>SJYT01083508.1:0-45543 GCA_006410635.1 Cephalophus harveyi | reverse complement strand
GGTCTTCAATTGGGTGCTTCCTACTTTTAAATAGAAATTAAGTTTTCTAAAGGTTAATAATTCTAATTAACATATGTAATTAAAGTTACTAAAATTAAGAAGGAAAACATTCTCATATTCAAAGAAATTTTAAAAGTATAAAGTTATGGAAATGCATTTTGTTAAGGGAAAAGAAAGTAATTTTATACTAAAGAGAGGTTGAGAGAGAGAGAGGAGAATGGGACAAAATTTTGAATGTAAAGAATTAAATTATAGAAGATTTGTGGAAATGGAACCTTGTAAAAAAGAGTTTTATATATGGTTAAGGTGGCTAAGATTAAAATGAATTTAATTAAGTGAATGAGTTTTATTATAGAAGTAAGCTGATACTAAATTAGAATTTGGCTTTCTCTCTCTAATAACAGGAGAACATTTTCTTGGAATATTGATCTATTTTGAACTTGGGCCATGGCAGTTAAAGTGCTGAGTCCTAACCGTTGGAACACCAGGGAATTCCTTATTGATTTGTTTTTGGTAACAAATTGTACATATTTCTTTACCTTTTAAGTATTAATAATATGTTATACTTTCTGTATTTGTCTTTGAAATCTTTTATTGAAACTTTGGTTAAATGAATAAGTATTGTTTCACAGTGACTTATGATCCTATTTGACCAAGTGTTTAAAAAATCTTTGATAAAACTCCCCAAATCAAATTCTAAATAAAGCCCTTTTGACCGCTAGCTAACTTAGAGAATCAAAGGGCCCCTGAAACATCTCCAAAAGAGATATTAAGCTAATTAGTCTTATTCGTTATGTTAAATTACATGTGACACATTATCAAATAAATAATGATTAATCTTCTTAGGTTATATTGTATGAATAAATGTCATTAACATAAATATGCTAGAAATTGCATAAAATTCCTAAAAGTTGGATATGTCCTGTTATGTCATCAGTTATATTTCTAGTTATTATGTTAAAATTTCTAGTTATTATGTTAGTTGTATGTCACAGAAATGACCAAATATCTTTTTCAATTGCATTGTAGTCAAATCTTTAATGTGGCATTTAAAGTCTTTTGGCATTTATAGACAGTTATTATCTTACTCTGATGTTTTTGGGGAAATGCTCAAGCTTCATAGATAGGACATTTTTAAAAAAAACAGACAAGTTTCTGATAACTTTTAGATAATACCAGTGAAACTAGGTAAGAAATTACAGAACTCTAATGAAAACGCTGATGGCTCTCTGAATATACTAAAAATACTAACAAAAGATCAAGATCAACAAGAATTAATTACATGGGACTAAAATGAACTGATGAGTACAATTCTAATTTGTATAACTTTTTGTCTGGAATATTCAGTTCAGTTTCAGTTCAGTCACTCAGTTGTGTCCAACTCTTTTTGACCCCATGAATTGCAGCACGCCAGGCCTCCCTGACCATCACCAACTCCTGGAACTTACTCAGACTCATGTCCATTGAGTCAGTGATGCCATCCAACCATCTCATCCTCTGTTGTCCCTTTCTCCTCGTGCCCTCAATCTTTCCCAGCATCAGGGTCTTTTCTAATGAGTCAGTTCTTCGCATTCAGTGGCCAAAGTATTGGAGTTTCAGCTTCAACATCAGTCCTTCCAAAGAACACTCTGGACTGATTTCCTTTAGGATGGACTGGTTGGATCTCCTTACAGTCCAAGGGACGCTCAAGAGTCTTCTCCAACACCAGCGTTCAAAAGCATCAATTCTTCGGTGCTCAGCTTCCTTGAATAGTCCAACTCTCACATCCATACATGACGACTGGAAAAACCATAGCTGGGATATTATTGATTTTTTAATCTTTGTTTCCCAGTTAAAAGGATACCTTTCCTTTTACGCTAACTATGACTTACAGCGATTTGGTAAATTATACCTTTGTAAGGACAATGGCACCCCACTCCAGTACTCTTGCCTGGAAAATCCCATGGATGGAGGAGCCTGGTAGGCTGCAGTCCATGGGGTTGCGAAAAGTCGGACACAACTAAGAGACTTCACTTCACTAAGGACAATTGAAACATTTTTTTTCTCTCTCCCTGGTCCTTTCAGAAGTTGGCAACTCTTAGTGGGTGTTCTTATTTTCACAGTAATACGTGTGTGTGTGCTAAGTTGCCTTAGTCGTGTCCAACTCTGTGAGACCCTATGGACTGTAGCGTGCTAGACTCCTCTGTCCATGGGATTCTCTAGGCAAGAATACTGGAGTGGGTTGCCATGGCCTTCTTCAGGGGATCTTCCTGAGCCAGGGATCTTGTCTCCCCTCCGCATTGGCCGGTGGGTTCTTTACCACTAGCACCACCTGGGAAGCCTTGGCAATATAATTATTTAATATATTTGCTAAGAATCTGTTCTCTTTGTCATAGGACACAATTGGAAACATTGGTTATTTTATGAAGACTTTGACTGGAATATCATATTTGAAGGAGACATGCATAGAATCAGATGTGACAGTTTTAAGGAGCTAAGATTGATGTTACTGAGTCTTAAAGCCCCTTGGAAAAATAGTCTGGAACCTTCCTTACAGGGTTCCCAGGAGTCTTACCGGGTGAGTAAGAATGGTCACTTCCTGGCAGGCACAAGAATCTCAGGATATTTGGGGGACCTCAGACAGAGAGGAATTCACCCAAATTTGTAGGGATCACAGGCAAGTCTGATGGCAGGTTGTTGGCATGGTTTCCTGACCTCGGAGGCATTTAAAAGTTCAATCTGGAGATTTCTTATGAAAAGTTCTCAACAAGCTGATTTAAAAGAGCCTATTGGTCAATAGCTATTCTTGCTGGATTTATGTTAAATAATCAGACCAAGTTTAATGAAACTAAATTTATTTTGCAAATACATTAGTCTTAATTTGGCTATCTTGTTTAGAAATGAGGGTAATTTTAGAAAAAAATTGTTTCAGTAGAAACTATAGTAAATACTTGTAGATTTTCATTAATTAAGTAAGTAATTTGGCAACACCAGGAGGCTGGACTTTCTTGTGTATGTATGTTATTAAACTTCTGTTTGATGTTTTCCCGTTAATCTGCCTCATGTCAATTTAATTCTCATACCAGCCAGAAGAACCTAAAATGGCAGGGAACATTTTCTTCCTCTCTGACAGAATAAACTGGTGATTGCCAGGGGAGGGAGATCAGGGGAGGATGAATGAAATAGGTAAGGGCGATTCAGAGGTAGAAACTTCTAGTTGTGAAATAAAACGTGAAAATTATAAATAAAATAAAATGTGAATGAAATAATGTGAAAATAAATGTGAAAAGCAAATGTGAAATTATATCCCCATGGGGATATATATACAGTATAGGGGACATAGTCACTAATAGTGTAATAACTCTGTGTGGTGATAGATGATGATTAGAGTAATTGTGGTAATCGTTTTATAATGTAACATTGAATTACTACGTTATACACCTGAAACTAATATTGTAAAACAGTTATACTTTAAAAAAAAACACAATTTAAAAAAGCAGTCATCATCAACGATGCTGTCCTTGAGCTGTGAATGTAATTTTGTGGACAGTTTGACAGTTACTGAAGGTACTGTCATCTTCATCTAGACTGAGAGGGGTGAGGGGCAGCTGATTCCATCTCCCAATGACCTCATTTCTTTAAAAAAATAATCGTATTTATTTTTTGTCTGTACTGAGTTTTCATTGCTTTGTGTGGGCCCTCTCAAGTTGCGGGGGAGGGCGCCATTCTCTTGCCCTGCGCAGGCTTCTCATTGCTGTGGCCTCTCTCGTGGAGGACAGCCTCTAGGCACGCAGGCTTCAGTAGCTGCGGCTTGGGGAGGCAGGAGGGGGCTCCAGAGCTCAGTAGTTGTGGCAAACAGACTTAGTTGTTCCAAGGCATGTGGAATCTTCCCAGACTAGGGATCAAACCCATGTCCCCCGCGTTGGCAGGCATTCTCAACCACTGTACCCCCAGGGAAGTCTTCATTTCTTGCTTAATTTGAGATGCTTTTGAATTTGTTTTTGGGGCCTCCTGTCTTTGTTGTTTGTGGTAAGGTACAGTTTCTGTTTTAAAGAATATACATTCAGTTTGCTTTGCCTTCCTTGGGCTGTTCTTAGTCGCTCAGTCGTGTCTGACTCTTTGCGACCCCATGGATTGTAGCCTGCCAGACTCCTCCGTCCATGGGATTCTTCAGGCAAGAATACTGGGGTGGGTTGCCATGCCCTCCTCCAGGGGATCTTCCCAACCCAGGGATTGAACCCAGGTCTCCTGCATTGCAGGCAGATTCTTTACCATCTGAGCCACCAGAGAAGCCCTTGTCTTCCTTATTGACTTCATAAATGAATATGGATGATAATTTGGAGGAACTGGTATCAATTTCGGTACTAAAATGTCCATCATCCTTTGCTCAGGGATAAGAAGAATTATTTTTTACTATGTTGATTACCATTTTCTGTCACCTTTTTGCAGATTAGAAAAATGTTTTATAATAGAGTTAACTAACCTTTGTTTGAGTTGAAATTTTAATGTAACCTATAATTCTTAGGTACACCTCAATATGAAACTGGTTAGGATTTCAGGTTTTAAAAAATATTGAATTAATGTTGCTATATTGACAAAATGCTAATAGTTTGGTACCTAAGAATTACACAATGTACCAGAATACAGAAATATATAAAACAGGCATTATAATCACTTATTCTTTAAAATAAACGAGCAAGCAATCAAATTCCCAACCAAGCAGGATACTCCTCTCCTGCCTTCACTCTCTCCGGGAAGGAAGACACATTTGCCTCCAGGAATGAGTAAAAACTTAACAAAAAAAAATTCTTTTAATTTTATATTGGAGTATAGAAGGCAATGGCAACCCACATCAGTACTCTTGCCTGCAAAACCCTATGGACGGAGGAGCCTGGTAGGCTGCCGTCCATGGGGTTGCTAAGAGTTGGACACGACTGATCGACTTCACTTTCATTTTTCACTTTCATGCATTGGAGAAGGAAATGGCAACCCACTCCAGTGTTCTTGCCTGGAAAATCCCAGTGACGGGAGCCTGGTGGGCTTCTGTCTATGGGGTTGCACAGAGTCGGACACGACTAAAGCGACTCAGCATAGCATGATAGTTGATTAAGAATGCTGTGATAGTTTCATGTGTACTCTCCAGTCGATGCCGGGTCCTAAGTCCTCATCTGGAGCCGAGGCCGGAAACAGGTTTCCTCTCCAGTGCTGACATGGATCTTGGGGTTCCTCTGGAGTCTCCACAGGGGACTGAATCACAGCCAGTAACTGAATCACAGCCAAGTGATTCAGTTACTCATTTACATGCATCTATTCTTTTTCAAATTCTTTTCCCATTTAGGTTGTTATATAATTTTGAGCAGAGTTCTCCCTGTTATACAGTAGGTTCTTGTTGGTTATCCATTTTAAATACAGCAGTGTATACATGTCAGCCCCCAATTCCCTAACTATCCCTACCCGCCTGGTAACCATAAATTCCTTCTTTAAGTCTATGAGTCTATTTCTGTTTTGTAAATAGCTTCATTTGTATTATTTCTTTCCAGATTCTGCTCATAGGATATTTCTTTTCCTCTGTCTGACTTCACTCAATATGACAATCTCTAGATCTATCCATACTGCTGCACATGGCATTATTTCATTATTTTTAATGGCTGCTGAGTAGTATACCATGGTATATCTGTACTGTGTCTTCTTTGTCCTTTCCTTTGTTGCAGAATATTAGGTTGCTTTCACGTCTTGGTCAACAGCGCTGCAGTGGACACTGGGGTGCACATATCCTTTCAGATCATGTTTTTCTCTGGATATATGCCCAGGAGTGGGATTGCAGGGTCACAGGGTAGCTCTATTTCTAGTTTTTTAAGGAACCTCCATACCGTTCTCAGTAAAATGTCTGTCTACAATGTGGGAGATCTGGGTTCGATCCCTGGGTTGGGAAGTTCCCTGTAGAAGGAAATAGCAACCCACTCCAGTACTCTTGCCTAGAAAAATCCCATGGACAGAGGAGCCTGGTGTCTGTGGGGTCACAAAGAGTCAGACACGACTGAGCGACTTCACTTCACTATACCGTTCTCCATAATGGCTGTACCAATTTACGTTTCCATGAACAGTGTAGAAGGGCTCCCTTCTCTCCACTTCCTCTCCAGCATTTATTATGTGTGGATTTTTTTGATGATAGCCATTGGAGTCGAAACTCTTTTAGTGCATACCCCTTCCCCTACAAAAAGAAAAGACAAGCATTTCTACTCTCTTATCAAATTTTCCTACAAGTACATAATTTCCATTTTACTGGTGACACACAGTTCCTTCCTGTTGATGTTCCACATTTGCTGGTGGTGGTAGTTTAGTCGCTAAGTCGTGTCCGACTCTTGCGACCCCGTGGACTGTAGCGTGCCAGCCTCCTCTGTCCATGGGGATTCTCTAGGCAAGAATACTGGAGCGGGTTGCCAGTTCCTTCTCCAGGTGTCCCTTAATTTTGGACATTTAGATGGTCCTTTCCTCCTCCCAGTTACAGATCACCTATGGTAAATATATTAATAAATATAGATTTAAATTGTGAGTTACTCTCAAGAGTGTGAATTATTGCTGCTGCTGCTAAGTCGCTTTAGTTGTGTGAATTATTACCAGATTGTAATTCGTTCTGAGGCTCACACCCAGCTCCAGCTTGTGATTTTATGTTCTGAGAAGGGTCCTTGCTCACAGCTCAGAGCATTAGTTTAGGAACACACAAAAGTATGACCCAAAACTTGATCAGGAAATTACTGAGTCTAGTAAGTAAAAACCTTCCTAAGAAACTGGGAAGAGCCTTAAAAAAAAAAATATGTGTGCATGTTTGCCCTGAATTTGGGGGGGAAAAAAATCCCACCTCCTTCCTTTTCTGATCTCTTATTTGAGGTCAGAGTGGGGTTGGGGTGAGGGGTGGGAGAGGCTGGGAATGATGGAACTCAAGGGATCAGGCTGTGCCAGGGTCTGGAACCTGGAAGATTTTCCTTCTCACCACGTGGTGGGAAGGCTCTGACCAGCCTTGAGACAGTCCAATCACCAGTCCTCTGGTGCCCCCTGCTGACCATTCAGTCTCCACGCAGCGTGGTCCTGTATACGGGGAAGCCTGAGAGGCCAGCAGATTGCCTGGGAGAACCTGATGGCCAGATGTCTTGATCAGAAGCCAGACCCTTCCTCTTTAGTGTTGGATCACACCGCTCTGCTAATGGGCAGCCTTACAGTATAAGGAAAAATTGAGCTAGACCCGGTTTGTCTTCCACATTGCTGTCAAATTTGTCTTTCTGGCTAATAAAGCTGATTCTGTAGCTTAAAATCCTATATTGACTTCTGCTATGGACTGAATGTTCCTTTCCCCCAAATTCATATGTTAATCCCCAACGTGATGATATTTGGAGGCTGGAGCCTTTGGGAAATAATTGGGTTTGGATGAGGTCATGAGGGTGGAGCCCTCAGGATGGGATTGGTGCCCTTATAAGTACCCTCTGCTGGTAGAAGGGAGCACTGCACACATGCTGGACACTTGCCCTGGTCCCTAGATCTTGCCGTGTCCATCCCATGATTTGTCCAGGCAATTTCTTCCGTCTCTCGGGAAACCCATTCCAGGCTCAAGTGTCACTTGCTTTGTGACATGTTAGGTCTCTGCTCTTAACTCCTATAGCACTTCTTCACCTGTCTATATTAGTCCTGCTACACCTTAGTGTAAACACCTGCCTATAAGCCTCTTCTCCATTTCCCCTTCCTTCCATCCCCTCTCCTGATACTCACACTTGGAGCTACTCAGAGTGAGGGACCGTGTCATCCTCATCTTTATTTTAGCACAGAGCCTGCCACCTAATAAGTGTCCCATACATCTTTGTCAGATGGATGAACACACTGCCACACTCAGGAAGGCTGTGGGATAAAGGGCTAGAAATGGGGGACTGCACAAGAATTTTTACATAGAACTTGGAGCCACGCATCTCAAAGCTGGAGAACAAGTTCAGCTCTGAGGCAGGGGGATGGAGGAATTGATTAGTCAAGATCAGGCTCAACATGTGGGTCCTGAGTCTGCACATACCAAGCAGAGGGTATCCATGAGTTACCCTTTGAGAAACATGGCTGAGGGGTGGCGGGGAAACACAGCAATGGTGGGCATAGACCTGGAATTCCACCTTCATGGAAATGCCAGAAGAACCACGAGGAACCCGAGATGTGTTCACTGCTATGTCCCTCATTCCCAGCACCGTATGGGGTGTAGAGCAGGTGACTCATGAAACATAACCAGCTTATTGAATGCTCTGCACTCAGTGAAGTATAGATGAAAACGAACCTCTATTCCCTCCAAATGCTCTCCGTTAAACTTGATTTCTCATTCTTCTCTATCTGCGGAGGAAGTCTTGCAGCTCTTAATTTTCAGGAAGTGAAAAGTTCTTCTCATTGCTGTGGCCTCTCTCGTGGAGGACAGCCTCTAGGCACGCAGGCTTCAGTAGCTGCGGCTTGGGGAGGCAGGAGGGGGCTCCAGAGCTCAGTAGTTGTGGCAAACAGACTTAGTTGTTCCAAGGCATGTGGAATCTTCCCAGACTAGGGATCAAACCCATGTCCCCCGCGTTGGCAGGCATTCTCAACCACTGTACCCCCAGGGAAGTCTTCATTTCTTGCTTAATTTGAGATGCTTTTGAATTTGTTTTTGGGGCCTCCTGTCTTTGTTGTTTGTGGTAAGGTACAGTTTCTGTTTTAAAGAATATACATTCAGTTTGCTTTGCCTTCCTTGGGCTGTTCTTAGTCGCTCAGTCGTGTCTGACTCTTTGCGACCCCATGGATTGTAGCCTGCCAGACTCCTCCGTCCATGGGATTCTTCAGGCAAGAATACTGGGGTGGGTTGCCATGCCCTCCTCCAGGGGATCTTCCCAACCCAGGGATTGAACCCAGGTCTCCTGCATTGCAGGCAGATTCTTTACCATCTGAGCCACCAGAGAAGCCCTTGTCTTCCTTATTGACTTCATAAATGAATATGGATGATAATTTGGAGGAACTGGTATCAATTTCGGTACTAAAATGTCCATCATCCTTTGCTCAGGGATAAGAAGAATTATTTTTTACTATGTTGATTACCATTTTCTGTCACCTTTTTGCAGATTAGAAAAATGTTTTATAATAGAGTTAACTAACCTTTGTTTGAGTTGAAATTTTAATGTAACCTATAATTCTTAGGTACACCTCAATATGAAACTGGTTAGGATTTCAGGTTTTAAAAAATATTGAATTAATGTTGCTATATTGACAAAATGCTAATAGTTTGGTACCTAAGAATTACACAATGTACCAGAATACAGAAATATATAAAACAGGCATTATAATCACTTATTCTTTAAAATAAACGAGCAAGCAATCAAATTCCCAACCAAGCAGGATACTCCTCTCCTGCCTTCACTCTCTCCGGGAAGGAAGACACATTTGCCTCCAGGAATGAGTAAAAACTTAACAAAAAAAAATTCTTTTAATTTTATATTGGAGTATAGAAGGCAATGGCAACCCACATCAGTACTCTTGCCTGCAAAACCCTATGGACGGAGGAGCCTGGTAGGCTGCCGTCCATGGGGTTGCTAAGAGTTGGACACGACTGATCGACTTCACTTTCATTTTTCACTTTCATGCATTGGAGAAGGAAATGGCAACCCACTCCAGTGTTCTTGCCTGGAAAATCCCAGTGACGGGAGCCTGGTGGGCTTCTGTCTATGGGGTTGCACAGAGTCGGACACGACTAAAGCGACTCAGCATAGCATGATAGTTGATTAAGAATGCTGTGATAGTTTCATGTGTACTCTCCAGTCGATGCCGGGTCCTAAGTCCTCATCTGGAGCCGAGGCCGGAAACAGGTTTCCTCTCCAGTGCTGACATGGATCTTGGGGTTCCTCTGGAGTCTCCACAGGGGACTGAATCACAGCCAGTAACTGAATCACAGCCAAGTGATTCAGTTACTCATTTACATGCATCTATTCTTTTTCAAATTCTTTTCCCATTTAGGTTGTTATATAATTTTGAGCAGAGTTCTCCCTGTTATACAGTAGGTTCTTGTTGGTTATCCATTTTAAATACAGCAGTGTATACATGTCAGCCCCCAATTCCCTAACTATCCCTACCCGCCTGGTAACCATAAATTCCTTCTTTAAGTCTATGAGTCTATTTCTGTTTTGTAAATAGCTTCATTTGTATTATTTCTTTCCAGATTCTGCTCATAGGATATTTCTTTTCCTCTGTCTGACTTCACTCAATATGACAATCTCTAGATCTATCCATACTGCTGCACATGGCATTATTTCATTATTTTTAATGGCTGCTGAGTAGTATACCATGGTATATCTGTACTGTGTCTTCTTTGTCCTTTCCTTTGTTGCAGAATATTAGGTTGCTTTCACGTCTTGGTCAACAGCGCTGCAGTGGACACTGGGGTGCACATATCCTTTCAGATCATGTTTTTCTCTGGATATATGCCCAGGAGTGGGATTGCAGGGTCACAGGGTAGCTCTATTTCTAGTTTTTTAAGGAACCTCCATACCGTTCTCAGTAAAATGTCTGTCTACAATGTGGGAGATCTGGGTTCGATCCCTGGGTTGGGAAGTTCCCTGTAGAAGGAAATAGCAACCCACTCCAGTACTCTTGCCTAGAAAAATCCCATGGACAGAGGAGCCTGGTGTCTGTGGGGTCACAAAGAGTCAGACACGACTGAGCGACTTCACTTCACTATACCGTTCTCCATAATGGCTGTACCAATTTACGTTTCCATGAACAGTGTAGAAGGGCTCCCTTCTCTCCACTTCCTCTCCAGCATTTATTATGTGTGGATTTTTTTGATGATAGCCATTGGAGTCGAAACTCTTTTAGTGCATACCCCTTCCCCTACAAAAAGAAAAGACAAGCATTTCTACTCTCTTATCAAATTTTCCTACAAGTACATAATTTCCATTTTACTGGTGACACACAGTTCCTTCCTGTTGATGTTCCACATTTGCTGGTGGTGGTAGTTTAGTCGCTAAGTCGTGTCCGACTCTTGCGACCCCGTGGACTGTAGCGTGCCAGCCTCCTCTGTCCATGGGGATTCTCTAGGCAAGAATACTGGAGCGGGTTGCCAGTTCCTTCTCCAGGTGTCCCTTAATTTTGGACATTTAGATGGTCCTTTCCTCCTCCCAGTTACAGATCACCTATGGTAAATATATTAATAAATATAGATTTAAATTGTGAGTTACTCTCAAGAGTGTGAATTATTGCTGCTGCTGCTAAGTCGCTTTAGTTGTGTGAATTATTACCAGATTGTAATTCGTTCTGAGGCTCACACCCAGCTCCAGCTTGTGATTTTATGTTCTGAGAAGGGTCCTTGCTCACAGCTCAGAGCATTAGTTTAGGAACACACAAAAGTATGACCCAAAACTTGATCAGGAAATTACTGAGTCTAGTAAGTAAAAACCTTCCTAAGAAACTGGGAAGAGCCTTAAAAAAAAAAATATGTGTGCATGTTTGCCCTGAATTTGGGGGGGAAAAAAATCCCACCTCCTTCCTTTTCTGATCTCTTATTTGAGGTCAGAGTGGGGTTGGGGTGAGGGGTGGGAGAGGCTGGGAATGATGGAACTCAAGGGATCAGGCTGTGCCAGGGTCTGGAACCTGGAAGATTTTCCTTCTCACCACGTGGTGGGAAGGCTCTGACCAGCCTTGAGACAGTCCAATCACCAGTCCTCTGGTGCCCCCTGCTGACCATTCAGTCTCCACGCAGCGTGGTCCTGTATACGGGGAAGCCTGAGAGGCCAGCAGATTGCCTGGGAGAACCTGATGGCCAGATGTCTTGATCAGAAGCCAGACCCTTCCTCTTTAGTGTTGGATCACACCGCTCTGCTAATGGGCAGCCTTACAGTATAAGGAAAAATTGAGCTAGACCCGGTTTGTCTTCCACATTGCTGTCAAATTTGTCTTTCTGGCTAATAAAGCTGATTCTGTAGCTTAAAATCCTATATTGACTTCTGCTATGGACTGAATGTTCCTTTCCCCCAAATTCATATGTTAATCCCCAACGTGATGATATTTGGAGGCTGGAGCCTTTGGGAAATAATTGGGTTTGGATGAGGTCATGAGGGTGGAGCCCTCAGGATGGGATTGGTGCCCTTATAAGTACCCTCTGCTGGTAGAAGGGAGCACTGCACACATGCTGGACACTTGCCCTGGTCCCTAGATCTTGCCGTGTCCATCCCATGATTTGTCCAGGCAATTTCTTCCGTCTCTCGGGAAACCCATTCCAGGCTCAAGTGTCACTTGCTTTGTGACATGTTAGGTCTCTGCTCTTAACTCCTATAGCACTTCTTCACCTGTCTATATTAGTCCTGCTACACCTTAGTGTAAACACCTGCCTATAAGCCTCTTCTCCATTTCCCCTTCCTTCCATCCCCTCTCCTGATACTCACACTTGGAGCTACTCAGAGTGAGGGACCGTGTCATCCTCATCTTTATTTTAGCACAGAGCCTGCCACCTAATAAGTGTCCCATACATCTTTGTCAGATGGATGAACACACTGCCACACTCAGGAAGGCTGTGGGATAAAGGGCTAGAAATGGGGGACTGCACAAGAATTTTTACATAGAACTTGGAGCCACGCATCTCAAAGCTGGAGAACAAGTTCAGCTCTGAGGCAGGGGGATGGAGGAATTGATTAGTCAAGATCAGGCTCAACATGTGGGTCCTGAGTCTGCACATACCAAGCAGAGGGTATCCATGAGTTACCCTTTGAGAAACATGGCTGAGGGGTGGCGGGGAAACACAGCAATGGTGGGCATAGACCTGGAATTCCACCTTCATGGAAATGCCAGAAGAACCACGAGGAACCCGAGATGTGTTCACTGCTATGTCCCTCATTCCCAGCACCGTATGGGGTGTAGAGCAGGTGACTCATGAAACATAACCAGCTTATTGAATGCTCTGCACTCAGTGAAGTATAGATGAAAACGAACCTCTATTCCCTCCAAATGCTCTCCGTTAAACTTGATTTCTCATTCTTCTCTATCTGCGGAGGAAGTCTTGCAGCTCTTAATTTTCAGGAAGTGAAAAGTTGAGTCCAGAGATCCATCTCTCATCCCAGTGAGAGCACTTGGCCTGCCTGGTGGGGGCTGAAGGGGGTGGGGGTGGGGGTTGTGGGGTAGGGAGGTGGCCTCTTCACTGGTCCCACCTACCTTTTCACCCTCCTTCCCTGCTCACCACGTCACCTCTGGCCCTTCTAGGGGGACGGAGACAGGAGAGACAAGGGGTCACAGAGGTCTTAGTGACCAGGGCACGCATCAGCTGGCCTTGGAGTCCTCATGGGCGGGGGCTCAAATGCTGACTCTCTCAGGGAAAGGGTAACTTTTGTGGGTTTGTCAGAACCCCCCTTCACTGATCCTTTACAGCATCTCACCTCTCTCTACTCTGCTCTGACTTCCAGCAGGAGCTTCCACGCAGGCCCTCATTTGGGGTCCCTCCATCCTGGAGGCAGGCCCCCTTTGGTGGGGGTCTGGCCACAGGACCCCAGCAATTGCCCCACAGTTGCGGGAGGGCAATCTCACCCCTTCGCAGGCATCTTTCCATACCTGCTGTTGGAGTAGCCGGCCTCTTGCCTGAAGGGTTCAGGTGTCCGCAGGACACAGCCCATGCCCTGCGTGGCTCTCACTTGGGTTAAGGTGAAGGAGAAGCGCCTGGCCCTCTGCCTCTTTGGGGGTGCGGGAGGGAACAGATAACAGCCTTGCCGCACCACCCTGCTGCTCTCCTGTCTCTGACTGACCCCAACCTTTCCCTCCCCCGCCTCGAGGGATAGGTAAAGACATTGCCTTTTTGCTTCACCTCTTTCCTAGGAAGTTCTCTATAGTTGGTCAAGGGCCTCTCTTTAGAATGTGTAGAAACTTAACCCTTTGACCTCAGCCTGAGGCTTCAGTCAAAAGGAAGACAGTTGGAAAAGTTCCTTTTTTTCTTTTAAACATCCTGTTACGTCAAGGTTGTCGGAAAACAATCAGTATCAAGGCCTCAAAGGACAAAGAACTTCTTTTGGGCTCTTAAGAGCTGCAGTCTGGAGGCACAGATTGGGGTCAACAAGAAAGAGTGTTCTGAGGAAGAGACAGTCAGGGGCTCACAAAGACAAAAGCCACAAATCTGTCCTCTGACACGAGGAAGGAAGTACTGTCCTCAAGGGATAGGCTGTCCTGAGTTATTTTAGGATAAGTGTCCGATAAGCATCTTGGAACTCCGAGCAGATGCTCTGGATGTCTTAGTGAAGACAATGAGAGGTCAAAAGGTCAGTTTCCATATGGGCTGAGACGTGCACAGGTCTCACTCCCTCAGTGGCCTCTTGGCTCCATTTTAGGGAGCCAACTTAGGAACACTGACTCTAGGGTTTGTGGAATGGATAAAGGGATAACCAGGAAGCTTCCTGGGTCAGCCATGCGGTGGCAGGAGAGCAGCGAGGGGATCCAGCTTGGATCCCCAGAGTAGACGGGAACCTGAATGCTGGCTCTCTCATTTCTTGGTTGTGTGTTTTGGGGACAGCTGCATATTCTCTCTACAACTGGCTCACCTCTAAATAGGGATAATTATAGAAGCCACCATATAGGGTTAGGATTAATGAAATGATGTCGACTAAAGAGAACCCAAGTAGCGCAATGGTAAAGAATCTACCTGCCAGTGCAGGAGATGTAGGTTCGATCCCTGGGTCAGGAAGATCCCCTGGAGGAGGAAACGGCAACCTGCTCCAGAATTCTTGCCTGGAGAATTCCATGGACAGAGGAGCCTGGCAGGCAACAGTCCACAGGGTTGTAAGAGTTGGGCATGACAGAGCCACTTAGCACACAGATTAATAGATGATGAAGCCTCCAGAAGAGTCTTAACTCTGGTAGTAATACAGGTGTTGGGGTTATTGTTCCTCAGAGGCCAGGAGTGGCTTTGTCAGCAGGCTAAGGGTGGGGTTGGGGCTCAGGCTTGGCTGGAAGCAGCAGGAGGAGAAGAGACAGGCAGTGAGGAATTCAGTCCAGAGGGGAAGCCAGTTTCCAGCTCCTGGATTGGGCAGCTGTTGAAGGAGAAAGTCAGAGATGAATCCCCACCTCCCTAGCCAGCTTCCCCCTCTCCCAACTCATTCAGCCTGGTTGCAGGCAATCTGCACTCCCTCCCTGCGTGGGGAGGACCGACTCAGCCCTGAGCTGGGTCCCTGGAGAGTGGCCCTGGTGGGCAGGAGAGAGGGTCCTGTCCCCTCCGAGCCTCAGTCCAGGTTCTCCCTTCCCCCTCCCTCTGCTGGGTCAGCCCCTCCTCCCTGCCCCAGGACCTGGGCCTTCACGGCTGACTCATGCGCTCTTGGGGTTCTCTGGCCCAAAATTCCACAACCTCCCCTCTCTGGTCTTGGAAATGGAAACTCTTCTTCATGGAACTGGTGTAGGAAGCCAGCTGCGCAGAGCTGGCGAGTCAAACTGGACCATGTGACCGGCGAGAAGGGCTCAGTAAGGTCGGATGCCCCATGAAGGCCTGTGGAGGCCAGTTGGGCCTTGCTGTGCTTGCTGCTTTCATTTTCATGCATGCATGCATTTTCTGACCACTATCTCTTCCTCTTTTGAGGAACTTTCCTTCTCCACTCTCACTTCATTCTGGCTGTGCTCCCAGTTATACCGCTTTACTCCTACAAGCCGCAGTGGGTGGGTGAACGCAGGTTGGCTGGTCCGACAGCCTTGTCCCCTGACGCTGCGGGCCCTGGCTGGCCTGCTGTGCCCAGTCCCTCCCGGCCCTGGAAAGGAGGAGACACCTGGTGGGTGAGGGTCGACGACCACCCTGACCTGGGTGCAGTGTGGCTTTGCTACAGGAGTGATACAGCAAGATGGGGCTCAGAGCCAAGAGGAAATTGTGCCTGAGACCAGGGGTTGGATCCAGGTGATGTGGTTTTCTGAAGGTCAGTTTTTGATCTTGTCACTCTGGAATTTCAGTGTGACAAAGTTGAAAACATGAGGGGGAATTGGAAAACTTCAGAGAACAGCTTCCAGCCTGAGATCCTCTGGAATGTTTTGAGGGATGGAATTTTTAGGGTCTTTTGGAATAAAAACAAACTATACAAATGAGGTGTCAGAATGCTCTTTTCTTCAAGCCTCAAATCCAGCTCTTGTGGATGATGTCAGCCTGGCCACAGGACTATTGAAGGGTGGTCACATGACCTTGTTGTTCAGTTGTTCTCTTGTGTCCGACTCTTCTTTTTTGTTAAATTTATTATTGTTATTATTTGTGTCTGACTCTTCTTTTTTGTAAATTTATTATTATTATTATTTGTGTCTGACTCTTTGCAACCCCATGGACTGCAGGACACCAGGCTTCCCCGTCCTTTACTATCTCCTGGAGTTTGCTCAAACCCATGTCCATTGAGTTGGTGATGCCATCAAACCATCTCCTCTGTCACCCCTTCTCCTCCTGCTTTCAATCTTTCCCTGCATCAGGGTCTTTTTCAGTGAGTTGGCTCTTCCCATCAGGTGGCCTAAGTATTGGAGCTTCAGCTTCAGCACTAATCCTTCCAGCGAATGTTCAGGGTTGATTTCCTTTAGGATTGAATGGTTTGAGCCCCTCCAACACCACAGTTCAAAAGCCTCAATTCCTTGGTGCTCAGTCTTCATGATCAACTCTCACATCCATATATGACCACTGGAAAAACCATAGCCTTGACTAGACGGACCTTTGTTGGCAAAGTGACATCTCTGCTTTTTAATATGCCGTCTAGGTTTGTTATGGCTTTTCTTCCAAGGAGCAAGTCTTTTAAGTCATGTGACCCGAACTGGGCAAGTTGGGGTCCTTTCCTGGGGGAAGGGTGCTAGAGGAAGAAAACTCTTTCCCTGTGATTGCAACATATGTATGATAAAAGCTGTCTGTCTTCTCAAGGAGGAAGTCCTCCTAGACAGGGGAGAATGGGATTTTCTAAGAGAGACAGGGCATCAGTGGATCCATCATCTAGAAAACAGGTGATATCGTTTGAGTCTTGGCATTTCTCTGTGTCCTCTAGTGATAACGAGGTTTTTTTCCCCCCTGAAGCTACTTTGAGTTTTCTTCTTCTTAGTCAGAAGAGTCCTTATAAGACGTCCCTTCAGAACCCCTGCATTCACACTCCGTCACAGCAACTTATATCCTTGGTGGTTTCTCTCCCTGCCCCCCCCAACCCCAAACTCCTTGGGCCACCGTCTTTTGTCCATCTCCCCCTACCCCACATACATATACAGTCGAGGATAATTAAGAGATAACTACTGTATTAATGTCTTCTCCTCCCACTTGGCTCTGCAAATGACTCTGTGAGGCAGATGGGCTGGGCAGGTCAGCTGTACTCCTACCTTACAGATGAGGAGACAGAGGCTCAGACAAGTGAAGTTCGGGGCCCGTGGCTCAGGGCTGGTGGCAGGGCTGAGACACATGCCCAGGTGTTCTGGTGCTGGATGGCACTGCAGAAGGGAGGGAGGTGGACTTTCAAAAGGCCGTTAACTTCTTTGAAACTTAGTTTCCTCAGCTGAAAAGTGGGGATAACATGATCCATGCCACAAAGTCGCCATGAGATTGCAAAGAGAGCTTCTGGTTGAAAAGGGGTCTGGGCTGCAGCCCCTGATGCCATCGTGTTCTCATAGAATGACTCACAAAGGCTAGGCGTGTGTGCATGCTCGGTTGCTCTGACTCTTTGCAACCCCGTGGATTGGTAGCCCGCCAGACTCCTCTGTCCATGGAATTTTCTTGGCAAGAACACTGGAGTGGGTTGTCATTTCTTCCTCCAGGCAATCTTCCAGACCCAGGGATCGAATCTGAGTCTCCTGCACTGGGACATGGATTCTTTACCACTATGTCACCTGGGAAACCCTTCATGGAAGTAGAGAGAAAGGCAAAATCTCTGTAGACAACAAGTATGAAATATGAGGAAGAACGAGGGCTGAGGAAATCTGGCAGCACTCTCCTCTGTCTTCTCTCAGGAGAGTTTCTTCTGCTTGTGAAAACGTGGGGAGACATTTGTTATCTGAGCCATGGGTCTCAAACGGTAGCATTCATCAGAATCATCTGAAAGGCTTGTTAATACACAAATTGCAGGACCATCTGAGTTTCTAACACAGTAGGTCTGGTGGGGCTGAGAATTTGCCTTTATCGCAGGTTCCCGAGTGCTGCTGGTTCTGCTGTTTGGTGGATTGCATTTTGAGAACCACTGTCCTCAAGGGTCTGCTCTGCAAGGGCTTGGAGATGGAGTTGGGGGCCCTTGGTGGTCTTCCCTCTTCTGGCTTCACTGAGTGATACCCCAAGCCCTCCCACTACTTAGGCTGCTGGACCAGAGTCACTGGTGGCTTTAAGTTAGTGCAGAACCTGAAAGGGCATCGGTGTCACATTTTTGGTGCTTGCATTTTAAAAAGAAAACAAAGATTTGGATGCATATGTAATCCTTCCCTAAGACTCCTCCTCCAAACCTCAAACCCTGCACCTCCGAACCCCCAAGGAGCCAGGGTGACTGGGTGGGGTGGGAGTGCAGGAGCAGACAGAGGTCACTGAGGTTTCAGAACAAGCTCTGGCCCTGAGATGGTGCCTCTTGGAGCTGATCAGGGCCAGCATCAGCTGGTTCAGCAGGAAGGTGGCCCTGGGCCTGAAGACTTGGCTGAACTTCCCATCTCATTCTCTAACAGCCACATGGATGTGTGTGGGGACCTGGATACCTGGAAGAATGGTGGTGTTTTCCTTGGCCGCTGGCATGGGATCTTAGTTCCCCAACAAGGGATCAAACCTGCATTCCCAGTCTTGGAAGTGCAGAGTCTTAACCACTGGATCACCAGGGAAGTCCCAGAATGGCGGTCCTTGAAAGGGTAATCCCCCTCCCTCTCTCCTAATATGGGCAAGGAGGAAAGCTTCTGGCTACACAGGGTTATCATTAAGTGGACGAGTCTCTTGAAAGGTTTATTTTATTTTAAGCGTGTATTTGCACTCCTGTTTTTCTCTCTATCCATTGGAGGTAGCCAGAGCCCCGAGATCTTTCCTGTTCTTCCCAATCTTTCGATATCTCATAAAAGAATGCAATTCCCAAAGAACCAGCGGGCAGGAAGAAGGTGTAAGAGAGCAGAAGGGGGAGCCTGGAAGTGGTCTGTGACATCATTGTAACAGTAATCAGTTCAGTTCAGTTCAGTCGCTCAGTCGTGTCCGACTCTTTGCGACCCCATGAATCACAGCACGCCAGGCCTCCCTATTCATCACCATCTCCCGGAGTTCACTCAGACTCACGTCCATCGAGTCCGTGATGCCATCCAGCCATCTCATCCCCGGTCGTCCCCTTCTCCTCCTGCCCCCAATCCCTCCCAGCATCAGAGTCTTTTCCAATGAGTCAACTCTTCGCATGAGGTGGCCAAAGTACTGGAGTTTCAGCTTTAGCATCATTCCTTCCAAAGAAATCCCAGGGCTGATCTTCAGAATGGACTGGTTGGATCTCCTTGCAGTCCACGGGACTCTCAAGTCTTCTCCAACACCACAGTTCAAAAGCATCAATTCTTTGGCACTCAACCTTCTTCACAGTCCAACTCTCACATCCATACATGACCACAGGAAAAACCATAGCCTTGACTAGACGGACCTTAGTCAGCAAAGTAATGTCTCTGCTTTTGAAAATGCTATCTAGGTTGGACATAACTTTTCTTCCAAGGAGTAAACATCTTTTAATTTCATGGCTGCAGTCACCATCTGCAGTGATTTTGGAGCCCCCAAAAATAAAGTCTGACACTGTTTCCACTGTTTCCCCATCTATTTCCCATGAAGTGATGGGACCAGATGCCATGATCTTCGTTTTCTGAATGTTGAGCTTTAAGCCAACTTTTTCGCTCTCCTCTTTCACTTAGCAGCTGCTAAGTAGTCTAATAGGATTGTGAGCTGTCACTCATGGAAGGCCTGGCCATTAACATGGGTGAGGTAGGTATAGGGGGGCAGAATAAACAACAAATCAACAGCAACAAATCCCAAACTCACTCTAGAGCTGTCACATCTACCACATGGATTAGCTTTTTATATTATTAAACGTAATTCACATTGGGAGTTTCCATAATGTGGTCCAGTGGCTGAGACTCAGAGCTCCCAATGCAGGGGGCCCAGGTTTGATCCCTGGTCAGGGAACTAGATGCCACTTGCCTCAACTAAGACCTGGCACGGACAAATAAACAAATATTAAAAAGAATACTTGTTTAAAAATTCATGCTAATGCCTGAATATCTTCATTGCACACAGATAAATTAGAAATTATTCACATTATAAAAAAATTATTGGGTCCTATAAAAGGGTTACAACATCTTAACACTCTTAACAGAGGGAAAAATTAAAACCACAATTATTCCAAGCACTGTGGATTAAGTATCAAGTGCAAAATCAAGATGAAGCAAACGTGAGGTTATAATCATAAAAAAGTGTTTTCCTTGCTCTTGCTTTCTTTCTACTTGAGTCTGAACAAGAAGACAAAACCCCAATTAACTTGCAACCTGATACTTCTCAGGTACCAGTCATTATGCTAATCCATTTATAAGCATCATATTTAATCCTTGCAAGGTATTGTCACCGTGTTTTCACACATGAAGAAACAGCTTTAGGAAGATTAATAAACATGCCCAAGATCACAGAGCTTGTGTGACTCCAGGTGGGCCTGATTCCACACCTGGATATTTGATCTCAGCACTGTCCTATGTGGTGATGATTGTTCCTGAGAAAGAGGGCAGAATAAAGAGAGCTGAAGTAATTACGTACAACACAAAGAAAGAAAATCTCCTTGGGATAAAAAGGATACAAAAATGTGTAGGAGGAGGGCTTACTGCAATCCATGCAAAATTTATAAAGGCAGAAATGTCTAGACACGCTCTGGAAAAATTATTGGATTATAAGAGAGAAAATGTTATCTAGAAAGAAATGATTTAAGTGTCTCGTACTTCTTAGAATTTACTCATAAGGATCACAAGTGAGTAAAATCTTAAGTTTTGTGGTGAAAAAGTTTTTGACTCAGAATTTTATAACTAAGTTATTGGTCATCTGTGAAGGCATCAGAAAAATATTCTCAGACCTGCCAAGGTCAAAGTGATCTAATTATATTCTCTTCTGGAAGTAAATATACTGATTATAGTCTCTTCTTGCAATAAATTACTGGAAGTATGACCCCAATCAAATTAATTCTGGAGAACATGTTGTTCACAAATAAAATCACTGTGAACTTGTCCTTCTGGGAGTCAGAACTGAGGCAGGCAGAGCCGGCTCCCACCAGTCCGAGCATCTATAAGCCAGAGTGACCTTTGTGTTGGCTGCCGTCTGGGGCCATGACTTAGCGAGTGGGGTCTTGGTTTTTGTGACAGGCAGTAATGTGCATGGCAGTTAAATGATGCCGCCTGTGACATTACTGGCTGAATTATGTGTTGGAGGAAATAAAATCTGAAGCCTTTGTGGAAGGAAGAGGTCAGAAGGTTTACTGTGGTTTGGGAGGCTTTGCGCAGCAAGTGAGACTTGATCTGAGTTTGGCAGGTGGAGGCCCATGGGTGGGTGAGAAAGGGAGGAAGGTGCAGCCTGAAGGAGGGTGTGCAGTGGGGGTGAGACCTGTCCCACCAGAAAAGTGCTGTGGGCTCTTGAATACAAGGAGGCCTTGAGTGCAAAGGTGGGAGGAGTCGGAACTGATATGGTGAAAAGCACCTGTCTCTTATACACATCTAGATGTGTATAAGAGACAGCCATATTAACATTAAACAGGAAGTGGGTTTGGAAAGAACAAAAGTGTATACATTTCTTTATAGTATATGAGGAAAATGAAAGGATATAATTTTATTCTTGGCTTTCAAGATTAGAATAATATTTGTAGAAAGTTAAAAAAATTTTTTTTAAAGTATCCACAGGAAAAATGGAGAGTGAAATACATGTTTTCCAAGTAACTGGAGAAACTATGATGAAATAAAGCATGATCCATGTAACAAAAGTAGTAATTAAAGGAAGAGCAAGAAAGTTAAAAAAGGAGAGCATTAAGAAAGCAGAAACAAAGGAAATATATTAACCATGCCCTGTTAACATATATATTGTTATATACTGTTGCACATTAAATAATACAAAATTATGTGTACAGTATGTTTCCAATTTTGATATTACTTTAAGTATATGTAAGAGGTAACATATACTCTTAAGTATATGTAAGATGTAACAGCATCTCCCATATTACTTTCTGTGAGATGTTAATAATTGTTCTAGAAAAGGAGATATGGTACTGCAAGGTGAGGAGGGCCTAAGAGAAACCTTATCAGACAGGATTTATTTTTTGCGAGTCTTCTCAGAGCCTTGTTGGATATGGGAAGTGGATAATTTTTCATTTTGGCTGCCCAGCTCCTGGATTTCCATTTTATGTGTGGGGAAGATCTCATCTGATGAAGTGGAACCCATCTTCCATTGTAGAAGCTCAAAATTCCAGTTACATACTTAATTTCTCTCCTCCTTGACAACTGCACCAATCAGAGATGCACCTGCCTGGGAGTTTGGAGGTGGGCCGGGTACCCCAGGAGTCAGGGGTTATGGAGAATCCTTCCTGGCTTTGGGCAGCAGCTTTGCCAGTGCCCACGATGGCTGCACAGCCCAGTGCTCAGTGTGGCCACGCAGGTCCTTGCCAGGTGGCTACTGTGGCACAATTATGTCTATGTTTCTGTTTGTGTAACTTTTGTTTATTCTTGCCCATTTTCGCTAGCCCGTAAGCTCTCATTCCCTAGTCTTCTTGGTGAATCTGTCGAATGTCTAACATCATTTGACTAAAATCTTTTCCTGTTCAAATCAGTTGGAGGCAGTTCCCATTGCTTGCAATTCTGAACACTGACCCACACATTATGTTAATGTGTAGCTATAAATTTCTAAGAGGGAATTTTTTTTCCAAAGTGATCTGCCTACATTTTTTTCTCTTCTTTGTAGAAAACTTAATCTCCTGTGAAATTAATATGCTGTGGAACGTGAACTGGAAACTTGTGGTTAGAAAAAAATCTGGAAGAGAACATAGTAAATGAATCATAGTGGATATTTGGCTCCAAATAATGGGTTGCGGATTTGTGTTTGTGTCTCTCTCCAGAGATTCCACTGGAAAAAGGGATGGAAGCTTATAGCAGGAAAGGTGATGTGAGATGCATCAGACAGTGAGTCAGAGATTCAAAGATTTACAACAGATGGAAAATTGAAGGAGGTATGTTGGTCGAGTGAAGGAAGCCTCAGACAGAATATGAGGCCAGGAAGGGAATGGAGTGAAACTGGAAGGTCATGTGCATTTTGGAGTACCAGGGAGACTTCAGGATGAGTTGGCCATGGAGGGTGGGAACGAGTAGGGGCTGGCACTGCTAGAGTTGGCTGAAAGTCTGTGGGCATCCAGAGCAGCCACGCCCCTCTCCTCTCTTCCTTTACCTGCTTGCAGAGCAATAGCTGTCTGGACCCAGCACTTCCCTAAAGAAAACGAACAAGCTCCCTGGAACTTCTTCTTCTTTTTTTAAAAAATTGTGTCGATTTCTTTTTGGCTGTGCTGGATCTTCGTTGCTACATGGGCTTTCTCTAGCTGCAGAGAGTGGGGACGACTCTTCGTGGTGGCGTGTAGGCCTCTCGTTGCTGTGGCTTCCCGTGTTGCAGAGCACCGCCTCTAGGCACGCGGGCTTCAGCAGTAGTTGTGCACTGACTTCGTTGCCCTGTGGCGTGTGGCATCTTCCCAGACTAGGGACTGAACCCACATCCCCTGCATTGGCAGGTAGATTCTCAAGCACTGGACGACTACAGGTTCCGCTGGTAAAGAACCAGCCTGCGATGAAGGAGACCCTAGTTTGATCCCCGGGTCGGGAAGATCCCCTGGAGAGGGGAATGGCTACTCACTCCAGTATTCTGGCCTGGAGAATTCCATGGGCAGAGGAACCTGGCAGGCTACAATTGGACACAACGGGACAGAGCGACTTTCACTTCACTTCACTACTCTGGAAGTCCCAGAGTTGTCTTTTCTTAACAAGAGGAAAACAACAACAACAAAAAATCCAAAGCAATTGAGATAAAATAGAAAATAATAAGAAAGTCATGGTCCAGAAACAAAGCAACCTAGAACGTGGCATGATTTTGAGCAATGGACAGGATGAAAGAAAAGAAGGCTTTATTCAGCTTTGATGCTAGGTCTGTCCCGTAAGAAACCAGGAGAGTGACCCTGGGCCATTAGATAAAACAGAGTCGTCTTAGCAACTTCCGGCTGTGGAGTAAACAATAATTATGTTGCCATAGCAATGTAAGCCCTGTGTTTTGGTTTGTTATTTATACTAAACCTATAAACAGAGCCTGAAGGTTTAATTACAGTCCCAGAGCAGAATATGAATGTTTTGCACAACAGTGTAAGACAGAAGGTGGGAGGAGAAGGAAGGGGGAGGTGACTGCTGGGGAGGCTGAGGTGCTGACAAGTTCATCTTAAAGAGGGACAGGTAAGAGGCACTGGCTGAAAGCATACAAAGGGGGCATGCCATTTCTTATTAGAAGTTGCACAAGTAGTCAAGAGAAGAGCTGGAATGATAGTTTAACTATCAACACTGGGGAGGAAGACAGGGAGAAGAGTTAGGAAGTAGAAAAAAGGCAAGTTAGGGACTTCGCTGCCAATTCAGTGGTTAAGACTCTGGGCTTCCACTGCAGGGTGCCACGTTAGGTCCCTGACCAAAAAAAAAAAAATTTTTAATTAAAAAAAAAAAAGACAAGTTAATCTTTATTGTTTATTGTATGCACTCAGCAGATAATGTCTAAAGCCAGTGCCTGGAGTAAAAGAAGCATAAGCCACGAGCATAGCATGGTGGTGAACAGTGAGTACAGAGTAAGGGAAGGAGAAACAGTTAAAATGATGTGTATTTGAAGAGAGGACCTGCAGGAGGGCAGGGAATGCTCTTTTTCTTTTATTATTAAAAGGTTTTCTGAACCATTTAACTCTTAAAAATCTAGGTGCTTGCATGAGTTGGGTGAATATATAAAAAAGGAGGTGGCCCTGGAAAATAAAGCGCTTCCCAGGTGGTGCTAGTGGTTAAGAACATGCTTGCCAATGCAGGAGATAGGGGATCGATCCCTGGGTTGGGAAGATTCCCCTGGAGAAGGAAATAGCATCCCACTCCAGTATTCTTGCCTGGAAAATTCCATGGACAGAGGAGTCTGGTCACAAAGAGCACTACACGACTGAGTGACTAACACTTGCATTTTTCTTGCTGAGGGCCCTCTAAGATTCCCAGCATCTGCGTCTGCCCTGGCCTGTGTGGCCAGCCCATGATGTTGTCTGGGGAACCTAGAAGGATACAGGAGGGGGTGATGGAAGGTAGGCAGGGGTGAAGCACCGGCAATGCGGGTAATGAAGGCCCTGGGCCCTGGGGAGAGGTGAGCTCATCGCTTGCCTTCATGGGAGATGGGTGTGAGAACCACAGCAGGGGTCAGGGAGGAGCTTACGTCACGATCCACTCCCAGGGTGTGCTGATTTTCTGGTGTTTCCTCCTTTTTAGTATATTCATCCAGCTCATACAAGCACCTATGTTTAAAAAAGTTAAAATAGCGCTTTAATAATGGGATTAATATCTGAGGGGAAAAAAAATCAACACACCTTGATTCTCTTTATCTCAGCAAAGTTCAGGGCAAGGTGACCCTGGTCTGTCCTCACCATCTGGAAGCTCAGCTGCTGTGTTTACCCTGGCTTGCGGCTGGAGATCTGGCCTGCAGCCGCTCTGTTCCTTGAGCTTGCTCTCACCTGCCTGAAGAAGCCAGGAGAAGTAGGGGCTAGCCCCCAATCATAGAATGACCCACAGGAAGCTCCCAGTTTAAGGAGGGGAGACCCGAGTCCTGCTCTGAGCAGGAGACAGCCCCTGAACGCGAATCGCTGGTCTAATGGTAGGGATAAGGCTTCTCTCTGAGTTTGGTAAAGAATCTGCCTGCAGTGCAGGAGACCCGGGTTCGATCCCTGGGTTGGGAAGATCCCCTGGAGAAGGAAATGGCAACCCACTCCAGTATCCTTGCCTGGAAAATCTCATGGACAGAGGAACCTGGTGGACTGCAGTCCATGGGGTCGCAAAGAGTCGGGCGCGACTGAGCGACTAACACACACACTGAGTGGGTTATAGGCCCATGGGTCTCTCCCTTGCCCTTCCAGCCTGATGCCAAGAAGGTAAGGATGTGTCCTTGACTCCTGGGAGCAGTAGTTGTGGCAATGGTATGTGTGAGGGGTGGGGACATCAGCCCTCTCAGTTCAGAGAAGCAGGAAGGCCAAACAGGACGGTCTGCAGAGCTGCCCAGGGCCTTTGCCGAAATAGGCCAGGAGAGGGCAGCAGCGTTACTCTAATAAGAGGAGTCGGGAGATGGGGAAAAGGAGGAAGTCATTCCCATTTAGGGGACTCGGAGAGAGGCGTGGGGCAGGAGGGCGTGGCACCACGTCGGTACTCTTGCCTGGAGAATCCCAGGAACAGAGGAGCCTGGTGGGCTACCGTCCATGGGGTCGCAAAGAGTCGGACACGACTGAAGTGACTTAGCGCACGTGTGCGCGTCTGTGTACACACACACAAACACACACAGGAAAGAGGGTGGGGAGTGGTTTGCTGGAAGCTGGTGGAAGCAGACGTGGGTCCTTTGTATGTCTGTGTTTTGTTTTAGGTGGAAATTGAGGAAAAGATTAAATTTCACATATAGAGGTATTTCAGAAAACAGTCTCCAGAGCAGAGATAAGCGTGAGGATGTAAAGTCTCCTATAGTTTGCAGGCATCTGGGGGAGGGCTTTGGACAGATGTGGCACTGGGGGACAGAGGCAGGGCAGGCCGGGAAGGGGCGGTGGTAGCAGTGGACAGGGAGGCAACAGAAGCAAGTTAGATGTTTTACTTATTTATTCATTTTAAGGTGGTTTTAGTATTTTAAAGTCTTTATTGAGTTTGTTACTATATTTCTTCTGCTTTTATGTTTTGGATTTTTGACTGCCAGGCATGTGGGATCTTAGCTCCCCAATCAGGGAGCAAACCCGCAGTCTTAGCCATTGACCTACACTGCCAAGGAAGTCCCAATTTATTTATTTAAAAAAATTTTATTTTTAATGAACATCTTTCTTGTATTTTTTTTTTACATTTAATTTTTTGGCTGTCCTGAATGGCACGTGGGATCTTAATTCCCTGATCAGGAATCGAATTTGAGTCCTGTGCAGTGGAAGCCTGGAGTCTTAATTACTGGACTGCCAGGTATTTTGATTTATAGATTCTGGTTGAGAGAAATATATAAAGGCCTAAAATATTTTGGAGATAAGTGCTGGAAAAATGTGAAATGGTCAGAGTTGGTGTTTGTGGTGTTTTGGGTGATATTGTAAAGACCTGTGACTAGCAAACATGAGAAGTTGCCCCTCTTTGCGACATGGGTTGTGCTCTTTGGAGATGGCAGGCTGGACCTGCGTTGGGATAATTCTGGAGAACATGTTGTTCACAAATAAAATCACTGTGAACTTGTCCTTCTGGGAGTCAGAACTGAGGCAGGCAGAGCCGGCTCCCACCAGTCCGAGCATCTATAAGCCAGAGTGACCTTTGTGTTGGCTGCCGTCTGGGGCCATGACTTAGCGAGTGGGGTCTTGGTTTTTGTGACAGGCAGTAATGTGCATGGCAGTTAAATGATGCCGCCTGTGACATTACTGGCTGAATTATGTGTTGGAGGAAATAAAATCTGAAGCCTTTGTGGAAGGAAGAGGTCAGAAGGTTTACTGTGGTTTGGGAGGCTTTGCGCAGCAAGTGAGACTTGATCTGAGTTTGGCAGGTGGAGGCCCATGGGTGGGTGAGAAAGGGAGGAAGGTGCAGCCTGAAGGAGGGTGTGCAGTGGGGGTGAGACCTGTCCCACCAGAAAAGTGCTGTGGGCTCTTGAATACAAGGAGGCCTTGAGTGCAAAGGTGGGAGGAGTCGGAACTGATATGGTGAAAAGCACTGATCTAGTATGAAAGACGGAGAAGGCAATGGCACCCCACTCCAGTACTCTTGCCTGGAAAATCCCATGGATGGAGAAGCCTGGTAGGCTGCAGTCCATGGCGTCGCTGAGGATCAGACATGACTGAGCGACTTCACTTTGACTTTTCACTTTTGTGCATTGGAGGAGGAAATGGCAACCCACTCCAGTGTTCTTGCCTGGAGAATCCCAGCGACGGGGGAGCCTGGTGGGCTGCCGTCTATGGGGTCGCACAGGGTCGGACACGACTGAAGTGACTTAGCAGCAGCAGCAGTATGAAAGAGGAAATTACAGAAGGAGGAAGTCACATTTTTAAAAATTTAATTTTTATTTATTTACTTGGCTGCGTTGGGTCTTGTGGCACACAGGATCTTAGTTGCGATGCACAGACTTTCTAGTTGCGATGCAGTGTCTTAGTTCCCCAGCCAGGGATTGAACCTGCGCCAGCTGCTTTGGAAGGTGATGCTTAACCACTGGACCACCAGGGAAGTCCCAGGAGGTCACATCTAGAAGATAGTAGAAATATCTTTACTTTACTTCGAAGATAGCAGAAATAGCGTACCAAGCTGCATCAGTGAAAAAGCCAAGTGGATAACTGGGACCTCATTTCTTTCTACCTTTTCCCTCTTGACCTCCCTTTGGGATCTGATGATCTGATTTCCAGATGCTCAGGTTTCCAGATATTAATATTTGCTCCACCTCTTCTTCTCTTAGTGATATGAATGGGAAGCAGGAGTTCAGCCTAAGTTGGCCCTGTGGCTGGACAGTGTCTGGTTGGGACTTCTGATTTCTGAGGTCTGATTTCTGGGCAGCTACAAGGAGGGGAGCTGGAGATTCTCTCTATGATTAGTCTAAATTTCCTCTAAAGAGGAAATTTGTACCAGTAGGAAAAGGGGACGACAGAGGATGAGATGGCTGGATGGCATCACCGACTCAATGGATGTGAGTTTGAGTGAACTCCGGGAGTTGGTGATGGACAGGGAGGCCTGGCGTGCTGCAATTCATGGAGTTGCAAAGAGTCGGACACTGAGCGACTGAACTGAACTGAACTGAACTGGGATCCTTTAGGCTGCAAAAAAAAAAAAAAACACAAAACCAGAAAAACTGATTTAAATTGGATGATAAATGGAGCCTCTTATCTCATAATAAGAAACCGGGAGGTCAAGGGTTCCTGGTCTGGGTAATTCTGCAGCTCAACCATGCCAATTTCTTTGTAATTCTTTTTGCTCCCCTCATCAGCAGCCTTAAGTATAGTTCCCTCAACAACAACAATTAACATAAGAAGGAGGTATTTCCGGCCTCCCTCCCCCACCCCTGCCAAGTCTTTTTCTTACTAAGGCAGAAAATCTTTCTCCTAAATTCTCCAGGAGAAGTCTTTCTCCTTCACAACACTTCAGAACCAGGTCCATTGGCCACTTCCAGGAGCAAAGGAACTTTTGAGATGTCTTTGGCATTTTCAACTTTCCTCATGGAAGGTGGAGTTTGCTAAAAAAGAGGAAGGATGGGGAGGGGACCGATAGATGTTTGGTGACCAACAGTGATTGCTGCAAACCCAAAGGATGAAGGGGGATGGAGTTGCTGCAGAAGAGAGGCAAGAAGATCAAGTCCTGGGGCCTTGCAGGAGGAAGAGGAGGAGAGCTTTTGAGGTTAAAGACGGCCTATGTGTTGGAGTCCAAAGCATAACTGTGTGCATTTGATGTGAGGGGTGCTTCACCCACACTGGGGCTGGGGTGCCCTGAAATCTGACATCAGAGCTGCCTGTTTCTGTTTTTTTTCCTGCCAGTTTCAACCACGATGACTTGCCTTGAGCCCACAGGGTGGAGGGTGACATTGCATCATTGGCAATAGAATTCTTTCCTCTTCTGTTGGGAAAAACTCCGTGGTGACCGGGCACTCCTGGACATGACTGGGAATGAAGAACTGGGACCAGAATGCATCTCTTTCTCTTGAATTTCCTGATCCAAATATCTTGTCCTTGGTAGTAGGAGGGCAGCGGTGCAGATGAAACAAACAGCAGACACCTGTCAGAGGGGGAAGAACCAGCCCTGTCCTCGGGGATTTCCAGCTCTGTAAGGGACGATGATGGGCCTAAGGGCTCTGATAAGACCTGTAAATTGGGAGGCCTCACTGAGGGACGCCTTTGTGGGGACATAGATTGGATGGAAGGTGCTAGATGGAGGGGTGCTCAGCAGGGGAAAGACCAGGGAGGGGGCTTCAAGGAAGAGACCCAAAGGGCTAGGCTGAGAGTTTAGGGAACAGAAGAGAAGGCTCCAGAAGTCAGCCCATCTTGCCTCCTCAGGAGTTTCCAGAGCTTGCAGGTGTGAGTGTTGACCTTGTCCTTATTCAGTAGCCAGAACACTGTCCTGGTGAGGCCGTGCCCCAGGGCCCGGGCTGGGCACAGAGAGGATGGGGTGAGCCGCCTCACCCTAAGCTTAAGTTGGAGTTTTCTAAACATGCTGAGGGATGATCGTGGGCTTCCCCCCCAGAACCCAAACTGTATATACCAGGACGTCCCACCGCAAGAGAGCTGAGGTGGCTTCCTTCTCCCATCTTGCGTTTCAGCAAGCTCCTTGGCTTGCCAGCTAAGTGGTCAGCAAATTACATAAGTGCTGCCACCCCGAGGAGTCAATAGCAGCCCTCCAGTACCCTCCAGAGAAGGCATGAGTGCCTGGGTTAGGGTTCAGGAGCTCTGAGTTAAGACTGTGCTGTCCCTCACCAGCACTGTAGCCTTGGGAGAGTCACTTGACCTCTCCCAGCCTTGGCCTTGTTATCTGTAAACCAGCTGCACTGTTCGGGGCTGTGGGCAGGGGGCTCCAGCGGGAGCCACAGCCTGGTGTCCGTGCCCTGTGTGACTTCAGGCAGGCTCACCTCTTTCAGTCCTTGGTTTCCTCACTCAGAGATGGACAGCGGATTGTTTAGAGAGTTGAAGCTGTGCCTGGCACCTGGTTGGCGCTCAGTGACTGTTAACTTCCCCTCTTTGGTTCCTGAGTGTTTCTTTTTCTTTTATAGCCTTTCACCTCTGGATAAAGGAGGCACTATTATACACTGTGTTGCTATCTCTTGCCAGGGACAAGGCAAGCAGTAGCATCAGCAATAGTGAAAAACCAAAACAAAATAGGTCACAGCTCATTAGTCTTTAAGAGGGATTAAAGTCAGACTGTGGGGCTGGCTGGGACCCAGAGTCAAGTCACCGCCTGACTATGGTGAGAATTAAAGGGGATAAAGCTAGTGTTCAGCCAGTTTTGTACCTTGTGGTGGGCAACCAGATACAAAGAATTGACGGAGTGGTGGGTTTTCAGACAGGACGGCAGGCAGGTGAGGGCCTCCCACTCGGCCCCCACGGGGGTGGTGGGGTGGGGCTCAGGCTGGAGCCTGTCCAGGTTTAGGACCAGGTAGACCTTGAAGGGCATTTCCTCAAAGGGGAAATAATCTGCATTTCTCTGGAGTTCCTGAAAATGGTGAGGAAGCGCTCAGTGTTTGATGAGCTCTTCTTTCCGGTTGAGGTGCAGGAGGAATGTTGGTGGGTGAGGAAATGGCTTTCAGCTCCTCTTATTTTATTTATTTATTTACTTTTATTGAAGTATAGTTGATTTACAGTGTTGCATAATTTCTGTTGTACAAGCAAAGTGATTCAGTTATACACACACACACACATTCTTTCTCATTATGCTTATTGAATACAGTTACCTGTACTATATAGGAAGACCTTGTTGTTTATTTATTTTATATCAGAAGTGTATATCTGCTAATCCAAAATTCCTGATTTATCCCTCCCCTCTCTTCCCCTTTGGTAACCAGAATTTTGCATTTTGTGCCTATGAATCTATTTCTGTTTTGTAAATAAGTTCATTTGTTTCATATTCTACTTTATTATTACTGCTTTAATTTTAATTTTTTTGGCCATACTTGGTGTCATGTGAGACCTTATTTCCCAGATCAGGGACTGAACCCACATCCTGTGCATTGGAAAGCAGAGTCTTAACCACTTTAACACTGGGCAAGTCCTGTTTCACCCACTTTCAGATTTCACATACAAATGACATGTGATATTTGTCTTTGTCTGGCTTTACCTACTATGATAATGTTTAAGTCCTCCATGTTGCTGCATGGATGGCATTATTTCCTTCTTTTTACAGCTGAGTAACTTTCCACTGTATACATGTACCATATCTTCTTTAGTCATTGATCTGAAAGTGAAAGTGTTAGTCACTCAGTCCTGTCCAACTCTTTTCGACCCCATGTACTGTAGGCTCCTCTGTCCATGGGATTCTCCAGGCAAGAGTACTGGAGTTGGTTGCCATTCCCTTACTCCAGGGGATCTTCCCAACCCAGGGATCAAACCTGGGTCTCCTGTATTGCAGGCAGATTCTTTACTGTCTGAGCCACCAGGGAAGCCCAGTCTTCTTTATTCATTGATCTGAAAGTGAAAGTGTTAGTTACTCAATCGTGTCCGACTCTTTCTGTTCCCATGTACTGGAGCCTGCCAGGCTCGTCTGTCCTTGGGATGCTCCAGGCAACAATACTGGAGTGTGTTGCCATTCCATTCTATATGTGTACCATATCTTCTTTATTCATTGATCTGTTGGTGAACATTTAGGTTGCTTCTGTCTTGGCTATTGTGAATTGTACTGTTCATACACTGGGGTGCAGGTATCTTTTTGAATTAGAGTTTGGTCCAAATATATACCCAAGAGCAGCACATGTTGGTCCCTCTTTAATCGGTGCTCTCAGCCCAACTGTGCTTGTATCACAGGGCTCTGTACCTCTTCTCCTTTGGGCCCAGAAAGGAAAGGACACCTCTACTTTCAGGATTAAGGTAAAACCTTAATAAATTCTAATGATCAATTTTAGAGTCACCAAGTTTTTCAATTTCACTCCAGTGGTTGAATGTTTACATTTGTATTCTTGAACTCTGATTATGGCGTGCACTCACTATTGACACCTCCTCTCCACCCTGAAACCCACTGCAAAACCCACTGCTACTGCTACTGCAGAGTCATGAACAACGTGGACTCTAGAGTTGGACCGAGTGAGTGAGTGAGTGAAAGTTGCCCTGTTGTGTCTGACTCTTTGAGACTCCATGGACCATAGCCCACCAGACGCCTCTGTCCATTGAATTCTCCAGGCAAGAATACTGGAGTGGGTAGTCTATCCCTTCTCCAGGGGAACTTCCTGACCTAGGAATCAAACTGGGGTCTCCTGCATTGCAGATGGATTCTTCACCAGCTGAGTTACCCAGGAAGCCCGATACAAGGTGGTTTCTAAGGAGCAGCACCAGAGACCATGGCAAGGAGAGCTTGACTGGACCACATGTCATATGGTCCTAGAAAAGCAAGTGAAGCAGAAAGGACCTATCAGTTCAGTTCAGTTCAGTTCAGTCGCTCAGTCGTGTCCGACTCTTTGTGACCCCATGAATCGCAGCATACCAGGCCTCCCTGTTCATCACCATCTCCCGGAGTTCACTCAGACTCATGTCCATCGAGTCTGTGATGCCATCCAGCCATCTCATCCTCTGTCGTCCCCTTTTCCTCCTGCAAGCAATCCCTGCATCAGAGCCAGTGTCAGAGTCTTTTCCAATGAGTCAACTCTTCGCATGAGGTGGCTAAAGTACTGGAGTTTCAGCTTTAGCATCATTCCTTCCAAAGAAATCCCAGGGCTGATCTCCTTCAGAATGGACTGATTGGATCTCCTTGCAGTCCAAGGGACTCTCAAGAGTCTTCTCCAACACCACAGTTCAAAAGCATCAATTCTTTGGTGCTCAGCCTTCTTCACAGTCCAACTCTCACATGCATACATGACCACAGGAAAAACCATAGCCTTGACTAGACGGACCTTAGTCGGCAAAGTAATGTCTCTGCTTTTGAAAATGCTATCTAGGTTGGACATAACTTTTCTTCCAAGGAGTAAGCGTCTTCTAATTTCATGGCTGCAGTCACCATCAGCAGTGATTTTGGAGCCCAAAAAAATAAAGTCTGGCACTGTTTCCACTGTTTCCCCATCTATTTCCCATGAAGTGATGGGACCAGATGCCATGATCTTCGTTTTCTGAATGTTGAGCTTTAAGCCAACTTTTTCACTCTCCTCTTTCACTTTCATCAAGAGGCCTTTTAGCTCCTCTTCACTTTCTGCCATAAGGGTGGTGTCATCTGCATATCTGAGGTTATTGATATTTCTCCCTCTCTCCTCTTTCACTTTCATCAAGAGGCTTTTTAGCTCCTCTTCACTTTCTGCCATAAGGGTGGTGTCATCTGCATATCTGAGGTTATTGATATTTCTCCCAGCAATCTTGATACATGCACATATCACACAATGTAACAAATAACATAAGGAGTGCCCAACTACCCACCAGCTTAAGATATAAACCATTATCAAAGACCTAAATGCAAGAATTGAAACTATAAAACTTATGTAAGAAAACATATGAGAAAACTTTGTGACATTGGATTTGGCAATGGTTTCTTGGACACAACATCAAAAGCTCAGCAACAAAAGTGAAAAATAGACTGGATTACATCAGAATAAAACTTCTGTGCATTATAGGATACAATCAAGTGAGTGAAAGGGAAATCCATAAGATGGGAGAAAATATTTGCAAATCTCATGTCTGATAAGAGCTTAATATCCAGAGTATATAAAGAACTCCTACAACTAAACAACCAAAGAAATCAACCTGATTGAAAAATAGACAAAGAACTTGAATAGATATTTCCTCAGAGACATACAAATGGTCAACAAACACATTAAAAAGTGCACCACATCAATCACCATTCAGTTCAGTTCAGTCGCTCAGTTGTGTCCGACTCTTTGCGAGCCCATGAATCGCAACACGCCAGGCCTCCCTGTCCGTCACCAACTCCTGGAGTTCACTCAGATTCACGTCCATCGAGTCAGTGATGCCATCCAGCCATCTCATCCTCTGTCGTCCCCTTCTTCTCCTGCCCCCAATCCCTCCCAGTATCAGGGTCTTTTCCAATGAGTCAACTCTTTGGATGAGGTGGCCAAAGTACTGGAGTTTCAGCTTTAGCATCATTCCTTCCAAAGAAATCCCAGGGCTGATCTCCTTCAGAATGGACTGGTTGGATCTCCTTGCAGTCCACGGGACTCTCAAGTCTTCTCCAACACCACAGTTCAAAAGCAGCAATTATTTGGTGCTCAGCCTTCTTCACAGTCCAACTCTCACATCCATACATGACTACTGGAAAAACCATAGCCTTGGCTAGACGGGCCTTAGTCGGCAAAGTAATGTCTCTGCTTTTGAACATGCTATCTAGGCTGGTCATAACTTTTCTTCCAAGGAGTAAACGTCTTCTAATTTCATGGCTGCAGTCACCATCTGCAGTGATTTTGGAGCCCCCCAAAATAAAGTCTGACACTGTTTCCACTGTTTCCCCATCTATTTCCCATGAAGTGATGGGACCAGATGCCATGATCTTCGTTTTCTGAATGTTGAGCTTTAAGCCAACTTTTTCACTCTCCTCTTTCACTTTCACCAAGAGGCTTTTGAGTTCCTCTTCATTTTCTGCCATAAGGGTGGTGTCATCTGCATATCTGAGGTTATTGATATTTCTCCCGGCAATCTTGATTCCAGCTTGTGCTTCTTCCAGCCCAGCGTTTCTCATGATGTACTCTGCATAGAAGTTAAATAAGCAGGGTGACAGTATACAGCCTTGACGTACTCCTTTTCCTATTTGGAACCAGTCTGTTGTTCCATGTCCAGTTCTAACTGTTGCTTCTTGATCTGCATACAGAGTTCTCAAGAGGCAGGTCAGGTGGTCTGGTATTCCCATCTCTCTCACAATTTTCCACTAGGGAAGTGCAAATCAAAACCACAATGACTTTCCACCTTGCACCTGATAGGATGGCAATATAAAAAAAAGAAAAAGAAAAAATCAAGTGTTGGAGAAGATGTGGATAAATTGGAGCCTTTGTGCACTATTGGTGGGAGTGTCAAATACTGTGGCAAAAGGTGTTGTAGTTCCTCAGCAGATTAAACCTAGAATTACCATGTGCTGTGCTTAGTTGCTTAGTCGTGTCTGACTTTTTGAGATCCCATGGACTGCAGCCCTCCAGGCTCCTCTGTCCATGGGGATTCTCCAGGCAAGAATACTAGAGTGAGTTGCCATGCCCTCCTCCAGGGGATCTTCCCACCCCAGGGATCAAACCCAGGTTTCTCACATTGCAGGGGGATTCTTAACCAGCTGAACTGCCAGGGATGAAGTAGAATTGCCATATGATTCTGCAGTTCGATGTCTGAATATATATTAAAAATACTGATAGTTAAAAGCAGAGTTTGAAGAGATATGTGTACACCCTGGCTCAGATGTAAAGAATCTGCCTGCCATGCAGGAGACCAGGGTTCGGTTCCTGGGTCGGGAAGATCCCCTGGAGGAGGGCTTGGCAACCCACTCTAGTATTCTTGCCTGAAGAATTCCATAGACAGAGGAGTCTGGCAGGCTACAGTCAGGCAGGATTAACTGGCAGGTACAGTCGGGAGCGACTAACACTTTCACTTTGATGTTTGTAGCAGCAGTATTTAGGAGAAGGCAATGGCACCCCACTCCAGTACTCTTGCCTGGAAAATCCCATGGATGGAGAAGCCTGGTAGGCTGCAGTCCATGGGGTCGCTGAGGGTCGGACACTACTGAGCGACTTCACTTTCACTTTTCACTTTCGTGCATTGGAGAAGAAAGTGGCAACCCACTCCAGTGTTCTTGCCTGGAGAATCCCAGGGACAGGGGAGCCTGGTGGGCTGCTGTCTAGGGGGTCGCACAGAGTCGGACACGACTGAAGTGACTTAGCAGCAGCAGTATTTACAAAGGTCAAATGGGGGAAAGTAACCCAAGTGTCCATCAGCAGAAGCATGGGCAAACAATATGGGTATATTTACATCCAATGGCACGTTATTTAGCCTTAAAATTTAAAAAGTAAGGAAATTCTGACACATGTTAAAACATGGATGTGCCTTGAGGATATTATGCTAATAAGCTAGTCACAGAAAGATAAATACTCTTTGATTCCACTAATATGAGATACTTAGCAGTTAGACTCATAGAGGGAAGTAAAATGATGATTGCCAGGGGCTAAGGGAGGAGAGAACAGGGAGTTGTTTCAATGGGTACAGAGTTTCAGTTTTGCAAGATGAAAAGTGTTCTGAAGATGGATGTTGGTGATGGTTATGCAATAATGTAAATGCACTTAATAGCACTGAACTGTACACGTAAACAATGGCACCCCACTCCAGTACTCTTGCCTGGAAAATCCCATGGGCGGAGGAGCCTGGTAGGCTGCAGTCCATGGCGTCTCGAAGAGTCGGACACTACTGAGCGACTTCACTTTCACTTTTCACTTTCCTGCATTGGAGAAGGAAATGGCAACCCACTCCAGTGTTCTTCCTGGAGAATCCCAGGGACGGGGGAGCCTGGTGGGCTGCTGTCTATGGGGTCACACAGAGTCAGACCTGACTGAAGCGAATAGCAGCAGCAGCAGCAGTACACGTAAAGTTGGCAAACATCATGTTATGTGTGTTTTTACCACAATTACAAAAACTATATAAACCACTGCAAATAAAGTTGAATCCTCTTTGGTCCCACTACCCTCTCATTCCCCTACACTCAAAGAGCCTGTCATCTTGAATTCGGTGTTTATCATTTCCCTTGTGTATCTAGTATTGTTTTGTTCGTTTTAAACTTTATACTTTTGAAACTTGATTTGTCTTCTTTTAGCATTGTCTTTGTGAAATTCACCCATGTTGATATTAGTGCTAGTTCACTAATTTTCACTTTTATGTAGTACTGTTTTGCGTATCATATTTCATTTCATGAATCCTGTGTAATTTATAGACCCATTTTCCTAGAATTCTCCTATTTATTTATATCTCCTGGCAGATAGACTTACTTCCTTTCTTTGCTGTTATAAACAATATTCCCATAAATCTTCTTACACATATTTCTTTGTATACAGGATTCTCTAGGAAATAAACCTCAATGTGAAGTTGCTGGGTCAGAGAGAATGTACATTTTGCCTACATTTGATATTGCTGAAGTTTTCTCCAAAGAGATTATGTAAATCCTTTGAGCAGTGTTTGAATTTGTGCAAAGTCCTAAATGTCGGATTACATATTTTTCCTAATCTGATATCCCAATGATATAATTGAAACTTGAATTTCCATCATTGCTCTTCTGTGAATTGCTTGTTCTTATTCTTTAAACAGTTTTTCTATTGCATCGTTTGTCTTTTTCATGTTAATTTGTAGTTTTAAAAAAATGTATTGGGTACTATATGTTTGTCAGTTATATGTGAAGACATATGACGATATAAAGCAAATATTTTCCCCTGGTTGATATATTTTTTTCAATAGTGTCTTTTGATGAACATAAATTTAAAAATAAGTGTAAGGAAGTCTTCCCTCCCTGCCACGCCAGATTATACTCTTTTTATCTTTAAGAAAATCTTTACTGCCCTGATGTCATAAAGATCTTTTTCTACAATTTTCTTCTAAAAGTTTTAAAGTTTTCTTTTTTACAAGTTTATGTTTAAGTTTTTAACCCAGCTTGAATTTATTTTTGTATGCTATGTAATGTAGCTTGGAAACCAGTTTTATTTTTTTCTCTACCACATAATTATTTTAGTGCCACTTGTGAAATAGGCTGTCCTTTTCTACTGATTTGCACTGTCCCTCTTGATGACACCCCCTTCTTCTCATTTCCATTTATATGTGTGGGTCTATTTCTGGGATCTCTATTTTGCTCTATTTCTCTGTCTCTGCACCATTATTTCAATGTTTTAATGACCACTGCTTTATAATGAGTCTTCTATCTGGTAGGGAAGTCCACTTCTTTGTTCATCTTCTTCAAAATTGTCTGGGATCTTTCATCAACATTTCAGAGTTGATATATTTTATTAGATTGATTCCTGGATATCTACATTTTATTTGTTCTATTACAAATGGCATTAATGATTTCCCTCAGCTGAGTTGGAGAGGGATAAATTGGGAGATTGGGATGTACATAAGCATACTCATTTATATAAAAAAGATAACTAATAAAGACCTACTGTAAAGCACAGTGAACTTCACTCAGTACTCTATGATGACCTATATGGGAAAGGATTCTAATAAAGAGTGGCTATATGGATGTGTGTAACTGATTCACTTGGCTGTAGAGCAGAAACTAACAACACTGTAAACCAACTATACTCCAAGAAAAGTTATATAAAAAAGCTTTCCCTAACTGTTGCTAGTAGCTAGGAATACAACTGACTTTTGCAGGCTGACACCTAGTAGGGTGCACCATACCTGTCTACGTAGAGTGAGGGAGACAGGTCATGGAATTTCTAGGTTACTCTGCTCTCCAGAGCACCTGTCAATGGCTGGAGGGATGGAAGTTCTAGTGGCTAGTTTGGACAGGAATGGCAAAGTGGTGAAGGACAAGGGGTGGCAGAAGCGAGATGGCAGTGAGGGAACGGGATGAGACAGCTGGAGAGATTTTCGTGCTCAGACAGCACAGTTTAGTGGGGAGGAAATGGCTTCTGGTAAACATATCTATTAAGATTCCTGTATGCTGCTGTGCTTAAATCTACATGGTGAGCCTTTTAAGGAAGCCTAGAGCTGCCCCTATGGTCAGGTTTGTGCCTCTTTTGACTGGAGCTATGTGCAAATCCAGCCAAGCTGGTGAAGTGGGGTGGGGAGGAAGGGCCAGTGTTAATGGGATTAGACCTCACACTGAGTAGTTTACCAGTAATTGCTGACTGAGTGGTCACATCCACTTCAGCTTTTGGGTGGGTGTCAGAGACAAAGCCTTGAGGGGAGTTGCACTTAGAGGATGGGGTTTGATACCTTTGCCTGGGTATTGGGGAAGTGGGTTGTCTTGTCCTTCCCAGAACCATCTCATAACATCCACTAGTTGCCCATAGATATCAGGTAACGTGAGGAAGAGTATTGCAAGACCAGCACTTAATAAGCCCTGAGTGAGTAATGCCCTTCCTCTCCCGTGTGCTACCTTGAGAGCCGCTGTGGTCAAATTGGGTGTATGGCCTTGGGTGGGCTTGCTGTAATGGGTGCAAGGACCCTGGACCCAAGACAGATCTCACCGCAGTCATGACCACTGTCAGTCCCATTAGAGCCTTGGGAATTGAAACTCAGTCAAACCCCACACCAGAAGCCACAGGGGAACTTCTCTAAATTTCCAGCTTGGCAGAACTTTGAAGCTGGTCTTGCCCATTTCTTTTCTTTGCAGGCATGATGAGATCCCCTCACCCCTACCCTCCGCAAGCTTTAATCTCTGAGGAGCTGGGATTAGGGCAGTCCGTCTCCTTTCTTCTGCATTCTGTGGCTAGAGGTCTGGCTCAGGGTGTGGAGAGAGAAAATAGAGGCAGGAGAGGACCTCAGGGAGCCCCCAGTCTAAGTGGGGAGAATAAGCCTTGCTCCTGAGAACCACCCAGGGTGAAGGCAGAAAGCTCTCAGCCTTGGAGATTACCGAGTTTTAGGGAGGAAGATCCAGACTCTGCTGAGAAAGGAGGAGGTGAAACAATCTGGGAAGCAGATCTAGGGTGATGTTCTGGGCAGCAGGGCTCTGAGATGGGGGTGGTGTGGGGGGTGTACATCAGGGTAAAGCTCCTGGAGGGGACAGAATTTGGAATGGGAGAAGGGGCAGCAACAGGTATTACTTAGATTTACGGCGGCTTAAGCGAGGCCTGGGTGGTAGATGGAAAGTGGAGGGAGGAAGGGGCTGCAACTGGGCTGCGCGGTGGCAGATTGTGTCAAGGCAAACTTAAGCTTCCCAAGTGGCTTACTGGTAAAGAATCTGCCCACCAGTTGGGGGGATGGGGAGTTTGATTCCTGGGTTGGGAAGATCTCCTGGAGAAAGAAATGGCTACCGCTCTAGTATTCTTGCCCAGGAAATCCCATGGACAGAGGAGCCTGATGGGCTATTGTCTGTGAAGTTGCAAAAGGATCAGACAAGACTGAATGCCCAAACAACAGCAAGAAGCTTCGGCAGTAAGATCAGAGAAGCGCCCTGCACTGGCACCAACATCTAAGTGCTAGCCGTTCACAGGAGCCCTGCCCAAGTAGGGCAGCGCCTATGGCAAGGCAGGTGTAGCCAAGATCTTGGGTTGAAGGCAGGGGTGTGGAAGGTGAGGTTCCTGATTCCCAGGGTGAGGAGAGGTTTTAAAAAATGCTTACACTGACAGTGGTTTCTGTGGAGTCCTCCTTCCCATGGTGGAGCTGAGATGGAGGCAGAGTGGCTTCTTGGACCCCTCGCATCTTTCCTCTCCAAATCTGGTGTCTTTCCCAGGACCATGAGTCAACAGCAAGTGTCAGCAGATGACCAAGGAGCATTTCCACTTTCATGACTTTATGAATTCAGCAGAGAGCCACTTTGACCTTACTGTCCTATGTTGGTTGCTGGTAACACAGCCATGAATAAAGGGAGACTCTTTTCCTAGAGACACTGTCCTCCTGAGGATTCTATCCTACAGGGCATGTGACACTATCCGAGGCTCCAGGGAAGGTCTTCCTGACAGATGCCTAAGACAAAAGGATGAAGGGTGGAAGGGTGGAAGGGCGTGTGGAACAGCGTGGGAGAAGCCTCTGAAGTGAACTGGGATGGAGGATTTGGAAGGAAGCCAGAGGAGATTGGAATGTGGGGACGCTGGGGAATAGAGAGCCAGGAGCCTGGAGGGCAGATCACCCGGCACGTGGAAGGGCCAGGAGTTTGTACTTTACATGAAGAGAATTAGGAAACCTTTTTGCAGGGAGGGGTGACTTAGGGTGACCAACTCATTCTGATTTGCTGGGGACATTCAGGTTTTAGCAATGAAAATCCTGTGTCTGGAAAACCCCTCAGTCCCAAGCAAACCAGAATGAATTCGGCTGATTAGATTTACATTTTAAAAAGGTTATTCTGACTAAAGAATAATAATGAGATTAGGAAGGGCAAGAGAGAGAACAGTAAAGAGGTTGGGGAAAGGAGTCAGATTGAAAATAAAGCATCTAATATTTATTGAAGGTTTACTATGTATCAGTTAGGGTTCTATGCATTGCATTTATTGTGCTATTGAATCTTCAGGAAAAGTTATAAACTAGACAGCAGTCTCATTTTTATTTTTGCAGGTGAGGAAAAAGGCCTAGAGAAATTAGATACTTCAGGGTACTCCAGCATCTCATGAGTGGAGGTGTGGGATCTGAACCTGGAAATCGGGCTTTAGTACCTGGCACTGCACTCAACTGCTATGAGAGCAAGTATTGTGTCTGTGCCAGTGAAGAGAAGACTAACTGAAAGTCTGTGTTAAAAACAGGTGCACTCTAGTCTCTTTTCCTACCTCTGCGGACAGATAAATCTTCCTTCCTTCCTCCAGCAGACTCTCAATGAGGACCTCAAACAGAGCTGAGTGCAGAGGTGCAGCACGGAAACCAGGGCATTAGGTAAGAGGCTATACATTGATCGGAGGGACAATCTTAGCTTTTCCCTCTCTTCATCTGTGAGAACATTAATGGCTGGCTTATTCCCTTCAGACTAGAGACTTGGCGATTTTTTCCTGGGGAAACTGATCACCACAAGATGGCCTTTCTCATGTGTGTGTGTTTCTTTTTTCTATACCACCAAGTAATTCTCCAACACCAGCTGGGTGTCCTACAATTCAACTCAATTCTGACACCATTTACCTGGAGATAGCATCAGATCCCACAGGTAAGTCCCACAGGCTCAGTCCCACAAAACTGTCCCCTCACCTGACTTCAGATGGCAGTGGCAAGTCCAGGTTGTTACCTGTGCTTCTGATCAGCCAGTTATTGATCAGAGGTTCCCATGTTCCCCTCTTGGGGTTTGATTAGTTTGCAAGAGTGGTTCATGGAACTCAGAGAAACATTTCGCATACTTGATTATAGTTTGTGATAAAAGGATATAGCTCAGGAACAGACAGAAGGAAGAGATGCATAGGTCAAGCCATGTGGGGAAGGATGCAGAGCGTCCATGCTTTTTATGGGAGTGAATTCTCCCTGAAGCTCCACATGTCAGAAGCTGTCTGAACCTGTCCTTTTGGCTTTTTATGGAGGCTTTGTTACATAGGCACAATTGATTAAATTATTGGCTGCTGGTGATAGATTCAACCTCCAGCCCCTCTCTCCCTCCCAAAGAGCAGGGGGTAGGACAAATGTTCCAGCCCTCCAATTGCATGGTTGATTTCCTGACAACCAGCCACTATCATTAGGTGCTTTCCAAAAGTCTCCTCATTAAAATAAACTTTGGTGTAGCTGAAAGGAGTTTATGAATATCAACATACTTTTGTCACTTAGGAAATTCCAAGGGTTTTGGGAGCTCTGTGCCAGGAACTGGAAGGAAGACCAACTATATGTGTCTTATTATAAATTGCAATATAACAGCCTTCCCTAAAATAACTCACTCAGGTCACATTATAATGAAGATTACCGATTGAGAAACCCTGACTTTTAGTCAGAGCTTCCCAATAATTTTTAGTGCCTCATTCTTAAACAAGAGCAGACAGTCAAGGATCACCAGACATTTAAGGGAAGTCTTATATATGAAAGATTATGAAAAATCCCACATAAACAGATAAAAGGAACTTGGGGAAAAAGTCAATGAGGTCATAGAAGGAAACTTTACAATATCTTGAGAGAGTTACAAGAAGATACAGCGTTGAATTGGTGACACAAGAACAAGAAGAAATTTAAAAAAGAGCATCCAGGGGAGAGAAAGGTCTTAGAAATTACAAAATGGGCTTGCTTTTACATTTCCTCTCTTTTGACAGAAGTTAAAATTCAAGAGTGTTAGAAGATAAAGTAGAATAGAAAGTAGAATTAAAAAAATAAAAAAAATATGGAAAATAAGACAGAAAAGAAATGAATATTGGAGGATCAACTCTGGAAGTTCAAGAGTGGAGAGTGGACTGAGACAATGGAGGGAAGGAAATGATCAAAGACACAGTAAAGAAAATTGTTGTATCTGAAAAGCACGTTTAAATATAAAAATATGTTTTTATATTTGATTGCCCTGCACAATGAATTAAAAAAAGGATTCTAAGCAAGGAATGTCATGATGAAATTTTAGAACAATGTGACAAGGGAAAGATTCTTAAACCTTTTAATGGAATGAAACAGAATACAATTCTGGAAAATAGAAGAAAATCATAGTCTCCAAACTTCTGAAGGAAAATAATTTACAGTCTAGACTTCTATACCCAGACAAACTATCAATCAACTATTGGTAGAAAAAAAATATTTCTATATATTCAAGGTCTTATTGTTACCTCCTAAGAACCCTTTCTCAAAAAGTTACTGGAGGATGTGCTCTTGCAAAACAAGGGATTAAGCCAAGAAAGAGCAAGGCATGAGATCTAGCAAATAGGTGATGCCACATGAAAGAAACATGAAGGGAAATCCTAGGATGCAGATGTAGGTAAGATGCAAGAAAACAGCCTTGCAGCAGGTCTGTAGAGATTTGAGTCCAGACTGGAGTATGAACATTGGGGACTCCAGGAGAGATGTGTTCAGTTTAATGGGTCAGTCATGTCTGACTCTTTGTGACCCTATGGACTGCAACATGCCAGATTTCCCTGTCCACCACCAACTCCTGGAGCTTACTCATGTCCATTGAGTTGGTGATGTCAACAACCATCTCATCCTCTGTCATCCCTTTCTCCTCCCGCCTTCAATCTTTCCCCAGCATCAGGGTCTTTTCCAGTGTGTCAGTTCTTTGCATCAGGAGGCCAGAGTATTGGAGTTTCAGCTTCAACATCAGTCCTTCCAATGAATATTCAGGACTGATTTCCTTTAGGATGGATTGGTTGGATCCTCTTGCTGTCCAAGGGACTCTTAAGAGTCTTATTCAACACCACAGTTCAAAAGCATCAATTCTTTGGTGCTCAGCTTTCTTTATAGTCCAACTCTCACATCCATACATGACTATTGGAAAAACCATAGGTTTGACTAGACTGACCTTTGTTGGCAAAATAATGTCTCTGCTTTTTAATATGTGATCTAGATTGGTCATAACTTTTCTTCCAGGGAGTAAGGATCTTTTAATTTCATGGCTGCAGTCACCATCTGCAGTGATTTTGGAGCCCCCCAAATAAAGTCTCTCACGGTTTCCATTGTTTCCCCATCTATTTGCCATGAAGTGATGGGACTGGATGCCATGATCTTAGTTTTCTGAATGTTGAGTTTTAAGCAAACTTTTTCACTCTCCACTTTTATTTTCATCAAGAGGCTCTTTAGTTCTTCTTTGCCTTCTGCTGTAAGGGTGGTGTTGTCTACATATCTGAGGTTATTGATGTTTCTCCCGGCAATCTTGATTCCAGCTTGTGCTTCATTTAGCCCAACGTTTCTCATGATGTACTCTGCATATAGATACACAGGGTGACAATATACAGCTTTGACTTACTCCTTTCCTGATTTGGAACCAGTCTGTTGTTCCATGTCTAGTTCTAACTGTTCCTTCTTGACCTGCATACAGATTTCTCAGGAGGCAAGTAAGGTGGTCTGGCATTCCATCTCTTTAAGAAATTCACCCAGTTTGTTGTGATTCACAAAGTCAAAGGCTTTGGCATAGTCAATAAAGCAGAAGTAGATATTTTTCTGGAACTCTCTTGCTTTTTTGGTGAGAGGTGTG
>SJYT01083501.1:34420-55184 GCA_006410635.1 Cephalophus harveyi | reverse complement strand
AAACAGTGGAAACAGTGTCAGACTTTATTTTTCTGGGCTCCAAAATCACTGCAGATGGTGATTGCAGCCATGAAATTAAAAGACACTTACTCCTTAGAAGGAAAGTTATGACCAACCTAGATAGCATATTCAAAAGCAGAGACATTACTTTGCCAACAAATGTCCGTCTAGTCAAGGCTACGGTTTTTCCAGTAGTCATGTATGGATGTGAGAGTTGGACTGTGAAGAAAGCTGAGTGCTGAAGAATAGCTGCTTTTGAACTGTGGCATTGGAGAAAACTCTTGAGAGTCCCTTGGACTGCTGGCCCACCTCCCCATCCCCGGGGCAGGAGCTCGCGACCCACCACTTCCAAGCACTCAGCTCCCACCTGCCGGGCCGTGTCCCAGGGAGGCAGGCTGCCGTGCCAACTCGGGACCGCCTGTGCCTAAAGGCCTTCCAGGGCGGCCTACAGCTCGTCATTGTGGTCCTGCAGGTCCTGTGGGCAGAGCCAGACACTTCCTCCAGCCATTGTGGCCACCAGGCCCAGGAGCGGGGCATGGGGCCGGCACCCGGGGAACAGTTCAGGCCCCAGCAGAGTGGGTCCCGACTTCCAGGACGGGGCACCGACACTATACCCGGCACCAAACTGCTCCGGGAGCGACAAGGAGCAGGAGTCATTTCCCAATGTCTTATGCCTGGCACCACTTTCCATCACTGGATACCCAGAAGGGACTCAGGGGGAAAAAAGTGCAGTGAAAGTGAGAAATGGAGAAAATACAGAGACCTTTAAACACCTGAAACCACAAGAGGTTGGGGGAGCATGCTCATAAGGAGTAGGGGAGATTCAGGGAACATGAGGCTTAAAAGGAAGGGCCTCTGGGACCTTCCTGGCGGTCCAGTGGTTAGGACTGAGTGCTTTCCCTGCAGGGGATGCGGGTTTGTTCCCTAATTAGGGAACTAAGATCCTGCAAGCTGCATAGCACAGAGGGAAAAATAAAAGAGGAAAGGTCTCGTTTGTAACAAGCATCATTTATCCACCCAAAGAATGAAATATAACTCAACAAGCCCACTTGGTCACCTGGCTTTTACAGGGCCAGGAAGGGCAGCGTTCACAGTCCGCTCTCCCAGCTGGTCCCACGGCCGAGCGCCACATTTGCCCATGACAATGGGTCCACATGCTCCTCCCTCTGCCTCGGGTGGGCCGTGGTCACCCCACCTGGAGGACACCACATGTGATGCCGCTTCCAGCTGGCTCCTCCCCCTGGGACCCAGGCTCGGGGGTCAATGCCACACGCACACTCAAGGCCCCACCTCCTGCTCTGATTTTCCTTTTTGGGGGGCTGCGCCATGCGGCCTGCAGGATCTTAGTTCCCCAACCAGGGATCACACCCATGCCCCCTGCATCGGGGCTGGAGTCTTAACCACTGGGCCTCCAGGGCAGTCCCTCCTCTCCTGACTTTTTAATCTGAGTTTCCTCTCCAGGCAGGTCTTGTCAGTTCTTTCTGAACTCCCTGGTGGCCAGTGCCTGGCCTGTGTCCACACCCACCCTGGAAGGAGGAGCCTCTAACTGGCGGCTCTAGGCCATGTGGGAGAAGGGACAGGCCCTGCTGATCTTAGAGGAAGCACATGTTTACTAGGCTCACTGTACCTCCTTCAGAAACTCCTGAGCAAATATGCAATCTCCCCAGAGCGAGCGCTGTCGGGAGCTGCGTTAGGCGNCACACCCACCCTGGAAGGAGGAGCCTCTAACTGGCGGCTCTAGGCCATGTGGGAGAAGGGACAGGCCCTGCTGATCTTAGAGGAAGCACATGTTTACTAGGCTCACTGTACCTCCTTCAGAAACTCCTGAGCAAATATGCAATCTCCCCAGAGCGAGCGCTGTCGGGAGCTGTGTTAGGCGTTACCAATAAAATGGAGGTACGGCCCCCAGCCCCCTCTCCTCATTCCACAGGCACGGACCCGGGATTAAGGAGTTAGGCCTTGTAATTCTGACTTGTCTTTTCCTTTCCTCGGCTGAGTTGACTGAAAAGGAATATTAAGGTGCTTATTGTTGAAAGGAGCATGAGAAGGCACAAAGCCTTCTGCAGCTGTGCTAAGAAAATAATTCATAAAGTTAATCATTCTGAAGGAGATCAACCCTGGGATTTCTTTGGAAGGAATGATGCTAAAGCTGAAACTCCAGTACTTCGGCCACCTCATGAGAAGAGTTGACTCACTGGAAAAGACTCTGATGCTGGGAGGGATTGGGAGCAGGAGGAGAAGGAGACGACCGAGGATGAGAAGGCTGGATGGCATCATGGACTCGATGGACGTGAGTCTGAGTGAACTCCGGGAGATGGTGATGGACAGGGAGGCCTGGCGTGCTGTGATTCATGGGGTTGCAAAGAGTCAGACACAACTGTGCAACTGAACTGACTGAATCATTGACATTTGTTCAAGGACTTGTACAAAAGAGTGTTCCAGGATGAGCACATAGGCCATAGCTTGAGGCCATGGGAGGGACTGATATCTGTAGCCTATTTGTGAGGAGAATGTTTATGGCAAAGGANCCGCCTGTGCCTAAAGGCCTTCCAGGGCGGCCTACAGCTCGTCATTGTGGTCCTGCAGGTCCTGTGGGCAGAGCCAGACACTTCCTCCAGCCATTGTGGCCACCAGGCCCAGGAGCGGGGCATGGGGCCGGCACCCGGGGAACAGTTCAGGCCCCAGCAGAGTGGGTCCCGACTTCCAGGACGGGGCACCGACACTATACCCGGCACCAAACTGCTCCGGGAGCGACAAGGAGCAGGAGTCATTTCCCAATGTCTTATGCCTGGCACCACTTTCCATCACTGGATACCCAGAAGGGACTCAGGGGGAAAAAAGTGCAGTGAAAGTGAGAAATGGAGAAAATACAGAGACCTTTAAACACCTGAAACCACAAGAGGTTGGGGGAGCATGCTCATAAGGAGTAGGGGAGATTCAGGGAACATGAGGCTTAAAAGGAAGGGCCTCTGGGACCTTCCTGGCGGTCCAGTGGTTAGGACTGAGTGCTTTCCCTGCAGGGGATGCGGGTTTGTTCCCTAATTAGGGAACTAAGATCCTGCAAGCTGCATAGCACAGAGGGAAAAATAAAAGAGGAAAGGTCTCGTTTGTAACAAGCATCATTTATCCACCCAAAGAATGAAATATAACTCAACAAGCCCACTTGGTCACCTGGCTTTTACAGGGCCAGGAAGGGCAGCGTTCACAGTCCGCTCTCCCAGCTGGTCCCACGGCCGAGCGCCACATTTGCCCATGACAATGGGTCCACATGCTCCTCCCTCTGCCTCGGGTGGGCCGTGGTCACCCCACCTGGAGGACACCACATGTGATGCCGCTTCCAGCTGGCTCCTCCCCCTGGGACCCAGGCTCGGGGGTCAATGCCACACGCACACTCAAGGCCCCACCTCCTGCTCTGATTTTCCTTTTTGGGGGGCTGCGCCATGCGGCCTGCAGGATCTTAGTTCCCCAACCAGGGATCACACCCATGCCCCCTGCATCGGGGCTGGAGTCTTAACCACTGGGCCTCCAGGGCAGTCCCTCCTCTCCTGACTTTTTAATCTGAGTTTCCTCTCCAGGCAGGTCTTGTCAGTTCTTTCTGAACTCCCTGGTGGCCAGTGCCTGGCCTGTGTCCACACCCACCCTGGAAGGAGGAGCCTCTAACTGGCGGCTCTAGGCCATGTGGGAGAAGGGACAGGCCCTGCTGATCTTAGAGGAAGCACATGTTTACTAGGCTCACTGTACCTCCTTCAGAAACTCCTGAGCAAATATGCAATCTCCCCAGAGCGAGCGCTGTCGGGAGCTGTGTTAGGCGTTACCAATAAAATGGAGGTACGGCCCCCAGCCCCCTCTCCTCATTCCACAGGCACGGACCCGGGATTAAGGAGTTAGGCCTTGTAATTCTGACTTGTCTTTTCCTTTCCTCGGCTGAGTTGACTGAAAAGGAATATTAAGGTGCTTATTGTTGAAAGGAGCATGAGAAGGCACAAAGCCTTCTGCAGCTGTGCTAAGAAAATAATTCATAAAGTTAATCATTCTGAAGGAGATCAACCCTGGGATTTCTTTGGAAGGAATGATGCTAAAACTGAAACTCCAGTACTTCGGCCACCTCATGAGAAGAGTTGACTCACTGGAAAAGACTCTGATGCTGGGAGGGATTGGGAGCAGGAGGAGAAGGAGACGACCGAGGATGAGAAGGCTGGATGGCATCATGGACTCGATGGACGTGAGTCTGAGTGAACTCCGGGAGATGGTGATGGACAGGGAGGCCTGGCGTGCTGTGATTCATGGGGTTGCAAAGAGTCAGACACAACTGTGCAACTGAACTGACTGAATCATTGACATTTGTTCAAGGACTTGTACAAAAGAGTGTTCCAGGATGAGCACATAGGCCATAGCTTGAGGCCATGGGAGGGACTGATATCTGTAGCCTATTTGTGAGGAGAATGTTTATGGCAAAGGAGTTTACTGAATTTAGGGCTTAGAAATAATTAAAATACTTAGAAGTTAAAGATTTAAGGAATGTTGTAAAGTTAGCATATTTTACTATAGCTTATAGAAGTTAGGAATTTTTAGAGACACTATAGCTAGAAGCCTTTTTAAGAGATAGTGAGCTCAGGATGTTAGGGGCAAACAGGACTTAGGAAGATAAGTAGTAAACTGAGGAATATAGCATGAGTTACAATGTAATCACAAGTGAACTATAGGACACATTAGAGGAGGTAGATAATAGATGATAAGGCTGATTTCAAGAGAATCACTGAAGCAGGAACACTGAAGAGCAACAATGATTTATGGAGATAATAATCTGGGAGAGGGGGATCTGAAAATGTCAAACCTCTGGCCTAATATTTTTGTAAAAGTATAAAAGAGAATCTTAAACTTGAAATACCACCAGACAGTCCAAAAGAAACCTGGAGAGGCCGTCTCATTCGCCGACACCGTTCACCTCTTCAGGTTGAACCCCTGGCTGCTGGAGTTGACTCCGCCAGAGCACCTCTGTCCCAGGGGAAAGGGCAAGGCCAGGAAGCGAGAGCTGCAGGGAGGCCTGTGCGGCGGCAGGTGTGTGCGCCCTGGCCCCCCGCCCCACAGTGACACCACAGGCCACAGAGCATCTCTGACGTGGTCAGTCTGGATCGAGGTGTGCAGCATAAGGTCTGCAGTGGTCTTACAGAGCGGGTTCCCAAGAGGCATGCAAACTAGCTCACTTAGAATGGGGTTATATTGATTACACGTTGAGATGATGACACTGTGAAAGTAATGGAGTGAATGAAATGTTATTAAAATTAACGTCACCCGTTTCTTTTTACCTTTTTTTTTCCCTTTTTACCTTTTTTAATATGACCACTGGAAAACTTGGAAGTACATACGTGACTGCTATTGTTACCGAGCAGTGCTGATACGGCAGGAAACATCGACAGAATCATTTCTACCCAACGCCCTGCCCCTTCAGTGGTTCCTTCTGCCCCTCAAACGGCTTCTTTAAGAGCATATACATGCTCCACAAGTTCAGCAGAGCCAGAAAACAGGCCCTTAAGTTATGATGCTAGGCAGACTGCTCTGTTCTAAGCGCTAAGGATGACATGCACTGTCCTGGGTCCCAGCCTGTCCATCCAGGGTGCGTCCAGCAGGGCTGGGGAGCCATGTGCCTGCTTTTGTGTGGGTTGCACGTGAATTTGGGGTGCTCGTGGATGCTGAAGGGAGTCACAGGGTGCTGCCCCAAGAGCTGGGAAAGGCAGCGAGTCCACTGCACACAGCGAAGCCCTAGGTCTGAGGGCTCTGGAACCTTTGAGGCTTCTCTTCGCGTTAGCGTTAGCAGGAGAGGTGAGCTCAGCAAGAAAGCAGGAGAGGGTGGGGTTTCAACAGCAGCTTGGAAAGCACTGGAGAGGAAGGCAGGCCAGCCACACCGAGTCAGCACACACAGAGGGGCTGGCTGCCCAGACATTTGCAACTTCGTGTATTAGAAATTATTAAAAAAAATTTTTTTTTAACGTTCTCAATGCTAGTTTGAAACAGTCAAAAATATCCCCGCAAAATAGGGGGATATTTCTCTGAATAAGTAGCACCAAAATGTAAAATTGTTTTTGCCAACATTTCAAAAAGTAAAATTTCAAGAATCAAAAGTGAAATGAGTAGCAACAGTTAGGTGACAGTCATGTGAAAAAAACAAAGGGGGTTACACCTGTATGAAAAAATTCAGGTGCAGTAAGGCAACGTATTAACTGCTGGTTAGTCACAGGTGCTCAAAATGGGGGAGAAAACACAGCAGGAAGGAGAGTTCCTTCCAGAAAGTTATCCACAAAACCCACCACCACTCGGTCTCTGGGAAGCGTTACACAGGTGACCCATACACAGGACTGCAGGGGCACCGGGATTCGGGGTGTGGCAGGCAGGAGGCAGGGGTCACGCCACACTGCAGACCAGCACGGGCTCACCTTTATCCTCTGGTGTGGCCAAAGCATCACATGCAGAGACAGTTCTTACATTAATTGGGAGGGATACCATTAAAAAGCAAGTGAATACTAGACCCTTAACGCCAAACAATCATGTTTGATCTGCCGGAGTCCTGGACAGTCTTGAGGGAGTAACAGTGTGATCTGTTTCCCAGCAGTGACTGTTCACCACCTGCACCCTGCTCTGCATGGTGGCAACGCCAGCTGAGTGCGCTCACATGTAGGTTTGGCCCAGGAAATGCAAACACTCAACCAGAGGAAACAAGATGAAGCCTACACAGTGCCCGGACACACTCGGGGGCCTTGGGACTGGGGCAAGCAGCCTGTGTGGGGCTGAGCACAGGTGCCGGGCAGGTGAAGTCCCAACTGCCTCCTCGCAGAACATGAGGCTCAGGAAATTCCCTGGCAGTCCAGTATTGAGGACTCCATGCTTTCACACCCAATGGTGTGGGTTCCATCCCTCATCAGGAAACTATGATCCCACAAGCCATGCAACACAGCCAAAAAAATTTGAAAAAACAAAAACACAAGGCTCAGGAGACCTCAACTGAAGAAGGAAGCCCACGGCAGAGGCTATGCCTGACCGGCTCGTGTAGGGATGCTCCTGTGGACCTGGGCTGGGCCACCCTCCACGTGGAGGCCAGGAGGTGGGAGGGGCCACCCAGTCCTGGGCAGACAGTGCCTGACACTCCCTCGGGCAGGGGGACACTTACCGGCTTAAGCTCGTATTCCTTCAGGATCTCTGAGAATCGCTCTTCCTGGGCCAGGAGTTCTGTGCTCTGAGGCTCCAGCTGAAAGCCAGATGCAAGCAGGAAAATGAGGGCCAGGACCTCAGGCCAGGTAGAGGGTGGGCTGCCACCCCCTCATACTGCCCCAATACGTTCAGCATCTGAAGGCACAACCACCTGTCCCTCTTCCTCCCTGCCCTTCATTTAAAAGGTCTCAGGGCAGAAGGATCTTCGGAATTTCAGGAAGGTGGTCATGCTCCCACCTGGACCCTGGGCTGCCTTCTTGCCTTGGCTACCTGGGAGGCCCCTTGCACGGACCCTGCACCTCCCTCCCTTCCCCTCCTCCCCTCAAGGTGACAGAAAGGGCCAGGTCTCTTAAGCGCTCCTCACCCCAGCACTGGGGTCTGTACAGAAGTGGCTGACTGGTACAGGCCTCGTCACCAGAAGGTCAAAATGCAGGGCATCACTGGGGTGTCACCTGCACCCCTGCACTGCCCGAAGGGAAGGAAAATACAGGCAAAGGAGCCTTAATAATTTCCTCTCCATTACAGAATTCTAGGTTTCCCAGGTGGCATTAGTGCTAAAGAATCCGCCTGCCAATGTAGGAGACGCAAGAGATGCAGGTTCAATCCCTGGATTGGGAAGATCCCCTGGAGTATGAAATGGCACCCACTCCAGTATTCTTGCCTGGAAAATTCCATGGACAGAGGAGCCTGGCGGGCTATACAGCCCATGGGGTCACAAAGATTCAGACACGGCTGAGTGACTGAGCAGCACATGGAATTTTAGCAGAAAAACCCAATTCTGCCTCCTGTGTATTCTCCATCAAGACCCTGATGCCCTTTACCAGCACCCACAGGCGCTTCTGGGGACTCAGACTCAGCAAGAGGACTTGCCTTGTCCTTCAACACAAACTCCAGGTAATTCTGCAGCTTCAGGACTAGGTTCTCTGAGTCTGAGAGCTTCTCCACGACTTCAATTATATCCTTCTGCAATCAACTATTTTCCTATGAGACACAGGTCAGTGGCTGGCCAGGATGGAGGAGGGAGCGAGAGGCAGGGCTCCGGAGCAGGAGCCCTGGCGGAGGCTCTCCCGGCTGCCTGAGCTCTCGAGAAGGTCATAAGCATACGAGTGGAAGGCAGTGACAACCCTTCCCCAGTCGTCTTTGAAAGGACGGATTTGAAGCTGCACCGCAATGGCCCAGGAGTCCACTGAAAGGAAGGCGGTGTCCGGAGACACAGAATACAGTCATAAGGCAGGCCTGGCTTCTCCTCTGGGGGAGGGAGGCAGGGCAGGTGTGGAGGAACCCACAGTCAGGGAAGAAGGAGGAGGTGGGGTCGGGGCCACCTCACTGGAAGCAAAGGCAGGCGGGGAGCAGGTCTGGGATGCTCTTCACAGCCAGGAAGAGTGCCCCTGATCAGGCCACACAGCCAGGGCTGGGGGCGGGTGACGCTTTTGTCTTTGGTCTAGTGCTCTGGTCCCAGGGAGGCAGCCGAGGCGGCAGCCGCTGACCCAGAGCCGAGAGCGAGAGCCCCGGGGCCCCCATCCTGCGGACCACACTCGCTCTCCACAGCCAGGAAGAGTGCCCCTGATCAGGCCACACAGCCAGGGCTGTGGGCGGGTGACGCTTTTGTCTTTGGTCTAGTGCTCTGGTCCCAGGGAGGCAGCCGAGGCGGCAGCTGCTGACCCAGAGCCGAGAGCGAGGGCCCCGGGGCCCCCATCCTGCGGACCACACGGCTGCAGAGGAGGCTTGGGTCTCTCCTGGAGAAGCCAGGACGCTACCGCTTCGACTGAGAAATGGGTTCTCTCGGTGGCTGCAGAAAACGTTCTCTAGTGTCAAACCCCCAGGGTCATGGGGAGGGTTGAGTCCTGGCCCAGGAAGGTGTGGGTGTGGAGGAAGGACCCCCGGGCAATGTGGCCTCCCTCTTTTTGGGTGGGGGGCCCTAAGGAGGCACCCTGCAGCACCCTGACCCCCCTACCTTCAGGGCCAGGGTCAGCTTCTCGCGGAGGCTGATTTCCTCCGCCTGCAGGCGCCGCAGTTCCTCCTCCAGCCCGGCCCTCTGCCGCCAGGCCTGCTCCCAGAACAGCTAGCGTTCCACCTCCACTTCGGACCGCAGGAGGCTCAGCCTCCCCCGGTAGCCCTGTTCCAGGCCTCTGCAAGGCACACAGCATACGGTGCATCGGGCTCCTGGCGGGGGCACCATCTGGGCCTCTCCGTCCCCGGGGTCTCCCGTCAGCGCACTTGGCCTCGGCATTGGGGACTCGTTTGTTCCTGCCTGATAGACGGGGGAGCCAAGGCGTTGTGGAGCGGCGGAGGCCTCATGAACTGCCCCCCTCAGGGCTGGCAGAGGTGACCCCACACAGACAAGGGAGCCAGCGGGTCCCTCGGCCCATGGGGCGAGCTGGCAGGTGACCTCTGGGTGGGCCTCTGGCACCCCCTGGCCATTCAACCTTCTCCACGTTATCAAAAAACGCATCGGTAAATAAAGGTAGCATCAGGGCCGTTGGTGACTGAAGGCGCAGAGAAGTCAGCCTCCACCACAAGCGGTGGAAAACCAGCACACAGCGAATCCCAAGGCAGACAGAGGGTGGGCGGGGCCCGGGGCCCGGGGCCCTTCCCCTCGGACTCTGCAGTGATCTTCAGCAACAACCATTTCTATCAGCAGGGAAAACAGTGCCACACCATAGCTTTATCACTAAAGCTAGTGGAGCTGAGCTATTTAAAATCCTAAAAGATGATGCTGTTAAAGTGCTGCACTCAATATGCCAGCAAATCTGGAAAACTCAGCAATGGCCACAGGACTGGAAAAGGTCAGTTTTCATTTCAATCCCAAAGGAGGGAAATGCCAAAGAATGTTCAAACTACCGCACAGCTGTACTTATTCCATGTTAGCAAGGTAATGCTCAAAATCCTTCAAGCTAGGCTTCAACAGTACACAAACCAAGAATTTCCAGATGTACAAACTGGATTTAGAAAAGGCAGAGGACCTAGAGATCAAATTGCCACCATCCACTGGATCACAGAAAAAGCAAGAGAGTTTCAGAAAAACATCTACTTCTGCTTCATTGTCTACATTAAAGTCTTTGACTATGTGGATCACAATAAACTGTAGAAAATTCTCCAAGAGATGGGAATATCAGACCACCTTACCTGAGAAACCTGTATGTGGGTCAAGAAGCAACAGAACTGGACATGGAACAATGGACTAGTTCAAAAGTGGAAAAGGAGTACATTAAAGCTGTATATTGTCACCTTGCTTATTTAACTTAGATAGAGAGTACATCACGCAAAAGCCCAGGAAAAATAGCAACAATCTCAGATATACAGATGATACCACTCTAATGGCAGAAAGCAAAGAGGAACTAAAGAGCCTCTCAGTGAGGGTCAAAGAGGAGAGTGAAAACGTTGGCTTGAAACTCAACATTCAAAAATCGAAGATCACAGCATCCAGTCCCATCACTTCATGGCAAATAGAAGGAGAAAAAGTGGAAGCACTGACAGGTTTTAGTTTCTTGTGTTCCAATCCCAAAGAATGTTCAAACTACCACAAAACTGCATTCATTTCACATGCTAGCAAAGTAATGCTCAAAATCATTCAAGCTAGGCTTCAACAGTATGTGAACCGAGAACTTCCAGATGTATAAGCTGGATTTAGAAAAGGCAGAGGAACCAGAGATCAAATTGCCAACATCCACTGGGTCACAGAAAAAGCTAGAGAATTCCACACAAAAAAATAGACTTCTGCTGCATTGACTGACTACACTAAAGCCTCACTGTGCAGACCACAACAAACTGTGCAAAATTCTTCAAGAGATGGGAATATCAGACCACCTTACCTGCCTCCTGTGAAACCTGAATGCAGGTCAAGAAGCAAAAGTGAGAACTAGACAAGAGTACAACAGACTTGTTTACAATTGGGAAAGGAGTACGTCAACGCAGTATATTGTCGCCCTGCTTGTTTAACTTATATGGAGAGTACATCATGTGAAATGCCAGGCTGGATGAAGCACAAGCTGGAATCAAGATTGCCGGGAGAAATATCAATAACCTCAGATATGCAGATGATAACCACCCTTAAGGCAGAAAGTGAAGAAGAACTAAAGAACCTCTTGATGAAAGTGAAAGAGGACAGTGAAAAAGCTGGCTTAAAACTCAACATTCAGAAAACTAAAATCATGGCATTTGGTCCCATCACTTCATGGCAAACAGATAGGGCAACAATGGAAACAGTGACAGACTTATTTTCTTGGGCTTCAAAATCACTGCAGATGGTAACTGCAGCCATTAAATTAAATGATGCTTGATCCTTGTAAGAAAAACTATGACCAACCTAGACAGCATATTAACAAGCAGAGATATCACTTTGCCAACAAAGGTCCATCTAGTCAAAGCTATGGTTTTTCCAGTGGTAATGCACGGATGTGAGATTTGGACCATAAAGAAAGCTGAGCATCGAAGAATTGATGCTTTTGAACTGTGGTGTTGGAGACGACTCTTGAGAGTCCCTTGGACTGCAAGGAGATCAAACCATCATAAAGGAAATCAGTCCTGAATAGTCATTGGAAAGACTGATGCTGAAGCAGAAACTCCAGTACTTTGGCCACCTCATGCAAAGAACTGACTGATTGGGAAAGACTCTGATGCTGGGAAAGACTGAAGGCAGGAGGAAAAGGGGATGACAGAGGACAAGATGGCTGGATGGCATCACTGACTCGATGGACATGAGTTTGAGCAGGCTCCGGGAGACGGTGGAAGACAGGGAATCCTTGTGCCCTGCAGTCCATGGGGTCGCAAAGAGTCGGACATGACTCAGTGACTGAACAACATCACTAAAACAGTTGCTTAACAAGATCTCAAACCCAGTATATCTAGAGTGAAGATGAGTGGAAACTCTTATTTCAGCAGAGCCTGGCTGGGTCCGCAATCAATTGACTGTGGTTGAAACCAGAAATGACTGGCTTGGCCTCCCTCAGACTCACTGCAGAGCTCTGGGGCACAAGGGCAGCTGTCACTCAGGGAAACAGTTTGATGAGCGTGGTTAACCTAACTCGCCCCAACATCTTGGGGCGAGTTTTACAAACTTGATCATATCACTTCCCTCTTTAAAGGGGAAAGGTGCAGTCACATATGGCAGAGCCTCATGACGGGTGCTCAGAAAGGATAAGCAACATTACAGCAACGACACCTCTCTGAAAGCGACCACGTGCACAGGAAGAAGCGAGGGACTCATGGGAAGGGTCAGGAGCGATAACCTCTGTGGATGTGAAATGTGTGCTTTTATTTTCCCTTGTGTGTGTATTTTCTAAGTTTTCTACAATGAACATGTATCCCGTAATACTTTTTGCTGTTAAAGGAACCTAACACAACTGCAAACGCTATTTCTAAAAATGTACCAATGACACCGTGTTACTCACGGAGCAAAATCAAAACACTCACATGGCCCTCGAGGCCTTGTGTCCCCCAACCAGATTCTTGGATAGAGATAACGAAGCTCCAGTTCTATGACTCAGAGAGAACTTCACCAAGTCCCTTTGGGGTGGTCAGGAAAATCAGGTCAACCAGGCTGAGACCAACGCAAATCCCTTCTCAGCTCCCCGACTGATGGCCTGAAGTCAGTTGCCGTCGGCTTGTGGGCACTTGGGAAGGGCAGCACTGGCTGCAGAGGAAGAGCATGTGCTGTGAGGCTGCCCCCCAGCGGGGAGCCCCATGAGCCCCATGTGTGCCCAGGGGGGACCCAGCACCTCCCCTGTCTGGGATGGAGCTGAACGCAGCCACAGCAAAGAACCGCAGGGAGGCAGGTAACACATCAAGAGAGAGGGAAAGGCTTTCATAAAGGTCAGAAATGCTTTCCTCTCTCTGTCCGCCACCAGCCGGGCTGACTCTGCGGGAGTCTGCTCAGCCCGCTGCATGGGTGATGCCTGGTCTGCGGGCTCCCTGCTGTGGGCTCAGATGAGACAGCAGGGCCTCAGCTGGCAGCAGCCGGGGTCCACCATCTGCCCTGGCCCAGGACCCCGGCAGGACCTACCTGACCTTCTCCTCTGCAAGCTGCTCCAGGGCAGAGTGCAGGTCGTCTGTCTCCTTCACAAACTCCAGGTTCCTCTGCTCAGCTTTCTCCAGGTCTTGCCTTGCCTTATCTCACTCCCTGGCCATCTGCTCCACCTGCTCCCTGCAGAAAGGAGGGAGGGATCACTGGGGACCCTGCTCTAGGCCTAGAGAGCTGGTCTGAAGGAACAAACTCAGCTGGCCTAAGAGTACTGAGCAGTGGCCAGCGCTGGGCTCTGACCCACCTCCTGTGCATGCATGCCAAGTCGCTGTAGTCATGTCCGACTCTATGCAATCCTATGGACTGTAGCCCTCCAGGCTCCTCTGTCCATGGCATTCTTCAGGCAAGAATACTAGACTGGGCTGTCATGCCCTCCTCCAGGGGATCTTCCTAACACGGGGATGGAACTTGCATCTCTCACGCCTCTTGCATTGGCAAGCAGGTTGCACTAGCATTGGCAAGTGGGTTCTCTACAACTAGCATCACCTGGGAAGCCTGACCTTCCTCCTACCAGGATGATTTCTGCAGTTATTGAGTCTGTTTTACAGAAGTACATACAGCAAGAAGCCAACTGGCTTGCAATGGGGTTTCTAGCAGGTTTCTGAACCAAGAGGTTCGAGCCTGGGGCATGGAGTGTTCACCCCTCCAGACGGCCTTAGAAGAGGTGGGAAATTATCCATGCTCCCTCTTGCCTGCAGCTGGGCCTCAGGCCCCAGGAATCCCCAGCACCTAACCTGGGGCTGGACGCATGAAGGGGAGAAGGCTGGCCACCCATTATCCTGCCTGGTCACAGCCTTGCCAACTGTAGCCTGGCACCTAAGGGCCAGGGAGTTGCCCAGAGCAGAGGAGACTCCTCTCTCTGTCCGGTCACCCCAGGCCCTGCCTGAGGCTCAGTGCACCGGCTATCCTGATGCCTGTTTCTCCCACTGGAGAAGCACCAAGCTTGTCTCCCTTCCTCAACCTCCCAAAGGAGTCTTCCTTTGGGCCCCTCTGCAGAGTTGCCTGACATCAGAGGTCTCATCTGTCGGTACCTAACGAGATGCAAAATCGTGAGAATGGAGATTGGAATTACTGCCAACCTTTTCTGTAGCTTCAGCGCATCAATAAAAATACAATAACAATCTCTGTGCCAACAGGCTCAGTAGACGGATGGCCTGAATGTCCAGCTCAACTGGAGCCAAACCCAATTAAAAAGGATCGCATTCTGGGCCCAATCTCCATGCCATGCTTTGTGACCACGCTCGAAGCACCCTTTCTCCTCCCGCAGGCTGCCCGTGTCCTGGGCGAGGAGGCCAGCCTGGCCAGCGGCACCACACGCCCCCCACAGCGGGGCTCTTACTGGCAGAAGCTCAGCTCCTGGCGGTAGCAGGCCAAAGCTGCCTGCTGGGCAGCCCCGCCCACCACCATGAGCTCGGTCTCCAGGGCCCAGGTCAGCTCCAAAAGGTTCACCTTCTCGTCCACACTGAAGTCAAGGCTCTGAAAACAGAAAGGCCCGTCAGGCAGGCAGGATGAGTGGGTCCTCAGACATCTGCTGGCCCAGACCTCACTGTCCCAATACCATCCTCTTCTATCTGCAAAGTCTCCACCTCTTGAATGGATCCTCTCCCCTGCTCCCATCCCTCCGGGGTACCTCTCCCCAGGTCCCTGTCAACACTGATGGCCCCCTCCCACTGTCAGCATACAGCTCCTCCCCTCACTGTCCCTGCCTCGGAGGCGGGCATGACCCAGGCTGGACAGAGTCCCCCTTCGTGGACAAAGGGACAGACACAGAAGGGGGCATATGCAAGCAGAGGACTTTGGGGATTGATAGGGAGGCTGGAGAAGGGCTTTTTCTCTGTCCAATCAAGTGTTGTATAGACCACGGGGTCCTGGGGAGCCATGCAAGGGTGCTAGACCTGAAGCCAAGACCCAGAGGCCAGGAGAGTCCTGACAACCCCCAGAGCTGGGACCCCCCAGCCCAGACATCCTCCTTCTTCCCCAACTGGTCACAAAGACCCCTGATGTCCTCCTCTTGCTAAGTTTGAGTTGAGTTCTTGCCATTTCAGACACAAAGAAGCCTTAATATATGTCTAAACAGCACAAACAGACACAGGAACAGTGTGGGTTCTGCTGGTGGAAACGATTAATAGAGCAATGAGCCACAGCCAAGCGTTTCTGAGAGTCACAGCCATTCCCCCTCGGGACTGGGGAAGGTAAAGTTAAAAGAACAGAAAAACTCTGCTTTCTGTATTTTACAATAAGAAAAAGAGTAGGCTGGGAACGCCCATGCACCTGCCGGCTGCCTAGTGATAACACCGGTGCATGGCTGCTCTCTCAGTGACTGGTTCTTGTGACTACAAGTTGCAGACACACGGCTGGGGCAGGCACAAGGCAAGGCCCATGCAGAAGCCCTTCCTGTAAAGCGGGAGACGGGGACTTGAATCTCCACGCTTCTCCATGGCCCTGAGGGCTTCTGGGAGAAAAGTGACAGGACGCTAAAGCGTGCGGAGCGACCAGGAAGCTGCCGCCACGACACGCTGAGAGCACGCTTCTCAGCAATGAAATCACGGGGGGGAGCAGAGGACAAAGAGGTCTGGGCAGCAGCTTCCAGATGAGAAATACCGCGCGACATGTGTGGGCGGCACATCCTGGTGTCCACGCCCACGTGCTGCAGTCACTAAGAGGCCCTCCAGTCCTCCAGGACCGAGGATCGGCTCGGAGGCCGACACGCACTGCGGAGAGAGTCTGAGATACTGAAACCTACCCTCTAAAGGATTTGTTTCAGGCTGTGGGCTTTCTCTGCTGTTTACTCATTATGTTTCTAAGTTAGGAGGTCCTACATATCAATATCAAAAAATAAAGCAAAAAGTGATGATGACGGGTCTTCCCTCCATGAGGCCTGTATCCGCAAGGTTCTCTGTCCAGCTTCCCTCATGGGCAGCAGCTCCCCCCAATCCCCCCACCCAGACACCTCTGCTAGGGCAGCCACGTGACCGGCCCACACCTGCAAGATCTCCCTGCCATTGTGAACGCCCTCCTGGGCCCACAAGATGATCTGCTCCAGGAAGGCAAAGCCACTGCCGTCATCCACACTGCAGAAGAGGTGGGGGCCCGAGCACACGGACACAAGGGACGACATGGTGGTCTGGCCAACACTCTCCTCCGGGACCTGCACACAGGGACCAGCGCTGTGAGGACCGCGGGCCTCCCCGCGCACCTTCCGTGACCTCACCACCTGTGCTCGGCAGGTGCGGCCTCCCCGATTCCTGCTGCAGGGAACAGGGTGCTCGGAGGACCTGCGGGAACTGCAGGCTCCATGGAGGCAACCCGAGCCCAGGGCTCAGGGCCGTCTGCCTGAGGCCATGCAGGGGGATGCCCCAGCACCTGCAGGGCCCCCCAAGGTAACTTCTCTCTGAACAAGGTGGCTTCCCACCTGTCCTCCCAGAGGAAGAGCCTGGGAAGGCACACACCAGCTGAAGGAAACCCAGCCTATGCAGAGAAACCCAAGATGGGCTTCAGAAGAGGCGAGCGGCCCCAGCAGAGTGCACGTGTCCTCAGGATTCAGGGCTGGAGACAAGGGTAGAAAAATCCCTCAGCCAGAAAGCTGACAGGTGAGGCTGAGGTGTGGCTAGGAAGCTGTGCTTCCCACCCCAGGGAGGGCCCCTGGGACACGCATTTGCTGTTACGACCAGAACAAGGAGGAGCAGCGGGCCCCTCCTCTCTGAGGTTGGTGTCCCCAGACCACCAGACCCAGGGGCTCCCCTGATGGAGCAGGAAAACCTCGGTCTGCTGCGTGAGGCCCCACACCCACAGCCCGGCCACACCAGTGTCCACACACACAGGATGTGGCCCCGGGGCCATGTCAGCACTTCCTGGGCAGGAACGAGGGGCCGAGGCCCCTGGGAGGAGCCCTCCTCCGCGGGCTGTGGGCACGACTGCAGTCCCTGTCCTCAGGTGGCCGGGCACTGTCCTCACTACCCTGACTTCTTCCCCATTTCAGTGGCTTCAGGGGCAGAAACCTGATTTCCGGACGTGCCCAGCCCAGCAGAGAACAAAGCCACTATTCCTGCACCGCCTCCCACAAACTACGGGATCAACCACATTGCCAAAGAGGCGACAGCAAGACTCCCCAGGACAACCGTGCCCTGCGGTGGGAGAAGGAGCCCTGACCAGCCCGAGACAGAGATGAACCAAACGCACTGGCCAACATCACAGTGTAAATAAAGTCTGCTTGACTCCAGCTGGCCTCAAGCAGGATGGAAAACGGGAAGAACACAGCTCCAGGAGAGCCTGGAGGGCTATTCCCGGGGAAAGCACGGCCCTGACAGTGACTCTGCCCCCCAGGGAGGAGCAACTGGGTGCTGTTGGTAGAACGCAGTGTACCCCAGGGAATCCACATAAGACCCCTATGAGGTGCATCCACTTTACAGATGAGGAACCTGAGGCTCAGAGAAGGCAAGCAGCTCACCAGTGGCGCATAGCCGGGCAGAAGCAATGTCAGGTCAGGTCAGGTCACTCCAACCCCCTCCTGGGCACCCACTCTGGGGACCAGGCAGAGAGCTCAGGCCTTCAGGAGGGTGATGGCAGTCACCCTGGGCTTCAAGAGTTAATCGCCCCACCTTGCCTGGTAATAAGACCAGGACACGCTGGGTTTGACAAGTGGGGCCAGTTCCAGCGGTCGAGGGGACCCGTGATTGAACAGGCCAAGCTGGAGCTCCTCCAGACTCACTCTACCATCCCCATCTTGGTCCAGTGCCGGGAGCCAACATGGGGAAGCCCGCCTGTGGCAAAGGTCATGAGGAGGAGGCCTGATAGGCAAAGGTGTGATCAGGCCTCGAGGAAACCCCCCTGGGCTTTCTCGAGCATCTACCCCCAAAACCAGAGTCTGCCTGCCTTACTGCATTATGCTTTCCACCTATTCTTCTGACAATACAGAGTGGGGGCTATCCCCGACCACCTCTCTCTGGAAAAAGTTAACTTAGAGCTCCAGTTAACAGTCTCCTGCATATGAAAAGAACGTTTCAGCTCAAACCCCTTTGATGGCTCTCTAACTTGCCTGACAGGTTTAACTATGCATGTGATTGTTCACAGCCCCCCGACTGTGAGAGGCACGGGAAGCCTAAAACATAGAGCCTTTCAAAGAGTTAAAAAGTTATCAGAGTAGGGCAAGTGTAAGATTTCACTGTTGAGCCAATACTTGTTGCTAAGTTTCCATATCTCTTATCCACTGTGCACCTGGGGAGTACATTTGTTAACATAGTTAGAATGTAAGAAAAACAAGTGTAGCCTTGAAACTAACCACATCAGACCTTTGAGCTAACTGGTTCTTTCTTTGTTCTAACTGGCTGCACCTTTGCTTGGTGAAAATGTAACTTTGTTTGATACTTTCTGAGGCTGACATAGATTAGAAATAAAAAGAAAAAACACTTCAAGGGAAAATAAGTTTTCTGGTTGAGCAGCCTCTATTAAAAGAGGGTCTTAAAATGTTCACAGGCCTCCAAGGCCAGAAGATAATGTACACAACATCATTTGTGGGAAAGGTATAAAAGTCCTTTTGAAAATAAAGTTATTGGGCCTTGCTCACCAAAGCAGCTTGGTCTCCCCGTGTCAATCACTCTCTCTCCCTCTCACTCTCTTTTTCAGGCTGATCCCTTGGAGCATAGAGGCTCCCTGCGTTCATTTATCTGCTCGGGTTTCTAAGACCTGAACAGGAAGACGTTCTGCGTCTTCACTCCCTCAACAGGGCAAACTTCTTGTCTCAGAGTTTTATTGGTTCTCCATGTAAACCAAGGAATATCAGTCTCTTTCTCTCCTCTATTTTCTTATCTACACATTCTTTCCTTATCTCTCTCTAAATCAATCACCGACTCCATCTCCCCTTAGAATTCCCTGGATCCACCAGGGCTGGACCCCGGTAGTCCAGCTGTTTGAACAGGTCTTCAAGCTCATAAAGAAAAGCATCTCAGGCATCTGCTCAGAGGCTGCTCCTGAGCAGCCTTGACTGCCCCCCGCCCCCAGGCTTGGCCCTCACCCCACCAAGCAGGCGGCTTGCTATCCCAGCACTGGCTTCCTGGCTGGGGCTCGTGAAATCCACACACCTGGTCAGTTTCCACCCAGCTGAGCATCCTGCATCTCCCAAACACCCACTCGAGTCTGCTGTGAGGAAGTCTGCTGGACGGTGGGACATGTATGTGTGGGACACGTGTGTACGGAATCCCAGCAGTTTGGGGTCAGCAAGGTGTGGCCCATCCCATCACACTACCCCCTCCTCCCTGGGTCCCCAAGGAGGGAAGGGCTGAACACAGCTGCCAGGGTCACAGCCAGATGCTATGGGCACCACCTTTGGGCTGCGCAGTAGACCTAGGGAGACCAGAAATGGGAGAGAGCTCCAGGCAGAGGAGCATCCTGCGTGAAGGTGGCCCTAGACGGCCCCTCAGCACAAGCCCTGGGAGTCAGCACAGGATTTTAGGCCAGACAGTGACGACTGAATCTGTCTCTGAGGGTGAAGGGGTTTTCCAGGCCCAGCACCAACCACAAAGACCCAGCCCTCTGGGGCAGAATGTCCCATCCCCTTTAGCCTCCTTTGCCAGGCCCTGGAGCCCGATGCTCTGGCAGACCAGGGCCAGCTCCTCCTCTGTGAGGTGGCCGCTGCTGCCCAAACCCAGCTCTTCCCAGAGGCCCCAGACCCGGCTCTTGGGGGTGTCGAAGGAGTGGCTGTGGTGCTTCCAGGGGCTCCCGAAGACCTCAGAACCCCAGGCTGGCAGCTGGCCTGAAGCAGGGGAAACACACCAAGACGGTACTTTACTCTGAAGTCAGATCTGGACTGACAGATGGGCAGAGGGACACATGTGAGAGTCAAGCTTCCGATGGTGGCTACATGGGGCTCACTGTGCAATTCTTCCAACTTTATTCTATGCAAAATTTCACAATAACAGGGGGACTCTGCTGCACATGGGGAAGGCATTTTCTGAAGGGAGCCTACAGAAGCTGTAATACTAGGAGCATACCTGCAAGCTTTGTACTTAGAATAAAAAGGCCAGGTTTAAAAAATTAACATCTAGAAGGTCTTCAAACCTGCCCAAAGAAAACAGCACAGTCCAACAAAGGCCAATGACCCTGTCCCTTGGGCAGCCTCTCGCCCTGGCTTCATCTACCCCTGTTTGTTCTTGCCCATGTATTTTTTTTTTTTTTTTTGGTAATATTTATTTGGCTGCTCTGGGTCTTGGTTGCTGCACGTGAGATCTTTTTAGTTGTGGCGTGCAAACTCTTAGTTACAGCATGGGGGCTCTAGTTCTCAGACAAGGGAAGGAGCCCAGGCCACCTGCAATGGGAGTGTGGAGTCCTAAACAATAAATCACCACAGAGGTCCCTGGCCCAAGAATTTGAAGGCAAATCCCAGCTGCCGTATTCTCACCCCTGAGTGCTACATATGCACTCCTGACCCCAGTGCGACGATGGCCCTACAATCCAACAACGACGTCCCAGTTCTCTCCCAAGTCTCCCGACAGCTGATTTCTTCAACTCAGTATCAATGCAGAATCCTCCCTGTGTGGTGATTACTCC
>SJYT01083501.1:19908-33228 GCA_006410635.1 Cephalophus harveyi | reverse complement strand
TTTTTTTTTTTCCCAGCAAAAAACGCCCCAAGGTGGGCTGTTTTCCATACCACCTCACATCAGGAGCCACAGGGTCTTTGAGATGCAGACTCAGGAGCGAGTCCGGGTGACAGCCAGCCAGGTTTCATAGCCTTTCTACGTTAGTCAGGTGGCTTACTGAGATTTCTGAAGCTTTGCCAAAGAAACACCCTTTGGGAGAGGACAGACCTTGGGGTGCCCACAAAGAACTCTCTTTAGATAAGCAAGGCTTCAAAGCAGAGCTCCTTCCACGCCCAGACTGCACCACCCGGCCCGACACAGGACGAGGGTCACCTGCACCTGACCAGACCCTGGCTCCCGGTCAGTGGTCTGGAGCTCTCCAGAGAGGAGTCATCTTGGTGTTTACTGTGATAACCCAACTAATAATCAGAAAGTCCTTTCCTGAGGAAAGCTAGGCCTCCATGCTCAGGAATGATGCTGTATATCGGGTTGAGGAAAACACAAGGAAAGGGCCACTTCCAAGACCCCTTCCAGCTTAAAACATCTGAAAGCTCTATGGAAAAATGGAAAAACAGGGACTTCTCTGATGGTCCCGTGGTTAAGAATCCACCTTGGAATGCAGGGGACTCGGGCTCGATCCTTGGTCAGGGAACTAAGATCCCACCTGCCATGGAGCAACTAAGCCTGTGCCCTGCAACTAGACAGAAACCTGTGCACCGGAATGAAAGGTCCCAAATGACGTATGAAGATCCTGCATGCTGCCACTGAGACCTGACACAGCCAAATACACAAATTTTAAATTAAAAAATAAATAAATAAAGGTAGGAACCAAAAAAGGGGAAAAGCAATTCTGACACCAGGGTGTGTTCTCAGGGCTGGCAAAGAAGGTCAGTCAGTCCTGTGCAGTCTGACATTAGTGTTTGTGCAGGAGTGTCAACTCTAACCNAAATACACAAATTTTAAATTAAAAAATAAATAAATAAAGGCAGGAACCAAAAAAGGGGAAAAGCAATTCTGACACCAGGGTGTGTTCTCAGGGCTGGCAAAGAAGGTCAGTCAGTCCTGTGCGGTCTGACATTAGTGTTTGTGCAGGAGTGTCAACTCTAACCTGGATGGAAAGAAGCACCCCAACCTGTCTCTGGGCAGAGAGCCCAAAATCACTCAGTGAATAACCTCCCCGGAGCCCTTCCTCTCATCCCCTAGATTTACTCTGAGTCCAGGGGATGGAGGAAGTGATTTTCGGACACAAAGAGTCCATCTGCTTCATCCAGTAGCATAGACACTTGGTTCACTCACCTGACGTCCCCACGCTCAGCACTGCGCCAGCAACAGCCTTGGCCCCTGAGGACCACAGTCTGGATGGTGCTCAGCACCAGCGCAGACCTCCCACTCAGGAGAAGCTCCAGGTCAGTTCTCGTCTTCCACTGGAGCCGTGGTCCTGCACATTCTGCCTTGTGACACACGCTGGTGAGAGGCGTCCTTAAGGAACCTGCACACCCATATGCTGATGCACCCAGCTTTGCTAAGCACACCTGTGACTGCCTTCCAGGTGCTCCACCAGGTTCCCAGGACCAGAGCCACGTCTCGCCCTCCACAGGGGCACAGTCAGGACCTGTGGTGGATGGGGAGGCTGCTGGCCCAGGCCTGGCACCTTAGGAAGGAGTCCCCTGGCCCATGCCTGCTGGTCGGGAGGATCACTGTGACCCTAACCAACTGGCTGCTTTCTTAGCCAGCGGCCCCTGCCCAAGGGTCTGACCTCAGGAATCTCAGAGCTGGGACCTACCCCCAGGAGAAAGGCACCCCAGAGAGACCACCCACACTGGGCACCTCCCAGGAAATTCTCTTTTGCTGGCAGCCTGCTGCCTGACAGCCCAGCACTGACCAAAGGGGGCATTCACCACAAAGCCAGGCTTTACCTTGGGCTTCAACAATTCATTCTGAGGCTCCTTCATGCTGTCGGCTTCTTCATCAGACTTGAGACTCTGTGGAAAAAACAGAAAGAGAAAGACATCAGCCATGATTAACCCGCATGGGTGAATCTGCCCCGTGGATAGACTTTCTGACACGAAGGCCTGAAGGCTCCCGCAGTGGACAGCTCAAGGAGTCTCACTGGGGGCCCCGGAGGCGTCTATCACTCGTACAGGGTGAGCCTTGGTCAGAGTGCTGGATGGGCGTGACCGTGGCTATGGCACAGCTGCCCTTTCTACCCTCAGCCAATTAACCTTCCCCTCCACCTGCAGGGCCAGGGAAGGGTGGGGATGCTCCGAGGCCCCCGTTTCTGAAGGAGGATGCTCTGTGGCCAGAGCTGCCCTGCAGACAGTGAGACCCAGGGACTCTGGGCACCTCCCAGGAAATTCTCTTTTGCTGGCAGCCTGCTGCCTGACAGCCCAGCACTGACCAAAGGGGGCATTCACCACAAAGCCAGGCTTTACCTTGGGCTTCAACAATTCATTCTGAGGCTCCTTCATGCTGTCGGCTTCTTCATCAGACTTGAGACTCTGTGGAAAAAACAGAAAGAGAAAGACATCAGCCATGATTAACCCGCATGGGTGAATCTGCCCCGTGGATAGACTTTCTGACACGAAGGCCTGAAGGCTCCCGCAGTGGACAGCTCAAGGAGTCTCACTGGGGGCCCCGGAGGCGTCTATCACTCGTACAGGGTGAGCCTTGGTCCGAGTGCTGGATGGGGGTGACCGTGGCTATGGCACAGCTGCCCTTTCTACCCTCAGCCAATTAACCTTCCCCTCCACCTGCAGGGCCAGGGGAAGGTGGGGATGCTCCGGGGCCCCCGTTTCTGAAGGAGGATGCTCTGTGGCCAGAGCTGCCCTGCAGACAGTGAGACCCAGGGACATCTTAAAACCAAATGTAGGTCCCCAAATAGCCCTTCTTCCAGTGATGAGATGCCATCTCCCATCCTCCTGTGTCATGTCATGTGAGCAGTGATGGGGGTGGCGGCGGGGAGGTGCTGAGGCAGGGTCCACCCACCTCCACGCGGAGCGGCAAAGCTGGCTCCTCACGCTGGGTCTGGCTGGCTGCTCTGGTAAACCTGGGGCTCCACGGGCTGGCTCTGACGGCCGTACCACTTAGAGCCACTCACGTACTTTGGGGGCACAGCCTGGGAGGCAACTGGAAAGCAAATGGGAGGTATGTGGGGCTCTTTAAAACAGACTCTGGGCCCACTTGTGCTTACAAAGATGCAGATTCGGAGGCGCAATGTGGCTCTTGGGGACAGACAGAGAAAATGCCAGAACACAGGGAGTGGCCAACGTGGGGATGGGGCTGAGGCTGAGACAGCTAGGCTGGGAGACAGGACTTTCCACCCTAAACTCTCCAAGCAAAATACGCTTTTGTTATGTGATAGAAAACTAAATTTAAAATCTAGATTTTTACATAAAGAGGAGACAGGACTTTCCATCCTAAACGCTCAGTGTTTCCAAGCAAAATATGCTTTTGTTATGTGATAGAAAACTAATTTTAAAATCTAGTCTAGACCTGCTCGAGCATCTACCCCAAAACCAGAATCTGTCTGTCTTACTATTTTATGCCTTTCACCAACTCTCCTGACATACAAGGAGCTATCCTTGACCACCTTTCTCTAGAGAAAATCAACTTAGGGCTCTAGCTAATAATTTTCCTGGACATGAGAGGAATATTTCAATTCAAACCCCCTCTGTTAGCTGCCGGGAGCCAGTGTGAGGAATCCCGCTCGTGACAAGGTCATGCGGTAGGAAGCCTGGCAAACACAAGGCATGTTCAGGTTTCAGGGGTTCCCCCTGGAATTTCTCGAGCATCCACCCCTCAAAGAATAAGAATCTGCCAGCCTTTGTACTCTGCTTTTCCACTCTTCTGATATTCTCTGGAAAAGTCAATTCAAGGCTTTAGTCTTCTGCATTTGAAAGGGATGTTTCAGTTAAACGCCCTCTGTTAACTCTCTAGCTTGCTTGCCTAACAGGTTCCCCAGACCTCTTACAGCTTGTGAATTGCTTACAGCCCCCAACCGCGAGAGGCACAAAGCCTAAAAGCATCTTAAAGAAACAGAGCCTTTTCTAAAGAGTTAAAAATTACATTGGTGACGGTTTTCACTGTTGATTCAATGACTGCTGCCAGACCTCCATATTCTTTATCTTTTTGGCACCTGGAGGATGTTAATCAATGTAAACGGGACATGGGAAAAGATATAGATTAGTTTTGATGTTAGCAACATTAGACTTTTGGGCTGATTATTTTTCTTTTTGTTATAAATCACTGTACTCCTTTTACTTGTTATAAATTGTATCTTTGCTATGTAACAATGTAACTTTATTTAGTGTTTTCTGAGAGTGGCACCAGACTTTGGGAAGATCAAAACAAATAAGTCTTCTGGTTGACAAATCCTTATCAGGAAAAAGGTTGTAAAATGTTAAATTGGCCCTTTTTGGCTGGAAGACATGTAAATCACCTAAGACTTGTGCATACAATTATGTATGCAGAGAAAAAAGCCTGGTTTTGATAAGAGTCAGGGCTGCTGACACCGCATAATTTTGTATTACCCATTGATCTCTATGTACTATCAAGGGTATAAAAGGCCCTCTGAACAATAGAGGAATGGAATCAGTCGCTGGACTGGTTTCCACCGTGTCTCCTCTTTTTACTTTAATTTTAGGCTGAATTCCCATCTGGAGCGGGTGGCTCATTATGTCTACTTACTTGCCCTGGCTTTTAAGTTCTGTGAGAGAGAGTGCCCAAGGCGGGGCACTTTCCGAGATTCAAACGGACGCCGGTGGCCAAACGTAGATGATGCAAACTTCTTGTCTGAAGTTTTATTAGTTCAGCTTGTAAACCAAGTTATTCAGCCTCTTTTCTCCACTTAATTTTCCTACTATACTATCTCTTTCTAATCTAATCTTATATTAATAAATAAATAAGTTCTCCTCGCCGACGCCGTCCACCCTTCGAATTCCCTGGACCCCCCAGGGCTGGACCCCGGCAGTTAGCATTCTAGCTTGCTTGGCAGGTTTATCCAAACTCTTGGAGCTATGCATATGATTGTTCACAGCCTCCCAACTGTGAGAGGCACGGGAAGCCTAAAACATAGGGTCTTTTTAGCTCTAATAACTTTTAACTCTTTCAAAGAGTTAATGAGTTAAAAGTTACTAGAGTAGTGCTGGTGTAGGATTTCATTATTGGGCCAATGCTTGTTGCTAAGTTCCCATATCTCTTGTCCACTGTGCACCTGGGAGTGCATTAGTTAACATAGTTGGAATGTAAGAAAAACAAGTGTAGCCTTGAAATTAACCACATCAGAACTTTGAGCTAATTGGTTCGTTCTTTCTTGTAACTCACTGCACTTTTGCTCCATGAGAAATGTAACTCTGTTTAGCATTTTCTGAGGCTGACATAGATTAGAAATATAAATAAAAAAACATTTCAAGGGAAAATAAGTTTTCTGGTTGAACAACCTTTATCAAAAGAGAGTCATAAAATGTTCACAGGCTTCCAAGGCCAGAAGATAATGTACACAATATTGTTTATGGGAAAGTTAGGCAGAAAAAATCCTGGTTTTGATAAAGACAAAACAGATGTAACGTTTGGGCTGACTCTGTATGACTTTGCATCTTTCATTTCTCTCTATGTACAAGTTAAGGTATAAAAGCTTCCCTGAAAAATAAAGGGATGGACCAGAATCAGTTCCACGAAAGCCTGGTTCCCCCATGTCTTTCTTTTTTTCTTTCTTTCTCTCCTCTATTCTCTTATCTGCAACATTCTTTCTTTATCTCTCTCTAAATCATTTTCTTTGCCAATGCCGTTTCTCCTGAAGATTTCCCTGGATCCTGCGGGGGCTGGACCCCGGCATCCAGGGAATGTATGAAGTGATTTTTGGACACAAAGAGGTCCATCTGCTTCATCCAGTAGCACAGACTCTTGGTTCATTTGCCTGACATCCCCACACTCAGCACTGAGCTAGCAACAGCCTCAGCCCCTGAGGACCACAGTCTGGATGGTGCTCAGCACCAGTGCAGACCTCTCACTCAGAAGTTCCAGGTCAGCTCTGGTCTCCCACTGGAGCCATGGTCCTGCACATTCTGCCCTGTGACATATGCTGGTGAGAGGCATCCTTAAGGAACCCGCACACCCACATGCTGATGCATCCAGCTTTTCTAAGCACACCTGTGACTGCCTTCCAGGTGCTCTGCCATGTTCCCAGGACCAGAGCCACATCTCGCCCTCCACTTGGGACACAGTCAGGACCTGTGGTGGGTGGGGAGGCTGCTGGCCCAGGCCCGGCACCTTAGGAAGGAGTCCCCTGGCCCATGCCTGCTGGTTGGGAGGATCACTGTGACCCTAACTAACTGGCTACTCTCTTAGCCAATGGACCCTGCCCAAGGATCTGACCTCAGCAATCTCAGAGCTGGGACGCACCCCCCCCCCCAGGAGAAAGGCACTGCAGAGAGACCACCCACACTGGGCACCTCCCAGGAAATTCTCTTTTGCTGGCAGCCTGCTGCCTGACAGCCCAGCACTGTCCAAAGGGGGCATTCATTACAAGGCCTGGCTTTACTTTGGGCTTCAAACAATTCATTCTGCGGCTCCTTCGTGTTGTCGGCTTCTTCATCAGACTTGAGACTCTGTGGAAAAACAGAAAGAGAAGGACGTCAGCCACGATTAACCTGCATGGGTGGATCTGCCCCGTGGATAGACGTTCTGACATGAAGGCATAAAAGTTCCCACAGTGGACAGCTCAAAGAGTCTCACTGGAGGCCATGGAGGCAACCATTACAAGCCTCCAAATTGTACAGGGTGAGCCTTTGTCTGAGTGCTGGATGTGGGTGACCGTGGCTATGGCACAGCTGCCCTTTCTATCTTCAGCCAGTTAACCTTTCCCTCCACCTGCAGGGCCAGGGGAGGGTGTTGGTGAATAGGGGATGCTCCAAGGCCCCCATTTATGAAGGAGGATGCTCTGTGGCCAGAGCTGCCCTGCAGACAGTGAGGCACAGAGACACCTTAAAATCAAATGTAGGTCCCCAAATATCCCCTCTTCCAGCGATGAGATGCCCTCTTCCATGCTCCTGTGTCATATCATGTGAGCAGTGACTGGGCGGGGCAAGTCCCAAGGGGGGTCATTCTGCCTCCACGCTTTCCAGGGACTCGGAGCAACAAAGCTGGCTCCTCACACTGGGTCTGGCTTGCTGTTCCAGTAAACCTGAGGCTCCACCTGCAGCATCACAGGACTCGGGCTGGCTCCAATGGTCGTACCACTTAGAGCTGCTCATGTACTTTGGGGGCACAGGCCAGGAGACAACTGGAAAGAAAATGGGAGGCATGTGGGGCTCTTTAAAACAGATTCTGGACCCACTTGTGCTTACGAAGATGCAGATTTGGAGGTGCAATGTGGCTCTTGGGGGCAGACAAAGAAAATGCCAGAACACAGGGAGTGGCCAACATGGGGCTGGGGCTGAGACAGCTAGGCAGGGAGACAGGACTTTCCATCCTAAACTCTTGGTGTTTCCAAGCAAAATATACTTTTGTTATGTGATAGAAAACTAATTTAAAAATCTAGCTTTTTACACAAAGAAATAACCTTCTAGTAATCCAAGTGCTCTAGAGACCAGAAGGTCATTTCCTACCCACCTGATCCCACCTCAATACAGGACCCCACCTGGACAGGACACAGAGGGCAAGGACCTCAGCACAACCAGGAAGGCTCAGACTCTGCATGAGTCTAAAGTCGGAGGCAGAGGCAGGTGTGGACTTCAGCTAGGGATTCATGAGGCTCCCTTAAGCCCTGATACACCCCTGCACTTCCTTCTTCCCTCCTTACCCGCCCACATCTGAGGAGCAATGAGGACTCCACAGGTGGAGAAGAAACGACACTGCCTCTGCAGGAATCTGAGTAGCCAGAGAGACTGGGGAGTGGGCGTGCGGCCTGGGCTGTGACCAGGAGAGAACACAGGTTCGAAGGGAAGCACCCAGAAGGGGCCAGTGGGAGAGAAAGGCATAGGGTCCCAGGAAGCAAGGCCAGGTCAGGAAAACAGACCATTTCACACAGGTGGGTCATGCTCCCAGGGACCAAGTACCACCTCCCTTCTCTCCCCCTCACCTGAAACTGGCCCGCAGCCCCTGACCATGGGAGCATCAGAGGAGGAGGCTGGGTCCAACCGGGCCTCCAGAAGAAACAGTGATGCCAGTGACCCACAGAAACTGAGGACAAGGGAGGAGTCTGGGGCGGAAGATGCTGAGTTCCATGTGACAGAGGACATCTAGGGCAAGCTGACCATGTTCCTGGGCCCTGTGAGGTTATCATGGGCAGGGTCTGGCCCTGTAAACTCTCCCTATGTGGGAACTCCTGGGGCTGCTGGAGAGGAGGAGGCGTTCCCACTGACAGGGAGGAACCTGAGGCTTGAGCACCCCATGCAGGGAGCAGGGGCCTGCACGCAGGCTCCGTATCTGCTCTGGTTTCTGTCTGCACACAGGCTGTGGCTGGTTGCTGAGCAGGGAGCAGCGGGAAGAGAAGGCCGTGTCAGGTGGCGTGGGCAGCGGGGACACACTTGGGAAACCAGATGTGCCTGACAGCACACGGAACCCCGCCTGGGGCTCAACCACTTGCCACTCACTGGAGGTCGGGAGCCAGCACCACACCTCCCAAACTCTACAAGTTAAAAATACACTGGATTAGGATCTCCCTGGTAGTCCAGTGGTGAGGACTCTGCACTGCCAATGCTGGGGGCAAAGGTTCAATCCCCAGTCAGGGAACTGATACCTTGCCATGCTGAGTGGCATAGCCAAAAGATTAACAAGCAAAAAAATAAAAACCAAGAAAAATATTTTGATTATGTGTTCTGTGACGGCCTTCACTGAAACAGCAGAACTACTGAGAAGCAGAATGTTCTTTCAAAACCCCAGGCATTTGGCCCCAGGGTGCCACGCACATTCCTGGAGCATCAAAGCACATGTTTTCAAACATGTGGCGTGAGTTGGTGGGAAGGACCAGGAGGCAGATTAGAAAGCCGGAGAGAGGGATGCTGTGGACTGGCTGGGAAAGCAGGAATGAAGCCCATGGGGGAGCCAGGGAGGGTGGCCCTCCTGGGAAGCACACAGCCCCAGAGGGCGGGGGCAGGGCTCACTGGGCTTTCCCAACAGGGCCGCCTGTGTGCACCAGCCCTGGCTGAGCCACCTCAGGCAGGCCTGCAACTGACCCACCAACTGACTGGGTAACTGAGGAAAGCTCTGAAAACTGAAAGAAGAGAAAAACAACACAACACAAAACCAGGCTTGGTACAGAAAAGCACCAGTCACCAAGAGGACACAAGTTGTAGACGCACAGGAGTTCCAGCACAGAAAAGGGAGCGATGACGAGAGCATGGCCTTTCTCAGGCACCTTCATGCCCAGGGTCACACGATCACACCCCAAGTCAGGAAACGCAAGTGGCCTTCTTCCCACCTCATGGAAGAGAAACGTGAGACAAAACCACCAACAACCCGACCCTTCAGGTCTCAGGGCAGTTGCTGACAGGCTGGCTCCTCCCCCAGTCAGACTCCACCCCCTTGTCAGGCTCTTCCCCCTGGCCAGACTCCACCCGTTATCAGACTCCTCCCCCATCAGACACCACCCCTTTATCAGACTCCTCCCCCATCAGACACCACCCCTTTATCAGACTCCTCCCCCCGACCACACTCCACCCTTTATCAGACTCCTTCCCCATCAGGCTCCTCTCCCCCAGGTCAGGGCTCCCACGTGGCTCCAGCAGGAGGCGGTGGGGCACCAACCAATTTCAGCCCGAGGGGAGGCCGCAAGTGCTTCCCCAAGGGCCTAGCTCCGGACTAGAAAACCTCACCTGAGTAATGGGTACGACCAGCCACAGGATTTCGGGGGTTGGGGGGGCTCACAGGAATCTAAATGAAAGGTACATAACCCCCAAACCTCCCAATGGCACCCACTGCCCCAGTCATGCACCTGCTCCCAACCCGGGTGCGGGAGCAGACCAGGGGCCTGTGTGGGGCAGACGCCTCGAAGCCATGCCCCGGGGGGAAGGAGGGACCCGCTGGCCACTGCACTCTCCCTCTCAGCACTCCTCAGATGCAGCCCCGAGCAGTCATCCGGCCAGAGCATGGCAGGCGCTGCCAGCCAAGGAGTTGGCCCATCTTCTAAGGAGCATGTCCTCCATCACCTTCCCACTGGACCCACAGTCCATACCTCCAAGCGGGCCTCCCTCCAGAATTCTCCCTCCACCTCCTGACCAGTTTCACAGCCCCTCTTCACTTCTTTTGAAATATTACCTTTGTTCCACTGGCCCCACTGGAAATCAGGAATCTAACAAGTCCCAGGAGCACAGAGCACTATGGCCTGAGACAGAAGACTGGCGGAGGGCTGCCTCAGCAGGCGGCATCCTGCTTGCTCCACAAGCCTCCCAGCCTGGCCAGCACCTTACACCTGCACTGCGCTTTTGATGATCAAATTCTTCCACTCCTCCACACACACTTTATCTTGTTCACACCCTCTGCTGTAAGGACAGCACTTGATATTTCTTGATATTTGTGAGATTGTGACTTATAATAAATATGAATTTGGTCTTCCTCCCATACCTTGCACAGCTTCTAAAACCCTGGTAATTTCCTAAGTGATGAGAGCAACCACACCCAAGTTTATGCTGGTGAAGTGATTTGAGAACCACACCTTGAGATGGGCCGGTTGCCAGGGAAACCAAGGATGTGATTAGAGGTTGGAACTTTCAGCCCTACCCCTGACCTCTAGGGAGGTCAGAGGCTGGATGTTGAGTTCAATCACTGATGTCCCATCACTGGATCAGTCATGATTGTGTAATGAAGCCTCCATAAACCCCAAAAGGACGGGATTCAGAGAGTTTCTGAGTTGGTGAACACGGGGAGACTGGGAAGAGTGAGGCCTGGAGAGGGCATGGGGGCTCTGAGCCTCTTCCCACAAGCCCATGCACCGCTCACCCTGAGTTACATCCTTTTGTAGTAAACAGCTGATCCAGTAATGGGTTTCCCTGCATTCCATGAGCTGCTCTAGCAAATTAACTGAACCTAAGGAGGCCGTGGGCACCGCCGATCTTTAGCTAGTGGGTCAGAAGCACAAGGTGACAAGCTGGACTTGAGATTGTTGTCTGAAGGCAGTGTGGTCTTAGCCAGTGGGGTCTGCAGCTGTGTCCAGGGAGACGGTGTCAGAAGGGAGTTGAACTGCAGGACACCTAGCTGGTGTTGCAAAATGGCCTGATGTAGGGGAAACTACAGAGATCTAGTGACCAGTCGTGTACAACTCTGAGCGACCCCATGAATCGCAGCATGCCAGGCCTCCCTGTCCTTCACCAACTCCCAGAGTTCACTCAGACTCGTGACCATCGAGTCAGTGATGCCATCCGGCTATCTCATCCTCTGTCGCCCCCTTCTCCTCCTGCCCCCAATCCCTCCCAGCATCAAAGTCTTTTCTAATGAGTCAACTCTTCGCATGAGGTGGCCAAAGTACTGGAGTTTCAGCTTCAGCATCATTCCTTCCAAAGAACACCCAGGACCTATCTCCTTTAGAATGGACTGGTTGGATCTCCTTGCAAGTATTTACTTAAGGTTTTAAAAAACTGAAGATATAGGAAGGCAATTAAGAGTGAATCATAAGCCCTTCACCAAAAAGCACTATTGACAACTCCATAAAAGGAAATTAGATAACATATTTAGAAAAAAGGTGCAGGAAAGAGGTGTCTGAGGACCACAAACATTAACACATAAAGAAATATCCATGCCTTCACTACCCACCAAGAAAGAGATCATGCCAGCACCTAGGCTAGTCCTCCACCAAGGTTCCTTTCCTGATTAAATCCCCCGCCCCTACACCGGGGGGACAAAAGCTCTAACAGTCACACATATGTCCTAAGAGTTTCTCTGGAGTATACGCACCCAAGAATGGGATTGCTGGGTCACAGAATATACATTTATATCCTCTCGGTAAATTGAATCTTTTGTCATTATACAATGCTGACCCTCTTCAGTTCAGTAATGCTTTTTACTCTAGAGACTAGCTTTCTTATGGAGCTTAAAAGTTTCATATTAACCAGTTTTACCCTCTTCAGGGACAACACAGAGCCTGCCTGATACTTTCGTGCCTTTGTAATTTAACTCCTTACAAAATATTTTTGTTTTATACAGTCAATGTTCATTTAGAATTATTCAAATATTTGCCACTTTGCTTTTCATTTCTTCCTTCATTTCCGACCTTCTGCCTGGGATAGTTTTCCATTTGTTTGAAATAGATCTTTGAGACTTACGTGTTTTCTTAAGTATGCTGGTGCTAAGCTCTTTCAGTGTGATTGTTTGAAATGCCTTAATTTCACTTTGATTCTTTTTTCAGCAAAAACTTAATTTATAAAAACAATATTGGAAATGATCCAGATGTACCTCAAAGCTAGTGGAGGTGATGAAATTCCAGTAGAGCTATTTCAAATCCTAAAGATGATGCTGTGAAAGTGCTGCACTCAATATGCCAGCAAATTTGGAAAACTCAGCAGTGGCCACAGGACTGGAAAAGGTGAGTTTTCATCCCAATCCCAAAGAAAGGAAATGCCAAAGAATGCTCAAACTACCACACAATTGCACTCATCTCACATGCTAGTAAAGTAATGCTCAAAATTCTCCAAGCCAGGCTTCAGCAATATGTGAACTGTGAACTTCCTGATGTTCAAGCTGGTTTTAGAAAAGGCAGAGGAACCAGAGATCAAATTGCCAACAGCTGCTGGATCACCAAAAAAGCAACAGAGTTCCAGAAAAACATCTATTTCTGCTTTATTGATTATGTCAAAGCCTTTGACTGTGTGGATCACAATAAAGTGTGGAAAATTCTGAAAGAGATGGGAATACCAGACCACCTAACCTGCCTCTTGAGAAATCTGTATGCAGGTCAGGAAGCCACAGTTAGAACTGAACATGGAACAACAGACTGGTTCCAAATAGGAAAAGGAGTACGTCAAGGCTGTATATTGTCACCCTGCTTATTGAACTTCTATGCAGAGTACATCATGAGAAACACTGGACTGGAAGAAACACAAGCTGGAATCAAGATTGCCGGGAGAAATATCAATCACCTCAGATATGCAGATGACACCACCCTTATGGCAGAAAGTGAAGAGGAACTAAAAAGCCTCTTGATGAAAGTGAAAGAGGAGAGTGAAAAAGCTGGCTTAAAGCTCAACATTCAGAAAACAAAGATCATGACATCTGGTCCCATCACTTCAAGGGAAATACCAAAATCACTGCAGACGGTAACTGCAGCCATGAAATTAAAAGACGCTTACTCCTTGGAAGAAAAGTTATGACCAACCTAGATAGCATATTGAAAAGCAGAGACATTACCTTGCC
>SJYT01083501.1:7996-19814 GCA_006410635.1 Cephalophus harveyi | reverse complement strand
GAAACAGTGGGTGGAAACAGTGTCAGACTTTATTTTTGGGGCTCCAAAATCACTGCAGATGGTGATTTCAGCCATGAAATTAAAAGACGCTTACTCCTTGGAAGAAAAGTTATGACCAAGCTAGATAGCATTTTCAAAAGCAGAGACATTACTTTGCCGACTAAGGTCTGTCTAGTCAAGGCTATGGTTTCTCCAGTAGTCATGTATGGATGTGAGAGTTGGACTGTGAAGAAGGTTGATTGCCGAAGAATTGATGCTTTTGAACTGTGGTGTTGGAGAAGACTCTTGAGAGTCCCTTGGACTGCAAGGAGATCCAACCAGTCAGTCCGTTCTGAAGGAGCTCAACCCTGGGATTTCTTTGGAAGGAATGATGCTAAAGCTGAAACTCCAGTACTTTGGCCACCTCATGCGAAGAGTTGACTCATTGGAAAAGACTTGGATGCTGGGAGGGATTGGGGGCAGGAGAAGAAGGGGACGACCAAGGATGAGATGGCTGGATGGCATCACTGACTCGATGGACGTGAGTCTGAGTGAACTTCGGGCACAGGTGATGGACAGGGAGGCCTGGCGTGCTGCGATTCATGGGGTCGCAAAGAGTTGGACACAACTGAGTGACTGAACTGAACTGAACTGCCTTCTCCCTTCTGATTGTATTTATAAACCTGGAGATTTACACAGATTAGACAGAGAAGACTGAACACATTGGGCCAGGCAAAACGGAGAGTCCCCAGGCACAGGAAATCTTCTGTAGCCACTTCAGCACAGAAACTATGAGATTGGGCAGTGCCAAGGAGGGCGCTGCAGGAACCTTCTTGGCGATCTGGAAGCCTAGAGAACCTTTTTTTTTTTTAACTAGAAACAAAGTAAAGAAAAGAGATGGGGTGGGGTTTGGTGGTCTGGCCCGCCGGAAGGAGATTGGGTGGAGCCGACTGTGCAAGCTTCGGGGCAGAGGGGGAGAGAAGGCCGCCACTAGCAACTAATATCAGCTTCCTAAACTCAACAGAGAGGTCGGAGGTATTGTTGGAAATGCCACGAACCCCATGATTCTGTCTGCCCGCCAAAGAGATGAAAACCCAAGTTGTGCGGTGCAGCTTTAAAGGGGCTGGTGATTGACAGAATGTGTAGCAGTGGATGGGGTGGAGCCGCTGGGTGGGGTCTGGGACAGGCAGCTGGGAGAAACCAAAAGGAAGAAAAAAGAAAACCGTAGCCCCTTGAAATCGCTAATGCCAGGGGGAAGCTAGCCGGAAAGGGAGGACAGGAGGGTTTTAGAGCTCACCTCCATTCCTACCCTGATCAACTCTCTCAGACCCTTCTATCTCCTTTTGAGATAATTAAAACCTACTGTACACCGGCCTTAGTCGGTGCCCGTTCCTAACTCCACTGAATTAGATTTGTAGTACGAGTGAGTGAAGACCCCGGGTCCACCACCTCAACCCCGGCCCCGCCCCATCGGCCTGGCCCGGGGCTAGGAGCAGAGGATGCCTTTGGAGGCGCAGAATCCGAAAGTAAGTCCCTTTCATTTTGCTTACCCACCCTCTCCCCTTCCTTTTGCTGCCCTCACTGGGGTATTCTCTGGGCGGCAAAGAGCCACCTTACCGAAGGAGACTCTTTCAAGGAGGACACAGAGGGTTGGACCGGGTAGGGTGGGGTAAGAAGGGGAGGGGAACGGAGGAGGGGTGGCGCTTTAAAGCCTAGCGGAGCTGCCATCCACCGGATAGGAAGCTCAGAGTTTGCTGGTTGTTTGATTAGAGCCTTGATTTCCTCTCCTGCTCTTAGAGCCTCGACTTACCCCTCCAGGCATTTTTTTCTTTTTGTCACAATCCAGCGCGTTATCTGGCTGCTTAAAGCTTCTAGCTGTGAGTTGGGAGGGCTCCATCTTGCCCAGCTTCTTAAAGCGGCAGTGCACCAGTTCGGCTGTGGGAAATAGATACTGAAAATTCGATTTCGAAAAGGATGGCACTGACTCATCTTTATTATGACACAAGGTGTGTTGGGGGAATTTGTACAGAGAGGCAAGTTTTTCCTCCTTATACCAGCCTCCAAACTTGTTCTAATATCCAGTTGATTCTCAGGAGGCGCATCCTGGGCTATGCTGCCAAGTTGTACATTAGTTAACTGCAGAGTCAACTGGCCTTGCAGTTTTAGCTCAAGAGGAAAATTTATCAAGATTTGAAAAAATTATTTATTTTGCAAATATTTATCAAAAGCTAAGTTCATTGTCTGTGACTGATCCCACTGCTGAATGTCTGTAATATGTCAGGACCATGCAGAGTGATGTCACTGACTCCTTTCTTAACTGATTGGTGGCCAAGATTTCTTCCTAGAGTCGAATGTTGAATTTGATTTCAGGATTTATCAGGCATGTGTCATGTGAAGGTTCCCATTATTCATCTTTATTGTCTTGTCTTTAGTACCAAGCATCCATATGCCCAAGCCCAAGTGACTGGGAGATTCAGCTGAAAGAGATAGGAACTCAAGTCAAAATGGCATGCAAAGAGAGAAGGGCAGGATGTTTCAATAGGGAAGCTAAGGCTACCTTAACTGATCTGTTATTCCCATATCCATGTCCAGGCTGGAAGATTGTCTTGGGCAGGAGGGCTTTACCAGCTCCCTTCTGGTGTTAAATAAAAGAACTAGTGTGGTGGAAACTTGTTAGAAGGCCTCATACGGATCAGTGGCATCTCTTGCAAGTTTATTTTTCTTATGTTTCTGCTTAAGGAGGATGGCAGGTCTGGATGGAGCCTAATGATATCCTGCATGTCAAAGATAATAAAATATGTTGTTTAAGGTTTTAGGTCTAATATTTTACTCTGGATGTCTTTTTTTTTTTTTTTAGGTATGAATTATCTGTGTGTATCTATGCATTTCTATTTGGTCAATGGAATGCCATAGCTTCTAGCACTCTGCAGTTTACCAGTTCAGTCATCTCTGGTATTAAATGCAAGGCAGAGACCCTCTCTTTTTTAATGTGTTAGGTTTCAGTGCATCTCCAGTGTCAACTCCCATTAAGGGCCTGTATTCGTTTTAGGTTTTCTCAGCACCATTTATTAAAGCACCTTCCTCCATCCCTTCTTTTCTCAATTGGTTTTCCAAACCCCAAAATGACCTTATTCTGAATGGCCATAACATTGAATCCACTGGATTCAGATAAAGAAGAAAGCCTCAGTGTTCTTTCTCTCTAAAGTCACTGGTCTATGGAGCCCTAAAAACAAAGGAAACATGAATTCAACTGGAACCCTCCTGGCTACTTTCACCAGTGGGAGTACAGTCCTGTTCTAGAGCCAAGAGCCACTTGTACTTGTCACATACACTAAAATCTGCTGCCCACACCCTGGCATGGAGAGTGGGAAGGAACTGTGTGCTGACTCCACATCCAACCTTCTAAATTTGATAACCATGGAATATGTTAGGTATTGCTGAGCTTTCATTTTAATATTTGATTGTCCCTTTGTGTTTATGTTGGTTTTTCTTTGGGAAAGTTTCTAGATGCAGGATATAGCTGTCATAAAATATGGTTGATGAAATATGGTTAATCTCTTCCTAGGACAGTGAAAATTTTGTGAACCCACTAACAGTTATTATAGGCAAGCAATAGAAAGGTTTCAAGTGACTTTCCCAGAGAAATTAGTTTGTTGTCATTCATTCTGCTTTCTGGGCTTGCAGACAGTTTGTCTACACAGAGGCAAAAGGGCTTCGTAAGAAATAACTGCAGAAAGAACACTTTGTCCTCTCTCTCTCTCTATGTCACAAGCAGTAGTTTCGATCCCCTAACTCCGCTTCTGGAATCTGGTAGCCTAAGCTGTTCTTGCTTAGACTAGTATAGCCTATGCCTACATTTACTTTGGTCTGAGTTTCTTCCTGTTTTTTTCTCAGTGTTCAAGGATAAGGACCTATGAAAGACAAAGGTATCAACAGGAAAGTACATTGTGTTGAGATTCATTCATTAATTAATTCAACAAATACTTACTGAGAACCTACTCTGTGCCATCACTGCACAAGACTCTGGAGAGTCTGCAAGACAAGTCCCCTGCCTTTTTGGAGACTGTATTCTAATGAGGGTATGTTAGTGGATGGGTTTTTTTTTTGGGGGGGGTGACATTGAATAAGATAGCAGAGGGACTGGGGAGAGCTATTTAATAAAGAGTCAAGGAGGGCTTCCCTGATATGATGATTTTTAAGACTATATATGAATAAAGTGAGAGAACTAGCTATGAGAATACCCAAGGGAAGAGTGTTCTTGACAGAGAAAATAGAATTTCAAAGGCTTGAAATCTATTTTGTGATTTTGATTATGATTTATGATTTTGATATTTGATATTTGAATTTTGATATTTGAATTTATGATATTATGATTTTATGATTTGAAAAAAATAGTAAGCTTATGCTGAATTCATGTAACTAATTTAATTTTATACTAGCCATTGTTTCATAACAATTATCTGAAAATGATTTCAAACATATTTGAAACTACTGAAATACAAAAAATATTTTCAGCATAATTTAATTTAAAAATTCACAATAAATTTATTAGCACTAGAAGAATGCTTAACCTTGTTAAGAAAACATTCACAAGATTGTATAGCACTGTTTCACTCTAGCATGAAATTGTGAAAATTATTCACTTGAAAACTTTTTTTTTTTTTTAATTTCTGTCTTGCTGGCACACATAATTTCATGTAGATTATATATTATTCTTCTCCTCAAGTTTTTCACAGTAGGGAAGTGTGTTTCATGTATCATTTAATTTAATCCTCCACAATAACCTTGTGAGGTAAGCAATATTATCATTTACATTTTACAGAATAGGAAACTGTGGCACAGGAATGTAAAGTGCCTTACCAAAGGACACAGAGCTAGTAAGTTAAAGAAGATTCATTCTCTCCCATACCTTCTGAAAAGTTGTTCCATCAGCTTCTTTTTCTTCAATTCCTTTTTCTTTGGTTCTTCCACCCATCCAACCATTTCCACCTAATATAGATAACATTTATTGAATACCTGAAAGTGAAAAGTGAAAGTGAAAGTTGCTCAGTCCTGTCAACTCTTTGCAACCCCATGGACTATGCAGTCCATGGAATTCTCTAGGCCAGAATACTGGAGTGGGTAGCCTTTCCCTTCTCCAGGGGATCTTCCCAACTCAGGGATCGAACCCAGGTCTCCCGCATTGCAGGCAGATTCTTTACCAGCTGAGTCACAGGGGAAGCCCAAGAATACTGGAGTGGGTAGCCTATCCCTTCTCCAGCAGATCTTCCCAACCCAGGAATAGAACTGGGGTCTCCTGCATTGCAGGTGGATTCTTTACCAACTGAACTATCAGGGAAGCCCTATTGAATACCTACTCCATGGCCAAGCCCTCTATTGAACACTTTGCATTTATCAATTCATATAGTGTTCACAATAATCCTATTTAGTAGGTACTGTTGTTTTCCCAATTTTTCAGTTAGGGAAATTGAGACAGAAAAATCAAGCAACTTGCCCAAGTTTATACAACTTGGAAAAAGCAGATGTGACATTTGATCCCAGGTCTATAAAGTGTACACCTTGATTATTATGCTCTACTGCCTAGTCTTTAGCTTGCAAACACATTTATTTCCTAAGTCAATCTTTATTTAACAGCCCTTACTCAAATTACCACCCTATTTTTTGACAGTTTCCATTTAGATCATTATTGAAACTGCTCTCGCAAGAGTTACCTGAAGATATCCTAATCATATCATGTACTCTCTCTTTAGGTTTTCAACATACTTGGCTTTACTGCATTTAAGGTTGTTGTACTTTCCTTCCATCTTTAAAGCCTTTCGTTCCATGTCTTCTGTGATAATACTCTACCATGGATTTCCATGAACCTCTCTGATTGCTCTTTTTATTCTCTTATCTTGCTACTCTATACTCCTTATTTAGGTCATCTCATCCACTTAAGAATTTCAACTGCCATTTATATAGCCTATATGACAGTCTCTATCTCCAGCTGAATGCTTTTTCTTAGCCTGGACCCATCCATTTGTCTATTAATCAGACATCTTAACTTGACATCTCTACACTTAATATGTTTAAAATTGAATTCATCATCAAACTCCCTGGCTTCGGTTTCTCTCCTTGACCAACAGTCACATAATCAACCAAACAATAAAAGCCTAGCAATAAAGCCTAGGGTCATCTATGACTCTTTCTTCTCCATAGCTTCTAGATTCTCCTTCTTAAATCTTTGTATCCTCTTCATTCCTACTTGTAGTGTCTTTGAGTAATTTTCCATCATGTATGACCTGGCCTATTAACATAGCCCCTTACTGTTGTTTTATCTGCCTCTAATCTCTGTGACTGGAGAAGGCAATGACACCCCACTCCAGTACTCTTGCCTGGAAAATCCCATGGACGGAGGAGCCTGGTGGATTGCAGTCTGTGGGGTCGCTAAGAGTCGGACACGAATGAGAGACTTCACTTTCACTTTTAACTTTCATGCATTGGAGAAGGAAATGGCACCCCACTCCAGTGTTCTTGCCTGGAGAATCCCAGGGACGGCAGAGCCTGGTGGGCTTCCGTCTATGGGGTCGCGCAGAGTCGGACACGACTGAAGCGACTTAGCAGCAGCAGCAGCAATCTCTGTGACCTTTGCTATATGTTGAATTATGTCCCTCAAAATATATTGGATTCCTAATTTCTGGTACCATAGAATGTGACTGTATTTGGAGATGGGGTATTTACAGAGGTGATCAAGTTAAAATGAAATAGTTAGGACAAGCCCTAATCCAATATGACTGGTATCCTTATGAAAAGGGGAAATTTGGACAGAAAGACTCATAGAGGAAAGATGATCTGGAGAGACACAGGGAGAAAATAGTCGTCTGTAAGCCAAGGAGAGAGGCCTAGAACAGATTCTTCTCTCAGAACCCTCAGGAGGAACCAAACCTGATGGCACTTTGGTTTCAGAGTTACAGCCTTCAAAACTGTGAGACAATACATTTTTGTTGTTAAATTCCCTGGTTTTTAGTACTTTGATGTTGCAGTCCTAGCAAAGTAATATAATTTCCAGTGTAGTCTATATTTTAGGATATTTCTAAAATACATGTTTTTATCTTGACAATCCTATGTTTAGAATTATTCAAACTCCCCTTCACTTACAGGATTAAATCCTTGCCTTTTAGTAAGACACTTCAAAATTTGTCCTCAACCTACCTTTCATGTTTATTGCCTGTGACTTCCTTATCACAGGAGTTACATTAAGCTAACAGCTACTTCTCGAACATGCCATGATCTTTCACAAACATCATGTCTTTGTTCATGCAATCAGGAATTCCATGTGTTCTTTCTCCTCTTCCAACATGTACTACTCCACCTCCACCTTTCCTTCGACTCCATTCTTCTCTTTTTGATAAACTCTTATAACAGAGCATGATACCCAATTCATTTATTTCTGTGAAGGCTTGAAGTATAGGTAAGATCTGAATAGCCAGAGTTAAGGGGAAAAGATATTCTAAGCAGGAAGAGTCATATAACAAAAGGCAGATAATGAGTATCAATATAATGTGGGTTGGAGGGGAATGGAGTAGAGTTATGCAAAAGTGAGGTTAGAGAACTCTTTTCCTTTGGTGATAATATTTGTTGTTGTTCAGTTGCTCAGTCGTGTCTCTTCATGAGCCCATTTACTGCAGCATGCCAGGCTTCCCTGTCATTCATTGTTTCTCAGAGTTTTTTCAAACTCATGTCCATTGAGTCAATGATGCCATCACCAACTCATTGGTGATAATATGGATGGGACCAGAGTAGCTTCTGGAGAAGCTGCAAGGTCAGTATTCTCTCTCCATAGTGTCTCAGGGAAACAGATAGGCCTCAAAGAATACTATTATCCACTTAATGTAACCTGATAATGAGATAAGATAGCCTGTATTATGTTCTTGGAAAGCTGGTCTTTATAATAGGACCATGGGCTTGGGGCACTTTTGCTGGTCAGTGATGGTATGGTAGTAGAGTAGAAAATACTCAACAGGGTTCAGAGTCCTTTTCTGCTGTAGGTTATTTAAACCTGACTCTATATATTAACCATTTCTGCTTATATTGGGCTTTCCTGGTAGCTCAGAGGTTAAAGCGTCTGCCCGGAATGCGGGAGACTGGGGTTCGATCCCTGGGTCAGGAAGATCCCCTGGAGAAGGAAATGGCAACCCACTCTAGTACTCCTGCCTGGAGAATCCCATGGAGGGAGGAACCTGGTAGGCTACAGTCCATGGGGTCACAAAGAGTCGGACACGACTGAGTGACTTCACTTTCACTCTCTGCTTATATAAAGCAGATAGTTTTGAAAGGAGGAAGCAAAACTGATTCATTAATCTCACTCACTTATTCAACATACATGCCTTGGAAGCCCTCTATGTGGATACTTCTGTGCTATAGGACAGAAATACACAAATATAAGACCTCAACCTTGCCCTGGAGGTTAGCTGGGAGGCAGACAAAGTTCTAGATAACATCTAGTACTGGTTGATCACTTACCATATGCTAGGGACCACACTAAGCTTTGCATGTGTCTCACTTAAATTCCCAATAGGGTTATACCCATTTTGTGGGTAAGGGCACAGGTTAGAGAAAGGTTGAATAAATTCAGGAGAGAGGAATTGGAAAATTGACAAGTGAGCAAATTGTTAACATGAGTAGAAAGGATGTTGGTGGCATTTGGGGTAAAGAAGTCAAAGAAGACTTGGTAGAGGAGGTGATGTTTGAGTCTTGAAGGATAATAAGAGTTTTCAAGCGTCAATGAAAAAAAAAATAGTTGCTCTAAGAAAGAAATGGAAAATTTTATTTGAGCCAACCTGAAGATTATTACCTGGGAGACAGTTTTTCAGAAAGTTCTCAGGACTGTTTCACCCATTAGAGGTCAAAGCACAGTTATATAAGTTTTTGAGACAAAAGTTTATATGTCAAATGATGTACTGACAGTTTAAACAATCCATATCTACACATACAAAGTGGATCGGCAGAACATGGGTCATTGTGTCCCCTTATAATAATAAGAAAGAAGATTGTGTCCTCAGGATTTGTGACTCTTTATGAGATTAAGAAGGAATATTATCTCCTCAGGAGGTCTGGTTAATGCAGATGCACAACCCAGTAAAGGGAAGGAAAGAGACCTGAATGGGCAAAGAAAAGTATTATGTTCAAAGTTTTTCTTGCTTTGCCACAGAATACAAATTTTATTTCATCAATTTCCCCCTTTTGATAATTTTTTTGTTAGAAAGCACTAGGTGATAAAATAGTTGGTCCCTCAATGCCAGAGTGGTTGCTTATCTGCCTTTGATCCATCATGTCCCTCAATATTGGGTCTTAATGGCCTGTTTTTTTTTTTTTTTTCCTTTTAGTAGGATATGCTAGTAAGATGTCTGGCAAGGACTAGCAGTCAATTCCAAGTTGTCCAATAGCACTTAGAGCAATGTTACCTTGCATGTGCATTATGTATGTCCATTTATAGAGAGCTATAGATGTGGTCAAAATTGACAGTAGGAATGACCATGTCATTAATAAAGTTTTAAGTCAAGATTCTCCTAAATGAAACCATTTCCCTAGTATTTTTCCTAAACAAGGAAGAACATCATTTAGAGCAGAAATTTGATTCTTCATGTGTCATAAGATGAGTTAGCAAATGTTACGGCCAAATGATCTTTGTGAGTGGTGTAATATAGGGACCTGATTTCATATTTGTGCATGTGGTTATCCAGTTTTTGCAACACCATTTGTTGAAGAGACTACCCTTTCCCTATTGAGTGTTCTTGGCTCCCTCGCCAAATATTAGTTGACCATATAAGTGGAGATTAATTTCTGGGCTCTCTCTTCTTTTCCATTGGTTTTTGTGTCTATTTTTATGCCAGTACCATACTGTCTTAATTACTATAGATTTGTACTATAGTTTGAAACCAGGATGTGCGATGCCTTACTTCATTGTTCTTTTTCATGATTGCTTTGGTTATTTCGAGTCTTTTGGAGCTATATACAAACGTTGGGATTTTATGATCTATTTCGGAGATCAATAACACTGGAATTTTTATGGGAATAGCTTTGAATTTATAGATGACTTTGGGTAGATAGGGGTATTCATCAACATGGGATATCTTTCCATTTGCTTGTGTCATCTTTGATTTCTTTCAACAAAATCTTGTTCTTTTTATATAGATCATTCACATCCTTGATTAAATTTATTCCTAAGCATTTTATTACTTTTGATGCTATTGTGAATGTGAAAGATTTCCTCCTTTCTTTTTCAGATGTTTTATTTTTAGTATATAGAAGTGCAACAGATTTCAGGATTTTTTTTTCTGTTAGATGCTTAATTTTTAAATTGTATAAGTGAAGGAACTGAGATATAAATAAGCTGTAAAGATGAAGAAATTGAAACACAAATAAGTGTCATACATTAGGTCATATAGCTGACTAGGTAGTTCAGTTCAGTCGCTCAGTCAGGTCTGACTCTTTGTGACTCCATGAATCACAGCATGCCAGGCCTCCCTGTCCATCACCAATGCCCGGAGTTCACTCAGACTCACATCCATTGAGTCAGTGATGCCATCCAGCCATCTCATCCTCTGTTGTCCCCTTCTCCTCCTGCCCCCAATCCCTCCCAGCATCAGAGTCTTTTCCAATGAGTCAGGTCTTTGCATGAGGTGGCCAAAGTACTGGAGTTTCAGCTTTAGCATCAGTCTTTCCAAAGAAATCCCAGGGCTGATCTTCAGAATGGACTGGTTGGATCTCCTTGCAGTCCAAGGGACTCTCAAGAGTCTTCTCCAACACCACTACTGTTGCTTCCTGACCTGCATACAGATTTCTCAAGAGGCAGGTTAGGTGGTCTGGTATTCCCATCTCTTTCAGAATGTATAAATGTTCATAGTAGTCTCTTATAATCGTATATATTTATGTAGTATCAATTTTAATATCTCCTCTTTCATTCTAATTTTATTTGCCTCTCTTTTCTTTCTTTGTTAGTCTAGCAAAAAAAATTGTCAGTTTTATTTATCTTTTCAAAAACTTAGATTTTAGGGGTGTTAATCTTTTCTATTGTTTTTCTGGTCTATTTCATTTATTTCCACTCTGACCTTTATTGCTTCTTTTCGTCTGCTAATGTCAATAATTTGTTCTTCTGTTTCTAGTTCTTAGAAATGTAAAATTAGTTATTTTATTTCTTTCTAATTTCTTAATATGTGCATTTAGCACTAAATTTTCTTTTCAGAACTACTTTGTTTTGGTATGCTGTGTTTTCATTTTCATTTAAGATACTGTTTAATTTCCCTTTTGACTTCTTCACTGACTGGTTGTTTGAGAGTTTTGTCATTTAGTTATTGTCCACATATTTGTAGATATTTCATCTGTCCTGTTGTTGATCTCTAGTTTTACACCACTGTGGTTGGAAAAGATACTTGCTATGATTTTACACTTCTTGAATTTACTAACACCTGTTTCATGTCCTTCTTCATCTACTTCGGAGGATTTGCTGTCTACTTTTTAGAAGAATGTGTATTCTGATGCTGTTGGATGAAATGTTCTATAAATTTCTGTCAGTTTCATTTAGATTAATGTATCATTCAAGTGCATTTTTTCCTTTTATATTTTCTGTCTGGATGATGTATCCATTACTGACTTTGGGGTATTGAAGTTTCTATGATTGTATTGTTTTGTATTTCTTTCTTCAGATCTGTTACTGTCTGCTTAACAAATGTTGTTCCATGTTGTGTGTGCAGATATTAATGATTTTTAAATTTTTATTTATTTTCAACTGAAAGATACTTGCTTTATAATATTGTGTTGGTTTCTACCATACATTAACATGAATCAGTCATAGGTATGG
>SJYT01083482.1:255116-338975 GCA_006410635.1 Cephalophus harveyi | reverse complement strand
AGAGATGGGAATACCAGACCACCTGACCTGCCTCTTGAGAAACCTGTACGCAGGCCAGGAAGCAACAGTTAGAACTGGACATGGAACAACAGACTGGTTCTAAATAGGAAAAGGAGTACGCCAAGGCTGTATATTGTCACCCTGCTTATTAACTTCTATGAAGAGTACATTATGAGAAATGCTGGGCTGGGGGAAGCCCAAGCAGGAATCAAGATTGCCGGGAGAAATATCAATAACCTCAGATATTCAGATGACACCACCCTTATAGCAGAAAGTGAAGAGGAACTAAAAAGCCTCTTGATGAAAGTGAAAGAGGAGAGTGAAAAAGTCAGCTTAAAGCTCAAGATTCAGAAAACGAAGATCATGGCATCTGGTCCCATCACTTCATGGGAAATAGATGGGGAAACAGTGGAAACAGTGTCAGACTTTATTTTTGGGGGCTGCACAATCACTGCAGATGGTGACTGCAGCCTTGAAATTAAAAGACGCTTATGCCTTGGAAGAAAAGTTATGATCAACCTAGATAACATATTCAAAAGCAGAGACATTACTTTGTTGACTAAGGTCCGTCTAGTCAAGGCTATAGTTTTCCCAGTGGTCATGTATGGATGTGAGAGTTGGACTGTGAAGAAGGCTGAGTGCCAAAGAATTGATGCTTTTGAACTGTGGTGTTGGAGAAGATTCTTGAGAGTCCCTTGGACTGCAAGGAGATCCAACCAGTCCATTCTGAAGGAGATCAACCCTGGGATTTCTTTGGAAGGAGTAGTGCTGAAGCTGAAACTCCAGTACTTTGGCCACCTCATGCGAAGAGTTGACTCATTGGAAAAGACTCTGATGCTGGGAGGGATTGGGGGCAGGAGGAGAAGAGGATGACAGAGGATGAGCTGGCTGGATGGCATCAGTGACTCAATGGACGTGAATCTGAGTGAACTCCGGGAGTTGGTGATGGACAGGGAGGCCTGGCGTGCTGTGATTCATGGGGTCACAAAGACTTAGACACGACTGAGTGACTGAACTGAACTGAAATAAAATCATAAATAAAATAGGATTCACCATAACTGCCACGGCAAAAATCCAAAGACTATAAAGACTACTATAAAGACATATTAAACAAACAATTGTACAACCTTGAAGTGTACATAAGTGGTTAATAAATTCCAGAAACAAACAATCTACCAAGACTAATTCAGGTATAAAGAGAAAATCTGAACAAGCAATAATGACAATAATGAGACTGAGGCAGTAATCAAAGTCCTGTCAACAAAGAAAAGCCTGGAATTAGATGTCTTCAAGGGTGAGTTCTAACACATTTTAGAAGCAGAACTGATGCCATTCCTTCTCAAAATCTTTCAAACAATTGAAGACCAGGGAATAACTGCAAATTTTATGAAGCTAGCATTACTTTCATATCAAAGGCAGATAAGGACACTAGAAGCAAAGAAAATCACAGGCCAATATCCATGATGATGCTATATACAAAGACCCTCACACACACACAAAAAAAAATACTAGTAACACAAAATTAGATTGATTGCTCATGCATCATGACCAAGCAGGATTTATCCTGGGATGAAAGGATGGCACAAAATATCCAAATCAGTAAAACAAAAACATTTACAGAATGAAGGGTAAAAATCATACCATCTCAACAGGCACAGAAAAAGCATTTAACAAAACTCCATATACACTCATGATAAAAACTCTCAGCAAAAGAAGTGTGGAGGGAACATACCTAAATATAATAACCACCATATAACAAGGCCACAGCTACCATTCCATAAACAGAATCCCAGAATTTATAAATATTTCAATATCATTATCTTCAACCTATTGTGATCAGGCCATCATATATGGCCTGATAACACCCATCCATCTCACCTTTTTCAAATGGATGATAAAATCTATTTTCAATAGCAATGAGATTTAAAAATCTGATCCGTAAAGATGTGTGCTAAGTAGCTTCAGTTATGTCCGATTCTTTGTAATCCTATGGACTGTAGCCTGCCAGGCTCCTCTGTCCACAGAGATTCCCCAAGCAAGAATACTGGAGTGGATTGCCAAGTCCTTCTCCAGGAGATCTCCCTGATCCAGGGGTTGAACCTGTGCCTTTTATGTCTTCTGTATTGTGAAGCAAGTTCTCTACAACTAGCACCACTAGGTCAAATGATGTCTTTTTTTCTTCAAGATTTCTAGAAAGCAAAATGAAGAGAAATGCTGTCATTATTGTTATTGAGATAATATTATTGAGAGAAATAAAAGTTCAGAATTTTATGAATCACCTATAAGAAAATGAATCAAAGGCTAAGTAAAAAAACAAGTAGTTAAATAGAAAAAGTCTTTTTATATTGAGAAAGTTAGCGATGGTGGTGATTTGGTCGTTAGTTCATGTCACACTCTTTTGTGACCCCATGGACTGTAGCCCACCAGGTTCCTCTGTCCATGGGATTTTCCAGGTAAGAAATATTGGAGTGGGTTGCCATTTCCTCCTACAGGGGATCTTTTTAAAATAAGGATCGAATCTGCATCTCATGTTTACAGGATTATTTTACCACTGAGCCACAAGAGGAGCCCTGAAAGTAAGTTGTTGTTCAGTTGCTGTCATATCTGACTCTTTGTAACCCTATGGACTGCAGCACCAGATCTCCCTCTCCTTCACTACCTCTCAGAGTTTGCTCACACTCATGTTCATTGAATCAGTGATGCCATCCAATCATCTTATCTCCTGTCACCTGCTTCTCCTTCTTCATCAATCTTCCCTGGCATCAGCCTCCTTTCCAATGAGTGGGCTCTTTGCATCACATAGCCAAAGCACTAGATCTTCAACTTCAGCATCAGTTGTTCCAATGAATATTCATGATTGATTTCCTTAAGGATTGATTAGTTTTATCTCCTTTCTGTCCAAGGAACTCTCAAGAGTCCTCCAGCACCACAATTCAAAAGCATCAATTCTTTGGTGCTCAGCCTTCTTTATAATCCAACTCTCACATCCCTACATGACTCCTGGAAAAACCATAGCTTTGAGTATGCTTATTTTTGTCAGCAAAGTGATGTCTGTGTTTTTTAAAACACTATCTAGCTTTTCTTCCAAGGAGCAAGCATCTTTTAAATTCATGGCTGTGGTCACCATTCAAGGTAATTTTGGAGCCCAAGAAAATAAAGTATGTCACTGTTTCCACTGTTTCCCCATCTATTTGCCATGAAATGATGGGACTAGATGCCATGATCTTAGTTTTTTGAATGTTTGCTTTTAAGCCATGTTTCTCACTCTCCTCTTTCACCTTAATCAAGAAGTTCTTTAGTTCCTCTTTGCTTCCTGCCATTAGGGCAGAATTTCTGCCTTATTATCACCTACGTCTATAAGGTTGATGGTATATACCCTGGCAATCTTGATTCCAGCTTGTGATTCATCAAGCCTGGGATTTCACCTGATGCACTCTGCATATAAGTTAAATAAGCATGGTTACAATATAAATCCTTGAGGGACTCCTTTTCCGATCTGGAACAGCTTGTTGTTCTATGTCCAATTCTAACTATAGCTTCTTGACCTGCATATAAGTTTATCAGGAGGCAGGTAAATTGTCTGGTAATCCCATCTCTTTAAGACCTTTCCACGGTTTGTTGTGATCCACACAGTCAAGCACTTTAGTGTAGTCAGTGAAGCAGAAGTAGATTTTTTTTTTTTTCTGGAATTCTCTTGCCTTTTCTATGATCTAATGGGAGTTGGCAGTTTTTCTCTCTGGTTCTTCTGCCATTTCTAAATTTAGCTTGTACATCTGGAAGTTCTTGGTCCATGTACTGTTGAAGTCTAACTTGAAGGATTTTGAGCATTACCTTGCTAGCATGTGAAATGAGAGCAATTGTACAGTAGTTTGAACATTCTTTGGTATTACCTTTCTTTGGGATTGGAATGAAAATTGACCTTTTCCAGGCCTGTGGCTATTGCTGAGTTTTCCAAATTTGCTGGCATATTGAGTGTAGCACTTTAGCAGAAGCATCTTTTGCAATTTAAAATTATAGCTCAGCTGGAATTCCATCACCTCCACTAGCTTTGTTCATAGCAATGCTCCCTTAGGTCCACTTGGCTTTACAGTCCAGGACGTCTGACTCTAGGTGATTGATCATACCATCATAGTTATATGGGACATTAAGACCCTTTTGTATAGTTCTTCTGTGTATTCTTGCCACCACTTCTTAATCTGTTTGCTTCTCTTAAGTTTTTTGCATTTTCTGTCCTATATTTACCCATTTTTGCATGAAATATGCCCTTGGTATCTTTAATTTTCTTGAAGTGATCTCTAGTCTTTCCCATTCTATTGTTTTCTGCTATTTGAATTGTTCATTTAAGAAGTTTTTCTTTTTTTTTTTTCTTTTTTTTTTTTTAATTTTATTTTACTTTATTTTACTTTATCTCTTGAATACTCTCTGGAACTCTGCATTCAGTTGGGTATATCTTTCATTCTCCTTTGCCTTTTGTTTCTCTTTTTCTCTCAGCTATTTGTAAGGCCTCCTGAGAGGCCTACCATTTTGCCTTTTTGCATTTCTTTTTCTTTGTGATGGTTTTGATTGCTATACAATGTTATGAACCTCCATCCATAGATCTTTAGGCACTCTATCAGATTTATTCCCTTGAAGCTCCTGTTACTTCCACTGCATAATCATATGGGATTTAATTTAGTTCATACCTGAATGACCTAATGGTTTTCCCTACTTTCTCCAATTTAAGTCTGAAGTTTGAAATAAGGAGCTCATGATCTGAGCCACATTAATCTTTGCTAACTTACTTCATTACAGATGCTACCAATATCTGTCCAAATGCTACAAATAGCTGTTGTTTCTTTTACTGCATAAAGTTTAATATACTTTACAGTGTCCAAGATTCATAAACCTCTGCAAGGTGAAGTTTTGTTTCTTCTACGAATTTGGTAAAATTATCACTCTTTATCAATACAAACACAACCCATTTCAAACTCATTAAACATTTTTCCTTATGAAATATCTGTTTTTACCCCTTCTTTTTCATTTTATTATATACATTTCTGCATTGGAAAAAGACCCTGATGCTGATAAAGATTAAGGGCAGGAGGAGAAGGGTGTGATGGAGGATGAGATGTTTGTATGGCATCACCAACTCAATGGACATGAGTCTGAACAAACTCTGAGGGATAGTGAAGGACAGGATAGCCTGGTATGCTGCAGTCCACAGGGTCACAAAGAGTCAGACATGGCTTCTAAAGAACAACAATTTCCTGATTTTATACATGTCTTTATATACATATATATAAAGACATATGTGCATGCTAACTTGCTTGAGTTGTGTCCAGCTCTGCAACCGTGTGGGCTATAGCCAACCAGGATCCTTTGTCCATGGGAAATCTCAAGGCAAGGATACTGGACTGGGTATATATGTGCCTTCATTTAAAACTGTTTCCAGTCTTCAAAAATTATAATATCATAGAATTGTATTTCCTAAACAAAGAATGCTCAAACTATCACACTATTGCACTCATCTCACATGCTAGTAAAGTAATGCTCAAAATTCTCCAAGCCACATTTCAGCAACAGGTAAAACGTGAACTTTCAAATGTTCAAGCTGGTCTTAGAAAAGACAGAGGAATCAGAGATCAAATTGCCAACATCCACTGGATCATCAGAAAAGCAAGAGAGTTTCAGAAAAACATCTATTTCTGCTTTATTGACTATGTCAAAGCCTTTGATTGTGTGGATCACAATAAACTGTGGAAAATTCTGAAGGAGATGGGAACACCAGACCACCTGACCTGCCTCTTGAGAAACCTATATGCAGGTCAGGAAGCAATAGTTAAAACTGGACATGGAACAGCAGACTGGTTCCAAATAGGAAAAGGAGTATGTCAAGGCTGTATACTGTCATGCTGCTTATTTAACTTATATGCAGAGTACATCATGTTAAACGCTGGGCTGGAGGAAGCACAAGCTGGAATCAAGATTGCTGGGAGAAATATCAATAACCTCAGATATGCAGATGACACCATCCTTATGGCAGAAAGAGAAGAAGAACTAAAGAGCCTCAGTGAAAGTGAAAGAGGAGAGTGAAAATGTTGGCTTAAAGCTCAACATTCAGAAAACTAAAATCATGGCATCTGGTCCCATCATTTCATGGGAAATAGATGGGGAAACAGTGGCTGACTTTATTTTTTTGTGCTCCAAAATCACTGCAGATGGTGACTTCAGCCATGAAATTAAAAGATGCTTACTCCTTGGAAGGAAAGTTATGACCAACACCTAGACAGCATATTAAAGAGCAGAGACAGTACTTTGCCAACAAAGATCTGTCTAGTCAGGCTATGGTTTTTCCAGAAGTCACATATGGACGTGAGAGTTGGACCATAAAGAAAGCTGAGCGCAGAAGCATTGATGCTTTTGAACTGTGGTGTTGGAGAAGACTCTTGAGAGTCCCTTGGACTGCAAGGAGATTCAACCAGTCCATCCTAAAGGAGATCAGTTGGGTGTTCTTTGGAAGGACTGATGCTGAAACTGAAGCTCCAATGCTTTGGCTACCTGATGCAAAGAACTGACTCATTGGAAAAGACCCTGGTGCTGGGAAAGATTGAAGGCAGGAGAAGGGGACAACAGAGGATGAGATAGTTGAATGGCATCACTAACTCAATTGACATGTGTTTGGTTAGACTCTGGCAGTTGGTGTTGGATAGGGAGGACTAGCGTGCTGCGGTTTATGGGGTCGCAAAGAGTAGGACACGACTGAGCAACTGAACTGAACTGAAACAATATTTGCTTTTTCTATCCTTGCTTATATATATATATTTATTTATTTTACATTATGGTAATTATAAAAATATATTCAGTATCTGATAAAATATTCCTTCAAAAATATTAATTCTTTAAAAACTCAAAAAATAGTTTGAACTTTAAATTATCATTTCATGATCTCTTTCCCATTCATATTTGTGAATTTTATTGGTATCTGTAAGGCTTCTCTGGTGGCTCAGATGGTAAAGAATCTGCCTGCAATGTGGGAGACCGGGGTTCGATCCCTGGGTAGGGAAGATCCCTTGGAGAAGGAAATGGCAACCCACTCCAGTATTCTTGCCTGGAGAATTCCATGGACAGAGGGCCTGGCTGGCTACAGTTCATGGGGTCACAAAGAGTTGGACACAACTGAGTGACCAATACACACACATATAATTACACACACACACACACACATACACACACACATTGATATCTATAAAATTAATTCATATCAGGAGAAATAATCCCAAGTGCATTTTGTCTAAATATACATATATATATTTACCATATTATTTAGCTTTACTCTATTAAAACATATGAGAAAATAATCTTTTATTTTCCTTCATGATGAGTTTTTTTTTCCTTCTAACTCCCTATCCACCAGTGAAAATACCATTCAAGAACATAATTGAACATAATGATTGCAAAAAATCAACCAAGATAAAATCTATACAGTTTAAAGGAACAACTAACACATTAAATGAAACTTCACCAAGTTTTATTTGAATTATATTAAAATATCAGGAATGCCATCAGTGACAGGACTGAGTGACTGAACTGAACTGAAAGGGTATATGAGTTACAGAATTTCTCTTACTTTCAAAACTGACATGGCTGCTACTTCTCATATAAGCCTGTCTACACGCCATAGATCCAGCATATCAAGTGATTGAAATTGAGATGGTGCACACACACATAAAGAACTCCCCAACCCACTGCACAGTCTTCCCTTATGGCTCAGCGGTAAAGAACCCACCTGCCAATGCAGGAGACATGGGTTCCAACCCTGGATTGGGTTAGGAATATCCCCTGGAGAAGGAAATGACCACCCACCACAGTGTTCTAGCCTGGGAAAATTTCATGGACAGAGGAGCCTGGCAGGCTACAGTCCATGGAGTTGCAAGGAGTTGGATGTGACTTAACAACTGAGCATGCACACACAACTCCCTACAGAGCAATTCAAGATGAGCAACACTGAAGAGTTTGCTGAGAATATTAAATGCACTATAAGAAAAGTCTGCTGCTGAGATTAACAGATACAAACTACTATACATAAAACAGATTAAAAAGATTTACTGTATAAACATGGGATTATATTCAACATCTTATAATAACCTATAGTGGAAAATAATCCAAAAATATATATATAACTGAATTGCTTTGTTGTATATCTGAAATACCACAGTATTGTAAATCAACTATACTTCCATTTTTAAAAAAGTCTGCTGCAGATTTTTCAAGTGAACACTAAGGGATTCCACGTTGAGTGTTTTCCAGCAATTAGTAGTTTACAAGCAATGTGGCTAATTAGCTCATCAGTCTTCAATGGAAGTGTTTCCATAAACATTCTGCCAATTACAAGACACCATGCATGCATGCTAAAATGTGTTTGAACAAGAGTTCATCATCCCCTTTCTAATGAAGAATAAACAGCAACTTCTAAAACACACTATACTTGGTTGAAAAGATTATTGTATTTGTGACTATATGCTCATCTAAGAATACTCTAGAGATATAATAACAGTTAAATACACACAACATCAACATAGCAATAGATGGAAATAACAAGGCAGCAGCTGTTGCCTTTGAAACCATATATAGGCTGTGAGTAAGTGGTGGTAAACACCAAACATTTTATCTAAGTCCTAACTACAGTGTTGTTGAGCAGAGTGGATAGAACTTACCTATTACTTAGGGACGGTTAACTAAAAATGAACTGCTATTTTCTTTTGTTAAAAAATGTCCCATAGATATGAGTTTCAAGAGATAAGATCTTTCAACTCAGGTGACCCAAAATGGACACTAATAAATTTCTTAAATCTCTACTTTCCATGGAAAATAATTTATTTTCTTATACCAAAAAAAAAAAAGCACTGAATGACCAGGAAGGCAATAGGTAACATTTTAAAGGTTCAATATTGGAAATTCTATAATGGCATTTGTTGTTTGAGTAAGTACTCAAGTATTCTGATAGGACGACTAATTACACTTTCAAGCTACCATCTTCCAGGAATAATCATTTCTAGGAGTAATTGTCTTCTCTGACTAATATGGATGATAGTAAGTTTTCATTCCTAATTCCCGCTTGGGGGAAAAAATGTAAACCTAGGGTCTTGTAAATCATAAAGATAACGAACTATGGAAATGTAGAAAGAGGAAAAATTTTTTAAATACATATATTATGCACAAGAAGAATGTGTATATTTTACCTGTTTGCTTCTCACTGGAGGGAAATAGTCCCCTAGGTACAAGTCACATCATATTTCCTGCTAGAAATACTCATGAGCCAGCAAAGTGCGGCAAGCTGTCAGCCGCTGCTGGCCTAAGCTTTACAAACATGCCATTAGTTGGGAGGCTCCTGCGTTACTGGACTAGAGAGCGTAGCATTTCTTTTAGTATAAAATACCATAGCCCCATATTTGAGAAGAAGAGCTATATGTTAATTAGAGAGCCCCTGGTGGATTAAAAAGCTCCTCATTTATTGGCTCATGGTGGCCTTGGTGGAGGCCCACAATTAAAAATAGATGGGGAAATATTTTAGCAGTGGCAGGATTCCAACATATTCACAAGTCCTCTCCCATTTGACATATGCGAACATGAAGGCCATAATACATGTTTCCAACTGCTGCTTTGGTAGGCTTAACTGCCAAGACTACTGGTGTTAAACAACACTTTTCAGCTCCAGATAAGTTAAACCAAAGTATATGGGGATTTGATAGGTGTTGTACACCGCTTCTGTAGGCACCTTGGTTTGTCCGGCAGTATACAAAAGAGTTAAATCTTAACATTTCTCTGAACACTCTTGAGATCTCAAATTATCCCTTTACACATTAAGGAGGCACCTCTTTTATATCTAAAACTGTGTAATTATTAGTAGTTAATGCTTACATGAGAAAGCTAAATATTATTTTTAAATATTCTAAGGAAAAAGACTCTGATTTGACTGACAGATCTTTAAGACTTTTGCTAAACCCAGATCATTAGTTATCTTTTTTCCCAAACAGCACAATTAATTTCTTTAGTGTTTATCTCAAAAACTTATTATGATATTTCATGATGTTAACAAAACTTCAAAGTATAATTATCCCAGTCACACCATGTATCACCATATATACCTTTCTACATATGAGAAAAGGTAGCATCTTTAGAATTAGAGATCTGAGACCAGCTTGTGTGCATGCATGCTCAGTCACCAATCATGTCCAACTCTGTGCAACTCTATGGACTGTAGCCCACCAGGCTACTCTGCCCATGGAATTCTCCAGGCAAGAATAATGGAGTGGGTTGCCATGCTCTCCTCCAGAGGATCTTCCTGACCCAGGAATCGAACCCACATCTGACTGTGTCACCTGCAATGCAGGTGGACTCTTTACCCACTTAGCCACCAGGGAAGCCCCCTGAGAAGAGCATATTTTCCTAAATGTTTATTAATACAAAGTATGTATTTCTCTATCAAAACAGTTATTTGTTCTTTGCAATTCTATGTATGAATAGCATGCCATATACTGGGTCACTTCTGTAAAATTTGCTTCTAACATAAGTCAAATAAAGTACCATAATCTTACCATCATAAGGATACCAAAGAAACAGACCATATGTGTTTGCATGGCTCAAATGTCTCCTTCTTTTTAAAATTACTATCCAAATATTTCATTTCAAAGATAATATCTCAAGAAGTACCAATCTTTAAAAGACAACTGTGTTTTTACACACCAACAACACCAGAAATATCGAGTCCAGAAACACATGTATATGGAACTTTGACATTTGACAAAAGTGACATACCAAACTGTGTTTTGAAATAGTTGCATCAATTTACATTCCCACAGGCAACATATAAAATCCTATTGCTTCAAAGTCTAACATATTAGATTTTTTAATTTTTACCAATTGAATTGCATAAAATTAAATATTATTTGCATCTCCCTAATCATCAGTGTGGTTGAACATCTCTTTGATTTTTGTTGGTGCTTATTCTTTTGTAAAAATCTTTCATGCTTATTCTTCCTTTGCTTATTGATTTATGAGTTCCTTATGTGTTCTTGTAACTCATTTTGGTAAAAACAATCTGCCTGTATTCAGGAGACCTGGGTTCAGTTCCTGAGTTGAGAAGATCCCCTGGAGAAGGAAATGGCAACCCACTCCAGTATTCTTGCCTGGAGAATCCCATGGACAGACAAGCCTGGCAGGCTACAGTCCATGAGGTCACAAGAGTCGGATGCAACTTAGCAACTAAACCTATAACCTATACCTCTGTGTTCTTCTTATTAATGCCTAGTGTTTATGCCAATATCTTTCCTAGATTGCCTTCTCATTTTCCTTAAAAATTTTATGATGTAAGAAAGCTCTCAGAGACTTCTCAGGTGGTCCAGTGGTTAAGAATTCACCTTCCAATAGAGGGGACCTGGGTTTGGTCCCTGATGGGGGAACTACGATTCCCACATTCTTCAGGGCAACTAAGCCCATGCAATGCATGGAGAAATCCAGCATGCAGCAACTAAGACCCATGTTGTTCAATCACTCAGTTGAGTCCAATTCTTTGCCACCCACAGACTGCAACACCCCAGGCTTCCCTGTCCTTCACCATATCCTGGAGTTTGCTCAAACTCATGTCCATTGAGTCGGTGATGCCATCCAACCATCTCGTCCTCTGTCATCCCCATCTCTTCTTGCCTTCAATCTTTCCCAGCATCAGGATCTTTTCCAATCAGTCAGCTCTTCACATCAGGGTCAGCTCTTTGCATCAGGGGCCAAAGTACTGGAGCTTCAGCTTCAGCATCAGTCCTTCAGTGAATATTCAGGATTGATTTCCTTTAGGATTGACTGGTTTCATCTCCTTGCAGTCCACGGGAGTCTCAAGAGTCTTCTCCAATATCACAGTTCAGAAGCATCAGTTCTTCAGTGCTCAGCCTTCTTTATGGTCCAACTCTCATATCCATACATGATTTCTGGAAAAACCATAGATTTGACTAGATGGACCTTTGTTGGCAAAGTAATGTCTCTGCTTTTTAATAAACTGTCTAGGTTGGTCATAGCTTTTCCTCCAAAAAGCAAATGTCTTTTAATTTCATTGCTGAAGTCACTGTCCACAGTGATTTTGGAGCCCAAGAAAAGAGTTTGTCGTTGATTCCTTTGTTTCCCCATCTATTTGCCATGAAGTGATGGGATCGGATGCCATAATCTTGGTCTTTTTTTAATGTTGAGTTTTAAAGCAGCTTTTTTACTCTCTTCTTTCACCTTCATCAAGAGGTTCTTTAGTTCCTCTTCACTTTCTGCCATATAGGTGGTGTCATCTGTGTATCTGAGGTTACTGATATTTCTCCTGCAATCTTGATTCTGGCTTGTGCTTCATTCATCCCGGCATTTCGCATGATGTACTCTAAGTTAAATAAGCAGGGTAACAATTTGCAGCCTTGACGTCCTCCTTTCCCAATTTGGAGCCAGTCCATTGTTCCATGTGCAGTTCTAACTGCTGCTTCTTGACCAGCATACAGGTTTCTCAGGAGGCAGGTAAGGTGGTCTGGTATTCCTAAGTCTTGAAGAATTTTCCACAGTTTGTTGTGATCCACATGGTCAAAGGCTTTAGCATAGTCAACAAAGTAGATGTTTTTCAGGAATTCTCTTGCTTTTATGATCCAATGGATGTTGGCAATTTGACCTCTGGTTCCTCTGCCTTTTCTAAATCCAGCCTGAACATCTAGAAGCTCATGGTTCACGTACTGTTGAAGCCTAACTTGGAGAATTTTAAGCATTACTTTGCTAGCGTATGAGATGAGTGCAATTGTGCGGTAGTTTGAATATTCTTTGGCTGAGATGAAATAAATAAATAAATACAAATAAATAAATAATTAAAAAAATAAAGCTCTTAATTTTGATATAATAAAATGTATCAATCTTTTCTTTAAATTTGTTTCATGATTAATAAATCCTGTTGAACATCCAAAGCCTTACAAATATTCACCCTTAATTTTCACTGAGTTTTTAATTTTTGTCTTAATATTTAGATCCTAAATTCACTTGAAGCTAACTTTTTGTATATTATTATAGGAAACCAAATAGCATAGTGACTGAATAAGAGAGAAGCCCCACCACCCCCCCAAAAAAATGGCAGCTGAGAGAATGAGATATAAAGCAAACAATTTTGTCCTCTTTGAGGAAGTGAAAGTGAAAGTTGCTCAGTCGTGTAGAACTCTTTTCTAACCCGTGAACTATACATCCATGGAATTCTCCAAGCCAGAGTACTGGAGTGCGTAGCCTATTTCTTCTCCAGGAGATCTTCCCAACCCAGGGATCAAACCCAGGTCTCCTACCTTTCAGGTGGATTCCTTACCAGCTGAGCCACCAGCAAAGCCCAAAAATAGTAAAGTGGGTATCCTATACCTTCTCCAGCGGATCTTCCTGGACGAGGAATCGAATCTGGGTCTCCTGTATTACAGGAGGATTCTTTACCAACTGAGAATTGAGTGAGAGAGAAAAAATTGGAGCTCTGAGATTGCCTAAGATGAACTGTACTATTAAATATCCTATACTTTCAGTTGAGAACTCTGAGTTGCTACATCCAAGAGTAAGAGCTAGCTGTGCATGCTCAGTCGCTCAATTTTGTCCGACTCTTTGTGTACTGTAGACCACCAGGACTCTTGGACTGTAGACCACCAGGTTCCTCCATCCATGAAATTTTCTAGACAAGAATATGGGAGTGGGTTGCCATTTCCTTCTCCAGGGGATCCTCCAAACCCAGGGATCAAACTCACATTTCTTGTGCCTCCAGCATTGGCTGGCAGATTCTTCACCACTAGGCCACCTGGGAAGCCCAAGGACTAGCTAAAGACAGAATAATCTTTAAAAATTAATTTTTTAATTTTTCATTCATGATGCCAAGCATTTGATCAAAAACTATCCAAGACAGCAGTAGAAAAAATCAGTTACTTTAAAAATCAAAAGAAAAAAAACAGACAATAGAAACAAACCTATAGAAGAACCACATATTGAAAATGTCAGATACAGAAATTAACTTTAAAGGAAACATTCAAGAAAAGTAATGGCAAGACAAAATTTCATCAGGGAACTAGAATTTGGAAGGAAATTAAAGAAAATTGTTTCTATATCTATTTCCACAGAAATAAAAACTGTTTTTAAAAAACAAATGAAAATTAAAGAAATAAAAATGTATAATATCTAAAGGAAAGATGTGTATAAGAGACAGCCAGTACTCTTGCCTGGAAAATCCCATGGACAGAGGAGCCTGGAAGGAATGATGCTAAAGCTAAAACTCCAGTACTTTGGCCACCTCATGCGAAGAGTTGACTCATTGGAAAAGACTCTGATGCTGGGAGGGATTGGGGGCAGGAGAAGAAGGGGACGACCGAGGATGAGATGGCTGGATGGCATCACTGACTCAATGGATGTGAGTCTGAGTGAACTCCGGGAGATGGTGATGAACAGGGAGGCCTGGCGTGCTGCGATTCATGGGGTCGCAAAGAGTCGGACACGACTGAGCGACTGAACTGAACTGAACTGAACTGCTTTTTTTCTTGTATGCTTTACCTTGTTAGGCCAAATATTTTGCTAATTTTTCCATTCTGGGTCAACATGACTTAAGACACAAGAAAACCAAAGTGGAATTCAAAATAATTCATTTCTGAACGTTAAGGTCAAAAGTTTTCAGAATTCTTTTGTGTATTTAAGAGGCAGAAGTTAGAGCACTACACACACATTTGAGAGTAAGGCACCCTCCACTCTGTGACACCACTTATGGCTTTCCATTGTTTTAAGAGGAACTCAAAAGTAATATTCTTCATTTTAATCCTTACTAGAACATTGCTAACCTATATGTGACTAATCTAGTAGATAGAGACCATTTTTAAAAAATACTCTTTTTTTTTAAATTCCTTTTTTAAAAAGTGAAAGTCGCTCAGTTGTGTCCAACTCGTTTGCAACCCCATGGACTATACAGTACATGGAATTCTCCAGTCCAGAATACTGGAGTGGTAGCCATTCCCTTCTCCAGGGAATCTTCCTAACCCAGGGATCGAACCCAGGTCTCCCACATTGCAGGCAGATTCTTTATCAGCTGGTGTACAAGGGAAGCCATTTTTTAAAGCCAACTCTTAATCAATTTAAAATATATCCATGTTTTGATAGATTTATTTTTGAAGGAAAGATGTTGAACTTGATAGAACATTTTTTGGAAAATTGAATAGTTTTAGTTTGTAGATATAGAATACAAAGTGTTTTCCTTTAGAGGAGAAGAAAAGAGCTTGCAGTATGAAGAACACCATTCTTGGAGAAAACAGAATTATTAGTAACATATTTGTGTTAATCCTAGTAGCAGGCAGTCATCATGATGTTTTAGGAGGGCCTGCTAACTAATAGCATTTTCATAATTAATATCCTAGTGTAACTGAAATGAACAAACTCCCAGTTAAAGAGCGAGAGTATGTGTGTGTATGTGTGAGTGTGTGTTTGCTCAGTCACTCAGTTGTGTCTGATTCTTTACGACTTTATGGACTGGAGCCTGCCAGGGTCCTCTCTCCATGGAATTTTCCAGGCAAAAATACTGGATGGGTTGCCATTTCCTCCTCCAGGGGGTCTTCCCAACCCAGAGATTGAACCCAGGTGTCTTATGCCTCTTGCATTGACATGCAGACTATTTACCACTGAGCCACCTGTGGAGCCTAAAGAGAAAGGGATATAGATATAAAAATAAGGACAGAAGCATAAAGCAAAGACAGTGGACACTGAGTGCAGTAGTCTTTTTTTTTTTTTTTTTTTAAGGAAGAATTCTTTTTTCTGAAAAATCAATCAAAAGCATTATGGGCAGGGGTTCTCTATCTCTGTCTGAACTGACTATTGGTCCCTGCTGTTTCTGTCAAGAAAAAAGACACTGTAATTTCTAGTGTAATTTTAAACCTGTGTTATGATTGGCAGCCTGCCCTTCCAGCAAGCTGGAAGACCTCACACTTGAATGACAGGCAATTTTACCTCTGTCACAGGGTGATGTTGTAAGACGTGCCCTTCTCAAAGAAGGATAATACAAAATCTTATCTTATAAAACATTGCAAGATGTTGATTGAGAAAAAAGACACTGTAATTTCTAGTGTAATTTTAAACCTGTGTTATGATTGGCAGCCTGCCCTTCCAGCAAGCTGGAAGACCTCACACTTGAATGACAGGCAATTTTACCTCTGTCACAGGGTGATGTTGTAAGACGTGCCCTTCTCAAAGAAGGATAATACAAAATCTTATCTTATAAAACATTGCAAGATGTTGATTGAATCTTAACTTCAAATAAATTTATTATATCATATCTACCATGCTTAATAGACCACCCAGGAAAAGAAAAGATTTAGAAAAAATGTTTAGGAAATCTGTCCAATTTAATAAAATCACTGCCAAATAATTTTAAATAGTTGAATACATACTAACACTATTGGTACATAGTTTGATTATTTTGAAATTAATAGAAGAGAGAAGTTTAATAATTAGGCTTAATTAATGAACATGGAATACCTTTAGTTATAACACTAAAAACCAGCAGTATAACAATTAAGTAAGCTACCCTGTTACAAGACTGTCTGTAAAAATTGATTTTAAGTATAAAATTAAGAATTAGCTGTGTCTACCTGTGACTATCTTCAGGAAACACTGACTGACATGTTTCTAATATTGTATATTAAGTTTTAAAATAGATTAAGACAAGTTAATTTTTTTCAACTGTGCAAATACTGACTGTTTTATTTATTTATTTATTTTACTTTATAATATCGTATTGGTTTCGCCATACATTGACATGAATCTGCCATGGGTGTACATGTGTTCCCCATCCTGAACTCCCCTCGCACCTCCCTCCCCATTCCATCCCTCTGGGTCATCCCAGTGCACCAGCCCCAAGCACCCTGCCTCATGCATTGAACCTGGACTGGTGATTCATTTCACATATGATAATATACATGTTTCAATGTCATTCTCCCAAATCATCCCACCCTCTCCCTCTCCCACAGAGTCCAATGGGAGGGATTGGGGGCAGGAGGAGAAGGGGATGATAGAGGATGAGATGGCTGGATGGCATCACAGACTTGATGGATGTGAGTCTGAGTGAACTCCGGGAGATGGTGATGGACAGGGAGGCCTGGTGTGCTGCGATTCATGGGGTCACAAAGAGTTGGACACGACTGAGCGACTGAACTGAACTGAGTGCCCCTACTAGTCCTTGTTATGCCATATTGATGCTGCTTGTGATTGTTCCATGTACTGTCAATTGTATAACCTGTTTTGTCTCTGCCCAGGTCAACAAGCTACAACAGGCAGTGCCAGTTCAACAAAGATATAAAACTACACCTGACCATGAAAAATATCACTCCCCCTTAGATGGACACTGCTATAAGGACTCTGAGGCCTGAGACTAGCAAGAGGGGGAGGCCCAATACCCCTCACCGTCCCAGTTCAGCAGGAAGTAGCCAGAAAGACCTCAATGCCCCTATTCCCAAAGAACTGGGCCTCCCATCTCTTGAGGGGGAATGTTTGGTAGTTAGAATAGAGAAAAGGAGTCCGGAATGGCTGCGGCTAAAAGATAAGGAAGAAAACCCCGCAAAAATAGAACAAAGGAAGATCCGAGTACTGGAGTGAGGACCTCAGGTAGAACAAACAACACTCCTGGCTAATCCAGTTTACATAGAGCAGGCCCACGGGGGAAAGAAAAACATATAAAAAGAGGAGCCAAAGGGCTCTCTCTCTCTCTCTCCCCGCGCGCTGGGGTGCTCTTCTCTTCGCGTCTTTGGGTTGACATGCTTTCACGTCTCGAGGATGGATTTTCCTGTTATTATCTAAATAAAATAGAGCTGTAAAATGGAGCTGTAACATGGAGCTGTAACACTGAGTTGTCTAAGAGCTATAACACGGTCCGTTTGAGACCTGAGAGCTATAACACGGTCTGTCCACGACCCAAGAGCTGTGACACACCGAGGGCTCTAATGCCCGTCACTCCAAATCTTTGTTGTGGATGAGACAGAACTGAGGAGCATACACTCGCCTGACAACTTGTTTCTGAGGGAGCAAAAAAGAATGTGGAGGTCTTTCTTTAGCACATTCTCATTTCAGGGGGAAAGGTCAACAATTCAGAGAAACCCTATTTTGTATCTCTATCGGGGTTACAAGGAGCCAGCCTTATTCAATTAGTGAAAAACTCTCTCTTCAACTTAGAGTAAGGGGCAAAAATTCTTCTGGAAAGGTATGATCTTCAGTGTTTTAGATTACTTTGTTTAAATACATACACATGTTATTTATTAAACTAAAAGATATTTGCCTTCTAAGTGATGATATTTCTGTTTTCATTTCCACTTCCTCCAAGATTTCTACCGATGAGCAACCTTTATTGGGTTGAAGGAGGAAGAAGGTGTTTAAAATGACATTCAGAAACAGGCATTCTACAGTGGACCCACAGAGTGGTGATTCAGTTACCTCCATCAGGCCATTGGCCACAGATGGTGGCTTTTCTATGACAAACTGTGCTTCCTTCCGTCGTTTCCACAACCTAAGTCCTTGTCTTTTTCATCATGTTATGATAGCCTCCCCTTCTCTCTATACTCCAACACATCCTTATGCATAGATACTGAAATAATTTCCTTTATGCAGATCTTGATTTCTTATCAGAAATCAATATTTTGAAGACTTTTTTTTTTCTTCCTGGATTACTATCATTTCAAAATCAAAATATTTTGCAGTTGTTGAAAGCTTACAGAAATATTCCATGCCTGAGCTGACAGGAAATTGTAATCATATTGTCAAGCAATTGCTCTGACTGTGGCAAAGTGAGAATGTTAGATTACATGTGTCAGCATGTGCAGATAAGGGCTGCGCAGTGAACAGCGTGCTGAAGGCTTGATAGGAGACGGGGAGTTTATCGCTGTAAACTGCAGCCTATTGTCGACGGTAGTGCCACCTCAGCATTCCTCCACTTGCATTAGGAACCCTTTATGATCAATAAAGTGTCTCAGTTGAACTATTTGGAAAGCATTCTGAACGTTCCTGGAAGAGCCTGCTCTGTCAATTAATTTGTGCTAATCTGCAAGCCAGGGTTAAACAACTAATGGTTTCAAATGGGTGATATCGGTCTATCTTTCTCAGACTGGATCTAATAGCATTAATATATTCATTTCACATGAGCGACTATACAGCAAGAGAATAAATGCTTTTCTGCTAAAATGGATGAAATCCTTTATCTGGTAGCCAGTTTTCTTGGGTATTGAAAGATTTATTGCCCATCTCTTCTGGTTTTTCCCCTGGTCACAGCAAGACCCTTAAGGTTCTTCATCACCTTCCTCTCCTCCCATGGCGACTTGCAGCCTCCACCAAGGATATCCATTATTCAGAGCCTCAGTGTGCTGCGGCTACTTCCACAGCTTCATCACTCAGCATCCACTGAGTCTTCTTCCCCAGAGGCAGGAGAAGGCCTGGAGTCTGAGGTCAGTATGTGCTTCAGTCTTTTATGCAAGTTCACAGTCAGATATTTTAAGGTGCTATATTTATTATTCAGTTGCAAAACCAGGGCGATTTCTGTGACTGACATTGTGGTATATATACTAGATGTTTACTAAATAAATATATATTTTATGATGTGCATCATTTATTAAGCTAAACACTATTCTACCCAAGTGTATCTTTTGGGCCATTCTTTTTCTTTCTTTCTCTTTACATTCGTTTAGTTACACTTTGCTTTATGAATCTATTCCTGCTCATTAGGACCAATGCTCTGAAGACATTCTCTTGTAAGAGTTGGACACTTTGGGAAGCTACATTAACTCCTTCTGACCCTTTGGCCACCATTTTGTAATTGTTTGTTTCAAAACCCTAAAGGGGACCTTAGTTTCCTGAGTTGATGACTTAAACTTTCAGGAAGCCGGTAGGCTCAGGGAGGCAAGTTTTAAAACAAACCCTGCAGATTTCCTCAGAGTAGTTTTGGGCACTCTACCTTGTTCACGTGGACTGTGAGTAATCTCAGCTGCTGAAAGGGAAGCAGACCCAGGGAACACTTAGGGTTTTTGACTTGCGTGTATTCACTCCAGTCACCTCTGCTCCTTACTTTCCCCACCTTGCTTCACTTAAAACTCTTGGAGCCTCAAGGCAGTGCAGGTAGCTTTGGGGAGCAGATGGTCATCTCATGAAAACCTCTTTTCATGTTAAAAAAAAGTCAGTGAGGGGCTTAATTTTCTTTTCAGGATAAAATCTAAAATAGGAAACAAACTGGCACATATTCTGTGTCCAATACAGGTTTGTGGATTTTCAAATACTTACAGTGTGGAAGAAGGTTACTTCTCACCTTCAGCGATTTGTTATATAAAAAAATGCATTATTTAACAGTTGTTAGATAAGCAGTAGCCTGTGATGTTATTAGAGGACATCAAATGAACTGGAGAGTCAACTTGGTATTTCATTTTTGTTTTTCTAGCCTCTTTCAAAACATCCAGTACAATAGAGCATCTTGGGACTCCTGCTTTAAAGACAGGCATGAGAAATCTTGCAACTGTTTTATGAGTCCCCAGGTGAATAATAGGCCCACCCTTAATATTTGTGGCTTTTACTTGGAGCCAGAGTATAAATGGAGGCACTTGCCTGGCATGCTGGGCCCATGCAGAAGTCTATAGCTGGGGCCCTGTTGTTGGCTAGTCTATGGGGAGTACAGAAAGTCACCAGCAACACCAATTATCTGTTTCCTTGTATTATTCATCTTATGTGTAAACCTCATAAAACAGAGATGGATGGGGTTTACAGACTCTAAAAGTTCCGTCGTAACCGTGTCGAAAATGTCAGAATCATCACGAACCGTGTCCCGACACCTGTATCGTTATTATTATTTTATTATTATTAAAATGACAAAAAAATTGACGTATTTCTAAATCCAATATACTTTGAGGAATATAGAGTTTAGACACTCTATTTATAATCTACGTCTACGTTCCTTTAATATAAATTTCTTCTTACTGTATACTGAATCTTTTACGTGGGGTCGTTAAATTTAGGTAACAAAGGTTCTTCGGAAAACTCGGGAAAAGAAAGAGTTCATCCGTGAAGTAAGGTTAGGGTTTCTTTCCGTCACGGTTTCTTACAAGTTTGATGACATGTTGACGTGAGTAGAGTGTGCGATCATTTCATTACGAGTTTTAAGAGGTTCGGTCCGAAGTTGTCATGTACTTGGTACTTGAAGGTCTACAAGTTGGACCTAAATCTTTTCCGTCTCCTTTGTCTCTAGTTTAACGGTTGTAGACGACCTAGTAGTATTTTCGTTGACTCAAGGTCTTTTAGTAGATGAAACGAAATAACTGATGTTGTTTCGGAAACTGATATACCTAGTGTTGTTTGACACCTTTTAAGAATTTCTCAACCCTTTTGTTCTGGTGGACTGGACGGGACTCTTTAGACCTACGTCCAGTTCCTCGTTGTCAATTTTGACCTGTACCTTGTTGTGTGACCAAGGTTTATCCCTTTCCTCATACAGTCCATGTATATTGTCACCCTGCTTATTTAATTTCTATGCAGAGTACATCATGAGAAACGCTGGGCTAGAAGAAGCACAAGCTGGAATCAAGATTGCCAGGAGAAATATCAATAACCTCACATATGCAGATGACACCACCTTTATGGAAGAAACTGAAGAGGAACTAAAGAGCCTCTTGATGAAAGTGAAAGAGGAGAGTGAAAAAGTTGGCTTAAAACTCAACATTCAGATAGCTAAGACCATGGCATCTGATCCCATCACTCATGGAAAATAGATGGGGAAACAATGGAAACAGTGTCAGACTTTATTTTGGGGGACTCCAAAATCACTGCAGATAGTGACTGCAACCATGAAATTAAAAGACACTTGCTCCTTGGAAGAAAAGCTATGACCAACCTAGAAAGCATATTAAAAAGCAGAGACATTACTTTTCCAACAAAGGTCTGTCTAGTCAAGGCTATGGTTTTTCCAGCAATCATGTATGGATGTTAGAGTTGGACCATAAAGAAAGCTGAGCACTGAAGAATTGATGCTTTTGAAATGTGGTTTTGGAGAAGACTCTTGAGAGTCCCTTGGACTGCAAGGAGATCCAACCAGTCTATCCTAAAGGAAATCAGTCCTGAATATTTACTGGAAGGATCATGCTGAAGCTGAAACTCCAATACGTTGGCTACCTGATGTGAAGAACTGATTCATTGTAAAAGACCCTGATCCTGGGAAAGAACGAAGGCGGGAGGAGAAAGGGACAACAGAGGATGAGATGGTTGGATAGCATCACTGACACAATGAACATGAGTTTGAGTAGGCTTCAGGAATTGGTGATGGACAGGGAAGCCTGGCTTGCTGCAGTTCATGGGGTCGCAGAGAGTCGGACATGACTGAGCAACTGAACTGAACTTGGGTTTAGCAGCCGTTAATCTCTGGTCCTTTTATGTTCCCTTGACAATTGTTCATATATCTCTTTTTAGCAGTCCTCACATTCTATTTATATTATTGTTCTTTAAGCATATATCTTAGCTCTCCTTCTGGAATGTGAGATGTTAAAGAAGAAGGAGTCTCACTCACCTTTGCGGGATCCTGTACATTCCAGAAAGACAATCCTTGCTCGGTAAATGTGTGTTTGAATTTAAATCTGGAAAATAGTTAATGCAGCATCTTTTTATTAAATGCACTTTAGGGGAAAGATAAATATCACACAAATAAATCATTGTTTATACTCTGTAGACCCTGAAAAATACAGGGTCTATACCCTGTAGATCCTCAAAAATACAATATTGTGTAGTTGTGGGTTTTTGTTGTTGTTGTTGTTGTTTAGTTACTAAATCATGTCTGATTCTTTCGTGACCCCATGGACAGTAGCCCACCAGGCTCCTCTGTCCATGGGGTTTCCCAGGCAAGAATACTGGAGTGGGTTGTCATGTCCTCCTCCAGGGGATCTCCCTGACCCAGGGATGTAACCTGTGTCTCCTGTATTGGCAGGCAGATTCTTTACCACTGAGCCACCAGGAAGTCTAGGTATGAGTGCGTGTGTGTGAAGTCACTTCATAATACCTTTGTTAAAAAAGAATTTTAGATTTGAAAACTGGTTTATTTCATTACACATCAGAAATCTGCACCATCTTTAATCAAAACTCTATCCAGATTAACTTGATAAAATAACTGATTAATATAAAAACAATATTTAAAAATTACCAGTTGAAGAGTGATAAAGTTTTCCTCTTCAAACCATGGTTTAATAATTACTAGGATGGTGCTCACAATCAACATATAAGTGTTTATCACAGAATTTATTCTTTAGGCAAAGTTACTTATGATTTTAAAAAGGACTAGGATAAGTGATATGCAAATTTTCAAGCTACATGAATCTGCTACTGCAATGAAAGTGAAAGTTGCTCAGTTGTGTCCAACTTTGCAACCCCATGCACTGTACAGCCAATGGAATTCTCTAGGCTATTCTATAGGCCACCAATGCTGGAGTGGGTAGCTGTTCCTTTCTCCAGGGGAAACCCAGGTCCCTCTCACTGCAGGCGAATTCTTCACCAGCTGAGCCACTAGAGAAGCCCAAGAATACTGGAGTGCATAGACTATCCCTTCTCCATAGATTTTCCTAACCCAGGATCTGAACCATGGTCTCCTGCATTGCAGGCTGATTCTTTACCAGCTGAACTACCAGGGTAGTGTGTGAATAGCTTTCACCTTCAACAACGAATTAAACATGATTTGTCCTGTATGAAAGACTTTTTCACATTACACTAGACAATTCCCTTCTAACTTTCCACCCACTCATTATATTTTAAAAAATTTAACAGTATCTCCTAGGTGATGATTGAACAGTGGTTATCTTTTTTGCTGTGTCACCTGTGCTGACTGATACAAAATCATGTGATGGAGTCTTATAGTTACCGTAGAGGATTTTCTGTTAGAAGTGAGGATGTAAATGATGTTTAAAAGAACTTTAATTACTGACATATTGTTTGTGTTAAATAATTCATATCCCAAGGGGGTCTTGAAGTTCTGAGAACAGCATCTCCTTGTATTCTCTTTCCTTTAAACATCACCTTACACTTCTCATGCACTCCTGTTATTTTCCTCTTCTTTCAACTAGATAGCTTCATGTCTGTACTGAGTGATGAGATTTCTGAGCATTTATAGCTGATTTTTAACTTGGTCAGAGAATGAAAACATATTGAGAAATTAAAAACTTGTTGAACAATTAAACCACAACTTGTCTTCTTTGCTAGGAAGTAGCATCAAGTAGCCATTTAATTATTTTTGCTTTTAAATTGTGCTAATACATCATAAACCAGATAATATATAGCAAAAGCTATCTAATTATGAAAATATTTATTACCCTCTCTGCTTCTATTTTTTGAAAAGTCTGGTCAAAGTTTGCTGCCAAATATGATAACTTTAAAGATTGATGAATCTGGGTATCTGTTTTCATTGTAATTCTTAAACATCCTACCATTTTCTCCTGTTCCTTCCAATCTCAAAGCCAGTGATCCATTCTCTGGTTTATCCTCTATGACCTCTTTGTATTGTATTATCTTAATTTTTAATTTTCCTTAAAGCCAAGATCCTTCTTGCCTCAGGACCATTAAATTTACTCTTCCTTTTCAGTCTAGAATGTTCTGCTTTTATCCCTGTTTTCTCCTTTTCTTCCTTCTCCTTTATGCATTTTTTGGGAGTTGGTGTATTATTCTATTCTCAAATTCTAACTTAAATGTTATTTCTTGGAGGACTTGAAGAGAGATATTAACAAATTAAGAGACCAGGGGAAGTTTAATAGTGATAACAAAAGAAATTAATATTCACTAGGGTTTGGGGTCGGAGAAGGCAATAGCAAGCCACTCCAGTACTCTTGCCTAGAAAATCCCGTGGATGGAGGAGCCTGGTAGGCTGCAGTCCATGGGGTCGCTAGGAGTCGGACGCGACTGAACGACTTCACTTTCACTTTTCGCTTTCACACAATGGAGAAGGAAATGGCAACCCACTCCAGTGTTCTTGCCTGGAGAATCCCAGGGACGGGGGAGCCTGGTGGGCTGCCGTCTATGGGGTCGCACAGAGTCGGACACGACTGAAGCGACTTAGCAGCAGTAGCAGCAGCAGGATTTGGGGTAAATGAAAAGATGTTTGGACCTACATTGCCCACTCTCTACCTGGGAGTCCCCTGTGTGCTCATACTCACTTGCTCAGTCGTGTCCATCTCTTTGTTATCCCATGGACTGCAGTCTGCCATTCTCCTCTGTCCAAGGAATCTTCCAGGCAAGAACACTGAGTGGGTTGCCATTTCTTCCTCCAGGGGATCTTCCCAACCCAGGGATTGAACGCTTGTCTCCTGCATCTCCTGCATCGTCAGGTGGATTCTTTATCATTGTGCCACCTTGGAAATCCCTCTTCCCTCCGAAATATGAATGGCACTGCCTCTCTTCCTGACTTTTCACTCCTTATTTTTTTTAGCAACTGCTTTAATCATATTTGTTTTCTTCCATTCCTCTGAGAGAAGCCCAGCCACTCTGGTGTGTACATTTTGATAGAACAGAATAGAGAATCTGTAGAATACATGTTTACAATGAGGCTTAAATTATTTTTCTTGTTTTCCTTCTCTGAGGCAGGCTTGCTTATTCCCCAAGGCCTGATGGATGTTATATAATCAATACAATCTCCTATACTTCTTAAAGCTAAATGGTCACTGCCACCTTCTTCCATGTTAGTTATTCTAGGGTTCTGATATAACCTGAATGCCTATGTTCCCACAAAATTCCTAAATTGAAGCCCTAATCTCCAGTATGACGCTATTTGGAGGTGGAGCCTTTGGAAAGTATTTTTGGTTTAAATAAAATCATGAGCTCATGATGGGATTAATGCCTTAAACAAGAAAGAAGAGACATGCAATGACTCTCTGCTTGTACACACCAAGGGAACGCTATGATACATAACCAGAAAGAAGGTCCTTATCAAGAACCTGACCATGTATGGCACTCTGATGTCATATTTCCAACCTTCAGAAAGTGAGAAACAAATGTGTGTGGTTTAAGGCCCCTTGTCTGTGGTATTTCATGAGAGCATCCAGAACAGCCCACAGATTCCTAGAGATCATGGATCATGGGCACACTAGGAGCCAATCAGAAAGTTAAAGAGCTGGTAGTTTGTGCGGTAGAGCTTGACAATAGCCCCTGAAGCAGTGATGTACTTTTGGGAAAGACTTGAAAGTGTGGTGCAAGGGTAGAGAAGCAGTGGGTACTATAGGCTAGTGAGCATGGGAGGGCTGGGTCCTGAGGCTAATAAGTTAGAGGGAAGATTCCAAAATAGTGCTTGCCAGCACCAATATTTTCATGGTAGAAGGAGCTCCCAAATGCCTGCCGCCAGTGTCCAGATCTGTAGCATGAACTCCTGTTACCTCCTGCTTCTCTAGGAGACTCTCCAAGATTAGCAGGTGGGACTGACCTAGGACCTTCTCCAATTACTGCTTCTTCCCTGGTCACAGTTTGTGAGATTTTCTGTGCTCCCTTTAAGAGTGGAGTCTCATTTCCCACAGCCCTCTGGAACTCCTGCAATAAGCCCATTGGCTTTCAAAGTCAAATGTTTTGGGGGCTCATCTTCCTGGTTAGGGCCCCTAGGCCATACAACCAGAAGTGAGGCTCAGACCCCTTGCTCCTTGGGGAGAACCGTGTAATTGTAATTATTCTCCTGCCTGTGGGCTGCCACTCCAGTGGGTATGGATCTTGACTATACTATGACTCCACTCCTCCTACCTGTCTCGTGGTTCCTCCTTTAATCTTTAGTCATAGAAGATCTTTCCTGGTAGCTTCCCATCTTTTTCATGATTGTGTGTGCATGCTAAGTCACTTAAGCTGTGGCCGAATCTGTGTGACCAGTTGGACTGCAGCCTGCCAGACTCCTCTGTCCATGGGATTCTCTAGGCAAGAATACTGGAGTGGATTCCCATGCCCTTCTCCAGGGGATCTTCCTGACCCAGGGGTCAAACCTGCATCTCTTGCATCTACTGCATTGGCGGAGGCGGGAATGGGGTGGGGTTCTTTACCCCTAGTGCCACCTGGGAAGCCCTTTTCATAGATAGTTGTTCTGTAAATAGTTGCAATTTTATTGTGAGAGAAGGTGAGTTTGGGTCTCTGTACTTTGCCTTCTTGGGAATTCCCTCAGGCCCTTTTTCAATTAAATTGATTTTAAAAAGGGACTCTAGAACACTGTAGTTACATAAATATCAATATATAGCATATTGACATAAGTATGATTATCAAGGATATTTTAATGTAAAATTTTTCAAATTTTTAATTGAAAAAGTAAGTAAAATGCTTTATTCTTATTTTGTATAATACATGTTTAATTATTCATATTTTTAGAATATGTCTTTAAATTTTATTAAGAATGTAGATGATATAAAAAATTTTTTTGAAAATGCATTTTTTTTGAGGTTTCATAACCTATGGTTCCTTTAAGGACTTTCTATTTAGATGAGTTTTATGTTCATATGTTTTCCCATCCTAATGGACAAACTTCTGATTAAAGTTGGAGAGCTGTCATATTCCCAAGATAAACTTAATAGTGCAAAAATATTAAGCTCTCATTAAACAATATAATGAGACTCTCTTCAAATATGCATTGGAGAGTCCCTATAATTCTCTCCTCTCTCACTTTAAGTATCTCTCTCTCTCTCTCTTTTTTTTTTTGCTCAGAATATTAGTAAATGAATCAATGGTTGTAAGAAAATTCTTTCTACTTTAAAAATAAATGCAGACTTTTATCACTTCCCATGCTTTCACCACTATCACCCTGGCCTTAGACCCCAGCAACTTGAGTCTAGATGACCAAAAGAGCCTCCTAATAGGTGTTTCTGCTTTTGTCCTTACCCACCATGTCTATTCTCTACACAACAGCCAGAGAGATCCTTGTAAAACAGAAATCAGCCATGTCATTCTCTTCAAAATCTCCTTTGACTTTCCATTTAACTCCAAGTAGAAGCCAAAATTTATGATGCACTGCAAAGCTTTTCATGAGTTGGCTCTTTACTACTCTCTCATGTGCTCCAGTCCAACCACACTGACCTCCCTCTATTCCTCTAGCTGAAGGACAGGCTATGGCCAGGGGTCTTTCCTATGGCTTTCTCATCTGCCTGTAAGGCTCTTTCCCTAAATATCTGCTTGGCTAACTTTCTCTGCTACATAAGTCCTCTTTTAAACCTTGATAAAGCCTGCCCTGATCATTCAAATTTTGTATACCAACCTATCCTCCTCACCTCCATCCCTCCAACCTGATCTACTTTCTTTATACCATAGCACATATGAATTGAATTAAGTTCTTCCAAAAAGAGTCATATGATGAAGTTTTAACTCTCATTATGTCAGAATGTGACTTTATTTGAAAATAAGGTCACTGTAGATATAATTAGTTAACATGAGGTCAAATTGAAATAGAGTGGGCCCCTAGTCAAATATGATTGGCATCCTTATAAACAGAGGGTTAGGACACAGACACATACAGAGAAAGAAAGCCATGTGAAGATGAAGGCAAAGATCATGGTAATGTGTCTTCAAGCCAAGGAATGCCAAAGATTGCCTGCAAACCACCAGAAGCTAGACAAGAAGCTTGAAATAGATTCTTTCTCATAGCCCTCAGAGGGGCTGGCCTACACCTTGATCTTAGTCTTCTAGCCTTCAGAACTGACAGATGATTGTTTTTTAAGCCACCTAAGTTGTATTATCTTGTTGTGGGATGCCTAACAAATTGACATATTGATATATTATTGATATAAAAATTGATATATTATCTCTTATTATATTAGCAACTTAATTTTTATTATTTGTATATTAATAGTTTACTGTGTGCCACACAAGATGTAGGTTTGATCCCTGGGTCAGGAAGATTCCTTGGAGGAAGAAATGGCAACCTCTTCAAGTATTCTTGCCTGGAAAACTCAATGGACAGGGAAGCCTGGGCTAAAATCCATTGGGTCACAAAGAGTTGGACACAACTGAGTGACTGAGCATACACACACTGTGTTGTCTTATTGAAATGTAATCATGTCTTATTGAAATGTAATCATCTTAAGGGCCAGGATCTTTGCACATTTTGGTCACTGGCAAAGATCCATGCTTGGCATACAGTTGGGTCTAGACAAATATTACTGAATGAATGACCAAGAAACAAATTTTCTCTATGAAATTTTTTATGCTTTATTAGGTTATGCTCAAAGAACCAATTGCAAAGTTCTGTAATGTCCAAATACAGAATGCTTCACTCAATTGTAGATTTTTGTCTTTACAATCAGCCTTGAAACTGCTAACATAATACAGGGGGTTAGTGATGCAAATAAAATAGAAAATGTACCACTATTGATTAATGAGATTAGTAGATACATTGACGACAGGTTGGATTACATAGAGGTCACACTAAGAAGTTTCATTACAGACTGAATAGTACTTCAGTAATGATGCTAGTGAATATCCCTAAAGAGAAATGCTTTGAAGAACTTTATTTGTTCTATAAAATATCAGAAGAGCTTACAGGAGATAAATTATTTAAACTGATAAGTGAATATGTTAGATGCAAACCAGATATCATGGAAACCCTAATGTGTGTGTCCTGAGAGTATGGGAACAATGACAGAAAGTTGTATCATATTATATAAATATATATATATTTATCAGCTCATATATATATATGAGCTGATATATATTTATCAGCTCATATTTAAATCAGTTCATATTATAAACCTTAAGTTTCAAGAAATATATTATATTCTTCACAGTGAGTCTTTCAGATGTAGACATTAGCTGTAGATCAGAATTCTACATTTAATGATGTTATCAAAGTTGTGAATTTAATAATATCTAAGCTCCCCATCCTGTTTTCAGCTTTATGTGGAGAAATGGGATCAGGCACCATTTTCTGCTATTTCATACTGAACTTTGTTACTCATCCAAGGGAAGAATTTTGTCAAAAATTTAAATGAGCTGTAGGAATCAAAAACATTTTTTTCCCTGAATGATTCTCACCTTGACTGTTTTGAATCATAGTTATTAGCTTGCTCAACTTTACAGCATTGGACTTCTAAGGAATTTAATGAAAACAATAAGGACTCCATGAAGACTTTAATATGTACAGAATTTATAGCTTAAGTGAAAAACAAATCTTGAAAACGAGTGAAAAATATTTGCTAATAATATTTAGTAGATATTATAATATTAATCATAATGAAGAATCATTAGCATATAATAGAACATTTGGGTGTATCATCATTTTGAAATCCTTGATATGAAAAAGTTGTATTGGATTTGAAAGCCAAATAGATTATCACAAGATTTTTCAAAATTGCTTTGGTGAATGAAAGGGAAAAAAAGAGTTGTTAGATTTCACAGTGTTGTTGAGTCATTAAGTCATGTACTACTCTTTTGCTACCCCAAGACAGAGGAGCCTGCCAGACTCCTCTGTCTATGGGATTTCCCAGGCAAGAATACTGGAGTGGGTTGCAATTTCCTTCTCCCAGGGATCTTCCTGACCCTGCAATTGAACCCCAGTCTTCTGCATTGGCAGGGAAATTCTTTTCCGCTGAGCCACCAGGGAAGCCCTAGATTTTGTGCCATACAAAAAAAAAAAAAAAAAAAAAAAAGCTCCAAATTCTGGCAATGATGAGAATTCCACTTACAAGTCAGATGACTATTAATAATCTTAATGATATTTGCTACCTTTACTTGTGTGAACAAAGTTTCTCATTAATGGTTGAGTTCAAAAAATTGAAGAGGTTATCTGTTTTGGTTACTTATTTCTACACAGCAAAGAGCCCAAAGACTTTGTGGCTTAAAGCAATAAGTTATTATTGTTTACAGTTCTGTAGGCTGATTAAATATACAATTTGCCTTTGAATCTCTTATATGGTGGCACCAGTTTTCAGCTGGTTCTATAGTCATTTGAAGTTTGACTAAGATGAGCAGGGTATCCCAGATAGTTGGCAATTGATGCTGGCTGTTAGCTGATAACTCCACTGACATTGTCAACCTGAGTGCCTACACTTGGTCTCTCCATGAAGCTTAGGCCTTTTCCTCATAGCAGCTTGATTCTGAGATGATCATCCCCAAAATAAGGGCTTCAAGATCCCCAGATGGAAGCACCAAAGCTTCTTAAAAGATTTAGTTTCAAAAGATCAAGAATGTTACCCTTGCTGCATTTAATTGGTTAAAAAATTAGTAGGAAAATTCTGAGCTCAAGAGAAGGAGAGCTAGATTCTGCTTCTCAGTGGGGGAGGTAACATGCATACACAGTGAGGAAAGGAATCCATTTAGGTCACCTTACTCACTCCAGTACTCTTGCCTGGAAAATCCCATGGACGGAGGGGCCTGGTGGACTGCAGTCCATGAGGTTGCTAAGAGTCGGACAAGACTGAGCGACTTCGCTTTCACTTTTCACTTTCATGCACTGAGAAGGAAATGGCAACCCACTCCAGTGTTCTTGCCTGGAGAATCCCAGGGACAGAGGAGCCTGGTGGGCTTCCGTCTATGGGGTCGCACAGAGTCGGACACGACTGAAGTGTGACTTAGCAGCAGCAGCAGCAGGAGGAGATGCTCTTCCCATGTGAAGTTTTCATGAAAAATCTAATGTAGACATTTAAAAAAGAAGAGTTAAATATGCCCACTAAAGCAAATTTAAGTTAAAGGTTAATAATAAATATTTCACTTAAAAATAGGTATACTTCATGGATGGGCTTAATGAGTGTCTTTCTCATAAGATAGACTCAATGCTGCTGCTAAGTCACATCAGTCGTGTCTGGCTCTATGTAGATTATACTTTTAGTGGGGGAAAAAAGAAAGTAACAATTGTAGATCAAATCATAGGTTGTTCAATTTCATGCTTGCTGCTGCTGCTAAGTCACTTCAGTCATGTCCGACTCTGTGCAACCCCATAGACAGCAGCCCACCAGGCTCCCCCATCCCTGGGATTCTCCAGGCAAGAACACTGGAGTGGGTTGCCATTTCCTTCTCCAATGCATGAAAGTGAATAGTGAAAGTGAAGTTGCTCAGTCGTGTCTGACCCTTCACGACTCTTAGAGACCCCATGGACTGCAGCCTACCAGGCTCCTCCATCCATGGGATTTTCCAGGCAAGAGTACTGGAGTGGGGTGCCATTGCCTTCTCCCAAGTTCATGCTTACTTGTACTATAATGTACTTGGTCAATAATATTGTGTTTCCATTTAAGTGATTAATACCTAGAACCCAGGTCTTAATTTTTAACACCATTCTTGAATAATGGGTATCAAGGCTTCTTGGAGAAATGGCTAAACCTATGGCTGGGGTAGGAAATACAAAACAGAAGCCTGGAACATCTTGTAATGCCAGAAATTCAGAAAGTGCTGAAAAACAAACAAAAAAGTAAGATTGGGTATTTCAGAAGGACACAAGGGCCAACATGAAAGAGCTCTCGGTAGTCAAATTGGGGCCAAACTGCACAACAACAACAAGAAGTAGTCTAACTCAGTGTGTAAAATAAATATTCATTAATTCATCCTGATGGAAATAAACAGTGAAGAGACAAATCATTCTTTAAAAAAACCCAAATAATATATATAACTAATTTTCCTTTAGGAGGTACAGCTTAATTTCTTGTATCTTTAGGGTGGGCTGGGTGTAGTGAATAATTAATTACATGGTGGCTCAGATGGTAAAAAAATCTGCTGACAGTGTAGGAGACCCACGTTCAATCCTTGGATCAGGAAGATCCACTGGAGAAGAGAATGGCAATCCACTCCAGTATTCTTGCCTGGAGAATTCCATGGACAGAGGAGCCTGGCAGGCTGTAAGTCCCTGGGTTGAAAAGAGTTGGAATATGATCAAGCAACTAACACTTTTGCTTTCCAAAGAGAAGAGTATGGAGAGTGAGAAATAGTAACTTTGCAGTGAAAAAACCTGACAGACACTGCCTTAATCAAAAGAACAAGGTTAACTTCACCAGTGATAAGTTATATTGACATCATGCACTCCCTGACTGAATGTGATGAGAAGGGCTCTAATTATGAGAAAACATTAAAAATCCAAATTGAGGGCAAAGCTATGGTTTATCCAGTATCATGTATGGATGTGAGAGTTGGACCATAAAGAAAGCTGAGCACTGAAGAATTGATGCTTTTGAACTGTGATGTTGGAGAAGACTCTTGAGAGTCCCTTGGACTGCAAGGAGATCCAACCAGTCTTATGCTAAAGGAAATCAGTCCTGAATATTCATTGGAAGGACTGATGCTGAAGCTGAAACTCCAATACTTTGGCCACCTGATGTGAAGAACTGACTCACTAGAAAAGACCTTGATGCTGGGAAAGATTGAAGACAGAAGGAGAAGGGGACAACAGAGGATGAGATGGTTGGATGGCATCACCGATTCAATGGGTATAAGTTTTCATAAACTCTGCGAGTTAGTGATGGGCAGGGAAGCGTGGCGTACTTCAGTCCATGGGGTTGCAAGAGTCAGACACGACTGAGCAATGGAACTGAACTGAACTATGGAATATGGAACCAGTGGTCTTCAAAGTATCCAGACCATGAAAAACAAGGAAGATGGAGAAACTGCCACAAATCAGAAGAGACCAAGGAGACATGACGGATAAATATGACATGGTGGATTTTGTCATAGAATGGAAAAGAGTGCTGATGAAAAAACTGGTAAAATCTGAAGAAAATAAGTAGTTTAGTGAATAATTTTTGAGCAAACTCTGGGAGACAGTAAAGGACCAGGAAGCCTGGCATGTTGAAGTCCACGGAGTCACAAAGTATCAGACACGACTTTGTGACTGAACCAAAAAGTTATAATTTCTTAATTTTAAAAAATAGACCATAGTTACACAAGATGTTAACTAAAGGAAGCTGGATGAAGGGTTTATAAGAACGCTCTGTACTATTTTTGGAAATATTCTATAAATACAGTGCTATTCCTCCCAAATTAATAAAATAAGTGCAGCATAGCATATCTGTTTATACAATATATGCCCTAATAAAAATACATGCACAAACACAAAGAAAAAGGAAAACAGGTGAGAGGAAGGAAAAATTAATATATCATCAACTAATTGTCTCTCGATTTTAGGGTTTTGGATTGATTTTTTCTCCCTTTAATGTTTGTCTATATTTTTACTTGCTGATAATGAACATATTTCACTTTCATAATTAAAAATGTGAAAAAAGGAAAGGCAATGTAGTATAAATACAGATTATGAAGAGCATTTGTTAGAGTTCTCAGAATGTTAATTGATGCAAATGAGAACATTAACTAATTTTTTCAAGTAGTTCAGAACAAGTACAGTGGGAGCTAGGACACTAGTTGGGTGAAGCATCTGGAGGCTGTAGAATAGCTTTCTGTTTTCTGATACTTCATCACTTTTGCAAAGGTAAGTGTCAGTGTTGTTGATGTTTTCTTCCCATTCCTACTATGGAAAGAATTAACTTTGCAAATTGAGTTTGTCTGAACCCCAGTTTCCTTAGTTGGTACTAAATTAAGAATACCAAATATAGGTAAAATTAGGATGAAATATGTAACTAATTTGCAAAGAATTATGCAAATGTTAGAGATTATTAATAGTAGTAGTATTAATACAGGGGTAATAATAGTAGCAGTGGTTGCAATTTGCTACTATTATTGTTCAGTGTTCTTCAGTACCCTCTTCATAGGTCATAGCCTTGTCATGTGAAGCGGCTTGTGTAACTTGATGAAGCTAGGAGCCATGCTGTGCAGGCCCACCCAAGATGGACAGGTCACAGTGAAGAGTTCTAACAAAATGTGGCCCACTGGAGGAGGCAATGGGAACCTACTCCAGTATTCTTACCTGGAGAACACCATTTTGTGGTTGTTATTTATTCACTAAGTTATATCTTACTTTTTGCAACCCCAAGGACTGTAGCTCACCAGGCTCCTCTGTCTGTGAGATTTTCCAGGCAAGAATACTGGAGTGGGTTGCCATTTCTTTCTCCAGGGGATCTTTCCAACCTAGGGATCAAGCCCGCATCTCCTGCATTGGTAGGTGAATTCTTTACCACTTAGGCAACAGGGAAGCCTGGAGAACAGCCATTAACAATAGGAAGAGGCAAAAAGATACGACAAAGGAAGATGAGTCCCCCAGGTCAGAAGATGTCTAATATGCTACTGAGAAACAGTGGGAGGCAATTAGAAAGAATGGAGCAGCTGGACCAAAGCAGAAATAATGCAGGGTGTGGATATTTCTGGTAGTGAAAGTTAAGTCTGATGCTGTAAAGAATAATATTGCATGGGAATCTGGAATGTTAGGTCCTTGAATCAAGGTATATTGGATGTGGTCAAGCAAGAGATGGCAAGATTGAATATCAAAATCTTAGGAATCAGTGAACTAAAATGGATGGGAATGGGAGAATTTAACTCAGATGACCATTGTATCTACTGCTGTGGACAAGAGGAGTAGAGATGGAGATGGAGTAGCCTTCATAGTCAACAAAAGAGTCTGGAATGCAATACTTGGGTGCAATCTCAAAATGGACAGAGAAATGTCAGTTCATTTCAAAGGCAAACTGTTCAACATCACAGTAATGCAAGTCTATGCCGCAACCACTGATGCTGAAGAAATTGAAATCGACCATTTCTATGAAAACCTATAACATTTTCTAGAACTAATGCTACCCCCACCCCACCAAAAAAGATGTCCTTTTCATCACAGGGGATTGGAATGCAAAAGTAGGAAGTCAAGAGATGCCCAGAATAACAGACAAGTTTGGCCTTGGAGTCTAAAGTAAAACTAAAGGCTAACAGAATTTTGTCAAGAGAACACACTGGTCATCGCAAACATCCTTTTCCAACAACCCAAGAGATGACTCTACATATGGACATAACCAGATAGTCAATACTGAAATCAGATTTCTTATGTTCTTTGCAGCCAAAGATGGAGAAACTCTGTACGGTCAGCAAAAACAAGCTGATGGTGGCTCACATGGACAGCTCATTGCAAAATTCAGGCTTAAATTGAAGAAAGTACAGATAACCACTAGGCCATTCAGATATAACCTAAATCAAATCCCTCATGATTATACAGTGGAGGTGACAAATAGATTCAAGGGATTAGGTCAGGTAGACAGAGTGCCTGAAGATCTATGTACAAAGCTTCATAACATTGTATAAGGAGGCAGTGACCCAAACCATTCCAAACAAAAAGTAATGCAAGAAGGAAAGTAGTTGTCTGAGGAAGCTTTAAAAATAGCTGAGAAAAGAAGAGAAGTGAAAGGTAAGGGAGAAAGGGAAAGATATACTCAGCTGAATGCACTGTTCCCGAGAATAGGAAGGAGAAATAGAGGAAAACAATAGAATGGGAAAGATTAGAAATCTCTTCAAGAAAATGAGTGATATTAAGGGTACATTTCATGCAAGTATGGGCGCAATGAAGAATAGAAAATGTAAGGACCTAACAGAAGCAGAAGGGATTAAGAGACTGTGACAAGAAAATATGGAAAAACTATACAAGAAAGATCTTAAAGACTTAAATAACCACAGTGATGTGTTCATGCACCAAAAGCTGGATGTACCAGAATGTGAAGTCAAGTGTGCCTTGGGAAGCATTACTATGAACAAAGCTAGTGGAGGTAATGGAATTCCAGCTGAACTACCTAAAATCCTAAGAAAAGATGCTGTTAAAGTGGTGCACTCAGTATGTCAGAAAATTTGGAAAAATCAACAGAGGCCAGAGGAGTGGAAAAGGCTAGTTTTCATTCCAATCCCAAAGAAAGACAACGCCAAAGAATGTTCAAACTACCAAATCACTGTGCTCATTTCTTATGCTAGTAAGATTACGCTCAAAGCCCTTCAAACTAGGCTTTAGCAGTCTGGGAACAAAGAAATTCCAGATGCATAAGCTGGATTTAGAAAAGGCAGAGGAACCAAGATCCAATTGCCAAAATTTTTTGGATCATGAAGAAAGCAAGGGAATTAAAAAAAAAACAAAACATATCTACTTCTGCTTCATTGACCACGTTAAAGTCTTTGACTGTGTGTATCATAACAAACTGTGGAAAAGTCTTGAAGAGATGGGAATACCAGACAATCTTACCTGTCTCCTTAGAGACCTGTATGCAGGTCAAGAAGCAACAGTTAGAAATGGAAATAGAACAACTGACTTGTTTCAAATTGGAAAAAAAAGTATGTAAAGGCTGTATATCATCACCCCGCTTATTTATATGCAGAGTCAGTTCAGTTCAGTTGCTCAGTCATGTCTAACTCTTTGTGACCCCATGGACTGCAGCATGCCAACCTTACCTATCCAAAACCATCTCCCGGAGCTTGCCCAAACTCATGTCAATTGAGTCAGTGATGCCATACAACCATCTCTTCCTCTGTCATCCCCTTCTCCTCCCGCTTTCAATCTTTCCCTACTTCAAGGTCTTTTCCAATGAGTCAGATCTTTGCATCAGATGGCAAAAGTGTTGGAGTTTCAGCTTCAGCATCAGTCCTTCCAATGAGTATTCAGGACTGATTTCTTTTAGGATTGACAAGTTGTATCTCCTTGCATTCCAAGGGACTCAAAAGAGTCTTCACCAACACCACAGTTCAAAAGCATCAATTCTTTGGCACTCAGTTTTCTTTATAGTCCGAATCTCACATCTGTACATGACTACTGGAAAAACCATAGCTTTGACTAGACGGATCTTTGTTGACAAAGTAATGTCTCTGCTTTTTAATACACTGTCTAGGTTGGTCATAGATTTTCTTCTAAGAAGCAAGCATCTTTTAATTACATGACTGCAGTCACCATCTGCAGTGATTTTGAAGTCCCCCAAAATAAAGTCTCTCACTGTTTCCACTGTTTCCCAACCAATTTGCCATGAGTGATGGGAGCAGATGCCATGATTTTCGTTTTCTGAATGATGAGCTTTAAGCCAACTTTTTCACTCTCTTCTTTCACTTTCATCAAGAGGCTCTTTAGTTCTTTGCTTTCTGCTGTAAGGGTGGTGTCATCTGCATATCTAAAGGTTATTGATTATTTATCCTGGTAATCTTGATTCCAGCTTGTGCTTCTTCCAGCCCAGCATTTCTCATGATGTACTCTGCATATAAAATAAATAAGCAGGGTGACAATATACAGCCTTGGTATACTCCTATCCCAATTTGGAACCAGTCTGTTTTTCCATGTCCAGTTCTAACTATTGCTTCTTGAACTGCATACAGATTTCTCAGGAGGCAGGTCAGGTGGTCTTGTATTCCTATCTCTTGAAGAATTTCCCACAGTTTGTTGTGATCCACACAGTCAAAGACTTTGGCGAAGTCAATAAAGCAGAAGTAGATGCTTTTCTGGAACTCTCTTGCTTTTTTGATGATCCAGCAGATGTTGGCAATTTGATCTCTGGTTCCTCTGCCTTTTCTAAATCCAGCTTGAACATTTGGAAGTTCACGGTTCATGTACTGTTGAAGCCTGGCTTGGAGAATTTTGAGCATTACTTAGCTGAATGCAATTGTGCAGTAGTTTGAACATTCTTTGACATTTTCTTTCTTTGGGATTGGAATGAAAACTGACCTTTTCCAGTCCTGTGGCCACAGCTGAGTTTTCCAAATTTGCTGGCATATTGAGTGGAGGACTTTCACAGAATCATATTTTAGGGTTTGAAATAGCTCAACTGGAATTCCATCACCTCCACTAACTTGGTTAGTAGTGATGCTTCCTAAGGTCCACTTGACTTCACATTCGAGGATGTCTGGCTCTAGGTTAGTGATCACACCATTGTGGTTATTTGGTCAAGAAGATCTTTTTTGTACAGTTCTCCTATGTATTCTTACCACTTCTTCTTAATATCTTCCGCTTCTGTTAGGTCCATACCATTTCTGCCCTTTATTGTGCCCAATTTGAATGATGTTCCCTTGGTATCTCTAATTTTCTTGAAGAGATCTCTGGTCTTTCCCATTCTATTGTTTTCCTCTACTTCTTTACATTGATCACTGAGGAAGACTTTTTTATATCTCCTTTCTATTCTTTGGACTGCTGCATTCAGATGAGTATATCTTTCTTTTTCTCCTTTGTATTTCACTTCTTTTCTCAGCTATTTGTAAGGCCTCCTCAGACAATCATTTCAACTTTTTGCATTTCTTTTTCTTGGGGATGGTCTTGATTACTGCCTCCTGTACAATGTCACGAACTTTCATCCATAGATCTTCAGGCACTCTGTCTATTAGATCTAATCCCTTGAATCTATTTGTCACTTCCATTGTGTAACTGTAAGGGATTTGATTTAGGTCATACCTAAATGGTCTAGTGGTTTTCCCTACTTTCTTCAATTTAAGTCTGAATTTGGCAATAAGTAGTTCATGATCTGAGCCACAGTCAGCTCCCAGTCTTGTTTTTGCTGACAGTATAGAGCTTCTCCATCTTTGGCTGCAAAGAATATAATCATTCTGATTTTGGTGTTGACCATCTGGTGATGTCCATGTGTAGAGTCTTCTCGTGTTGTTGGAAGAGGATGTTTTTTATGACCAGTGTGTTCTCTTTGCCAAACTCTATTAGCCTTTGCCTTGGTTCATTTTGACCTCCAAGACCAAATTTGCTTGTTACTCCAGGAGTCTCTTGACTTCCTACTTTTGTATTCCAGTCCCCTATAATGAAAAGGACATCTTTTTTTGGGTGTTAGTTCCAGAAGGTCTTGTATGTCTTCATAGAACTATTCAACTTCAGCTTCTTCAGCATTATTCATTGGGGCATAGACTTGGATTACTATGATATTGAATGCTTTGCCTTGGAAACGAATAGAAATCATTCTGTCATTTTTGAGATTGTACCTATGAACTGCATTTAAGACTCTTGTTGACTCTAAGGACTACTCCATTTCTTCTAAGTTATTCTTGCCCACAGTAGTAGATATAATGGTCATCTGAGTTAAATTTGCCCATTCCAGTCCATATTAGTTCACTGATTCCTAAAATGTTGATGTTCACACTTGCCCTGTCCTGTTTGACCTCTTCCAGTTTACCATGATTCATGGGCTTAACATTCCAGGTTCCTATGCAATACTATTCTTTACAGCATAGAATTTTACTTCTATCACCAGTCACATCCACAACTGGGTGTTGTTTTTACCTTGGCTCCGTGTGTTCATTCTTTCTGGAGTTCTTTCTCCACTTTTGTCTAGTAGCATATTGGGCACCTACTGACCTGGGGAGTTCCTCTTTCAATGTCTTATCTTTTTGCCTTTTCATACTGTTTATGGGGTTCTCAAGACAAGAATACTGAAGTGGTTTGTCATTCCCTACTCCAGTGGACCACATTTTGTCAGAACTCTCCACTGTGACTCGTTTGTCTTGGGTGGCCCTACATGGCATGGCTCATAGTTTCATTTAGTTAGACATGGCTGTGGTCCATGTGATCAATTGGATTAGTTTTCTGTGACTGTGGTTTTCATTCTTTTGGCCCTCTGGTGGATAAGGATGAGAGGCTTATGGAAGCTTCCTGATGGTAGAGACTGACTGAGGGGAAAACTGGGTCTTACTCTGATGAGTGGGGCCATGCTCAGTAAATTTTTAATCCAAGTTTCTGTTGATGGGTGGGGCTGTATTCCCTCCTTATTATGAGACAAAACTATGATGGAGCTAATGGAGATAATGGTAACCTCCTTCATGCACTATCCATTTAGTGCCCCTGACCCTGCTGCCGGCCACTGCAGACCCACACCTCTGCCAGAGATTCTTGGACACACAGGCAAGTCTGGGTCAGTGTCTTATGGGGTCAATGGTCCTTTCTCTTGGGTCCTGGTGTGCACAAGATTTTGTTTGTGCCCTTCAAGAGTCTGTTTCCCCAGTCCTGTGTAAGTTCTGGCAGCTCTACAGAGGGGTTAATGGTGGCATACTCCAAGAGGGTTTATGCCACATCCAGATCTGCTGCACTCAAAACCCCTACCCCTGAGGCAGGCCATTGCTGACCCATACCTCCACAGGAGACACTCAAACATTCAGTTCCAAGGCACTATAAAAAGACTAAGGAATGACTGGTTCCCCAATTGTTGGAATGATCCTCCCACTCATTAGCATATGAATTCCCCCAGGTCATAAAAAACTAACCACACATTTCATGGCCACCACACTCACCCTCTGTGATGGCCCACACCCTTGGAGTGTGCTTCTCTTAAAATTATACTGAGTGACTAAGTATAGCAGAGTCCCTTCCATGTGGGTTTGAGTCCCCATCTTAGGTAAACAATTTCAAGGACAACTTTTGGAAATGGAAAGATGATGACCTGCACAATACTTTGCAAACAGTGGCACAGATGGAGAAAGGAGCTGAAAGGTGGGAAGAAAAAGCAGTGGGGAAAATGTGCTGAGGCACCCCTTTCATGATTTGCTGGAAAAATTGCTAAATGCCTGATCCTTGCCACAATTTTCATTGGCCTGATCCTTGGCACAAAGGAGGTTAAGGACAGAGGAACTCTCACCCGCTTGGGCAACAGCTGCTAAGGCGCAGCAGATAGTGGAGTCTTTGGGACACACTGGGGAGTAGCCTCTGCCAGAGTCTCTCAGTTGCAACCATTGTCACTTGCCTGTTCACAGGGGGTTTGAGGAAACAAAAAATAAGACATTGTAAAAGAATTAAGATTTTATTATTCATGTGTCCTTCCAGCCATAGGGGTGAGGACTTCCTACCTTAACCAGAGGTCTTCTGGAATCTGAGACTGAGCTGTGTGAGCTTTCTGCTGAGTTTGTTTTTGTTGTCCCTGTTTCCAGCATGCTGGGCTTCTCGTCACTTCCACTGTGCTGGGTTTCCATTACTTTGAGCTTTCACAGTATGAGTTTTCTGCTGTGCTTGGCCTCTGCCTGATGGGGGCCAAGCCAAGGTTGCTTCAGCCAGGTTACATTCAGGTCATGGCACAGCAAAGATTTGAAATGGTGGACCAGTGTTACAGCTTGATTACAGCTCAAAGTTTTATTCAAAAAACAAAGGACAGGATACCCTAGAGGCGTGAGGGTGGGCCAACCCCCAAAGGACAGTATGCAGAGTACATCATATAAAATGCTGCTGAATGAATCACCAGCTGGAATCAAGATTGCCAGGAGAAATATCAACAACCTCAGATAAGCAGATTAGTTAGTTAGTTAAGTCGCTCAGTCGTGTCTGACTCTTTGCAACCCCATGGACTGTAGCCCACCAGGCTCCTCCATCCATGGGATTCTCCAGGCAAGAATACTGGAGTGGGTTGCCATTTCCTTCTCCACAGATAAGCAGATGATACCACTCTAATGACAAAAAATAAAGAGGAACTCTTGATGAGAGTCAAAGAGAATGAAAAAGCTGTCTTGAAACCCAGCATTCAAAAACTAAGATCATAGCAACTGATCCTATCACTTCTTGGCAAATAGATGTGGAAAAAAGTGGAAATAGTGTCAGGTTTTATTTTCTTGGGCTCCAAAATCACTGCAGACAGTGACTGTGGACAGTGACTGCAGCAATGAAATTAAAAGACGCTTGCTCCTTGGAATAAAAGCTGTGACCAACCTAGATAGCATATTTAAATGAAGAGACATCACTTTGCTGACAAAGATCCATATAGTCAATGATACGGTTTTTCCAGTGTTCACTGTGAGAGATGGAACATAAAGAAGACTGAGCACACCAAGGAACTGCTGTTTTTGAACTGTTGCTGGAGAAAACTCTTGAGAGTCCGTTGGACTGCAAGGAGATCAGACCAGTCAATCCTAAAGGAAATCAACCCTGAATATTCACTGGAGGAACTGATGTAGAAGCTGAAGCCCCAACATTTGACCAGCTGATGTGAAGAGCTGATTCACTGGAATAGATACTGATCCTGGGAAAGATTGAGGGCAGGAGAAGAGGGCAGCAGAAGACGAGATGGTAAGATAGCATCACTGACTCAATGGACATAAATTTGAACTAACTCCAGGAGATAGTGAAGGACATGGGAGCTTGGGATGCTGTAGTCCATGGGGTCTCAAAGAGTCAGTCATGACAGTTTCTGAACAACAACAATGAATTGTTCAGTGTAATGTAGTATCCTCTGTTGGACCCTGGAATTGAAAATAGTCATGAATAAAACTATCAAGTGCTCACATTGCAAACCATGATTCCTCCACAGATTTATTTCATTTATTTTACTTTGACTGGTGTCAGTTCTTGAAGTAAGGTACAGGGTTCAAGCAATGCTGGAAAACACCATTTAATTATCTTACATTCTGTAGGGTGACTTTGCTGTCTACCCTGATAAGAACTGGCCAATCTTTCTTTTGTGCTTCCACTGTCTTATGGTTCTGCCTATCGCAGCACACAGTTCACTTCCAAGATGTTTATTTGCTTATCTCTTTCTTTCACTAGGGGTCTTTTAGGACAAGTCTTGTCTTATCCACCCCTGTATGCTGTATAGCTCTCAGAACATTTTTTCCCCCCAGCTGTATTAAGTATTCAAAAACATTTACTATATCAAATTTTTAGTGTGTTATTCAGATGCATTTAAAATTATGTTTTAAGGCCCTTGGAAAACAACCAGAAATTTAGATGCTAACATCATATTCCAAGAAAAGTGATAATACATTTCAGATGAGTTATTTGATGGGTGATATACCTCTTGTTTATATCATGAAACATAAATGCAAAGTATTTTTTAATGTGCAATGAAGTGCTGGTGAAAATACGGAATGGAATCTGCTGCTTTTTGTAAAAACAGCAAGCAGTTGATCAAGTCACATTCTGTGCTGTCAACTGTAAGGGACTGTGACTTGCTAAGAAAGTGTTGGAGATGGGCTCAAGTAATGATTATTTTTGTTTTTACTACTTGTCAGACATTCTATGAGGAGTTTCCTGGTGGATAAGTGGTAAAGAATCTGCCTACCAATGCAGGAGATGCAGGTTTGATCCCTAGGTCAGGAAGACCCCTAGAGAAGGCAATGGCTACTCACTCCAATATTCTTGCCTAAAAAGTCCCATGGACAGAGGAGCCTGGTGGGCTACAGTCCATGGGGTCACAAAAAGTTGAACACAATTTAGTGACTAAACAATAACAACAAGAAGATACTGTAAAGCCTTTTGTTTCATGCTGTTCAAATTTTCAAATACTTGTGTGAGGCAAGTATTATTGAATCCTATCTTTTACATAACAAAATAAGTAAAGGCATTTCATAACTTGTTCAAGTTCACACAGAGTTAAGATCAATCTGACTTCTTCATCCTAAACAAAGATGTTTTTGCAAAATATCAGTTCTCATAGGTCATGTGTATTTGTCTCCTTGGGCTCTATAACAAAATATCATGGATTGGGTGGTTTAAAAAACAGACATTAAATATTTTTCTTACAGTTCTGGAGGCTGAAAGTCCAAGATCAAGGTGCTTGCAAGTTTGGTTCTTGGTGAGGGCTTCCTTCCTGGCTTACCAATGGTCGCTGTCTGTGTCCTCATGTGGTAGAGAAACATAAAGTTCTCTGGAGTCTCTTCACATGTGTGTGCTCAGTCATGTCCCACTCTTTGCAGCCCATGGCTGTAACCCACCAGGCTCCTCTATCCATCAGATTATCCTGGCAAGAATATTGAAGTAGGTTTTTATTTCCTTCTCCAGGGGATCTTCCTGACCCAGTGATGAAACTCATGCCTTCCACATTGGCAGGCAGATTTTTCACCACTGAGCCACCTGGGAAGCCAGAATTTCTTCTTAAAAGGGCATCTAATCCTATCATGAGTGTCCCAACCTCATGATCTCATCTAACTCTACCTACAAAAGGACACATCTCCATATACCACCAAATTGAGGGTTAGGGTTTCAATTTATGAATTTTTAGGGATACAAACATTTAGTCTATAACACTGGTGGATTTAGGGTATTTTTTTTTTTTTGAGATGTAGAGACTGAATTTTTATGCAGGTATCACTACTTTATAGGATTTATCATTTAAAAGGGCATCTTCTGTTTTGTAGTCTAAGACAGAACTAATTTAATCAGGAAAAAAGTCCATAACATGATAAAATATGAGGGCTTTTGTGAACTGAATTAAAATAAAAGAAAAGCAAAGCTTATAAATCAGGTTTAAATTTTTTAAAAATTCTTCTAAAACTAGGGGTTATTGCCAACTTGTAGCTGGTTTCATTAGTCAATTTGTATTCATCCTTGTTGATTGTCTTTCTGTCTCTGAGGAGTTCCAGGCACTACTCTACCTGTGAATGCACTCCTTTAATGAAAATTTGTTGATTGTGGTGCTTGACAAGTACAAGCATTGACCACTTTCATATATTTTCTACGACTAAATAATTAATTCCCATTGGTAGACTGTGTCCCTGTATGAGATGCAGAATAAAGAAAAATAAAAGAGCTAACATGACTGCTTTGACCCTTGACAAGAGACTCCTCAGTGGAATACTCTTTTCTTCCTTATGCTTAGAGCTTTCTTTGCATAAAACTGTGGGCTGGAAATTGAATTCTGAATGCTGGGTTACTATAAAGACACATACTACAGAGGCTTAGAGAGAGAGAGAGAGAGAGAGAGAGACAGAGAATGAAAAAAGGAATGACAGAAAAACCCTTCCTCCTGACTTTTTGTATACAATAAAGGAAGGAGAGGCTATAAAAAATTCTGTTGCCTGTGCTACTGTACCCTTTGCATATTTACTTCCATGTCTCAAAATAAGCTTAAAGTGACAAACCTATTGGAAGAAAGAATCTCAGATATGTTTTTTATTCCTTCTCTAATGCCCCACAACTGAAAATTTTGTTTACAGATCTTAAATGTGGCTTTTTTTTTTTTTTTTGCTTCCTTTAAGAAGAAATCTTGTTGTCTCTCAAATTAAATTTACTGGCCTTTAGTTATTAGAGTTCCATAGGATCAGGCAAAAATGACTCAAACTCAGAATTAGTTTGGAACAAGTTGATGCAGATTTTATTCATTTTTTCAACAATTAAGTTAGTATGCTGTGTTCACTACTTGGGAAGCAGTTTTACTGAAGCATCGTTTAGGGAAAGAACATTGCCAAATCTTTTATAAAATGACTCTTGTCTTAATTAAATCTTACAGCCCAAATTTTCACTCCCTAGCCACATAAACAAGACAATTTTATAATCATTATAGTCTAGTTAAAAATAACCAAATCAAACCCCAGATTGCCATTTACATGTTTTAAATGGAAGGGTTCCAGAAATAACACAAAATAACAAGATTATTTGATTAAGGATCAACACATTATGAAAGATAAGACACTTGAATAACTGGTTCAAAGTCAAATCATATTTGAGACAGATGAAGTTGTTCCCACACTGGACTTTAAGTGGCATACATGTTACAATCTGGTTCCAAATATTTGTCCAAATGTTATACTTACCTCAAGCAACTTAACCAAGGGTGGAAAATTAAAAAAAAAAAAATGGATAAAAGAATGCAATTACTTGCTAATTTATTGGCCAAAATACAAGCTCCTCACTCACTGTGTTTCTATCATATGGCTTACTTATGGGCGTTGTTTGGACTGGGTTTCATGTCAGGGCTCTTGATTATTCTTTCTTTTTTTTTTTTTCTTCTTTTCTTTCTTTCTTTTAGTACTCTTAGATGTCTTGGTCTAACTCTCCATCAAGGAAGAGTAGTAGTTCTGCCACATTTTCCTTTGAATTACAGGTCCTAGAATTTAGTTGGTTATTCTGCTTCAGACTATTTGCACTGCCACTGAGCAGCGGTTTGGAATGTGCTCCACATAGTGGGTTTTATGGAATAGATGGAGTTAACCAAAAGGGACTCTAATACTTTTAAATTAATATAAAAATAGAACTCATTATTAAAACAGCAGAACATTAACCAGGATTACTAAGTGCTATCTTTAAAAGAATTTACAAAGATATGAAGGTTTTGAAGAAAACAAGCATCTAGCTGCAATTAGATTCCTTTTTCATTATCTGTAATTGTTACCTACTTATTCCAAACCCAATTTTATTAGACTCTGATGAGAATTTTTTTTTTTAAACTCATCAATTTTTCTTAATTCAAGGGGCAAAGGAAACCTTTCTGGATCATGGAAATAGGCACAGAAATTAGAAGTAGCTTCCCTCAACTTAGATAAGAATTTTGTAACTTTCTTTCCTCTTTCATTAAGGCCTCCATGTGCTTCCCCCATACTTTCAATCAGTCATTTAGCTATAGCTTTCTTCAAAAGCAAAGAAGGAAGAAATTTTAGTCATTGCTACATGAAGTTTTCTGATTGTCACCTTCCAGTTTTTGTTAAATGATATTAAATGATATCTCTTCTTTACTGCTCTTTTCTCAATGTCAAACTTATGGCAAACCTACAAAGCAAAAAGCTTGCAAGAAAAAAAGAAAATCACGTTTGGATTTTTGGAGGGAAAAGTTCATATTGTTTTAAGTTCTGAAATTTATTTGCTATAAACACCCAAAAGATTATAGAAAACATCATAAAGTATAAATTAAATGCTAATATCAATATAGTTTATTCTCAGTAATTTAGAGGTAACTCTGTTATTGGATTACAGATCTACCAGTTGTCTAAGCCTTTTAAACCACACATATCATTGCTTCACAGCAAAAGCCAAGGAAATATATTGGACAGAGAGACTGTTGTCACTGTAGTTAAGGATGGATGAAGAGCAAAATAAGAAACAATCTTATGAAAATGTCAAATTCCTTTCCTGGGTAATTAGTTAAGTTGAGATCTTGAATTCCTAATTATATTCCTTACAAAAATAAACTCAGAAATTTGGAGCTGTTTACAAACCCTTTCTCTCTCTCTCCCCTCACATGAAAAGTAACGAAAGTAGTGTAGTGGATAATGTAGAATGCCTCTTCAAAAGCTGTCACAATCCTTCTCCCCCTTTCCTGGCCAACAGAAGCCTAATTTTGTTCTAATAGCATGAAGATATACCTGACTTAATCTCAGAAGAGTCAGATAGGACATTAGGGTAGAAACAAGGAGAAGGCTGGTGAGGTGCATCCCTCAGAAAACAGAGGCAATGCTTTGCTTTTTCTACTCTTGAAGATAGTATGTGGATCCAAGATACCTGAAGCTCCCACAGCCTTCTTCAAACTAAACTAGGAATGCTGAAAATGACTGAAATTTCAGTCTAGGGTCTTGGGACTGTATTTCTGGAAACAAATCTGGAAGTGATTCCCTCAAGGCACCTTGTTATGGAAAAAATAATCCATGATTTATAAAGGTTAAGAATATAAAGCAATATAATTTTTTTTTTTTTCAAAATAAGGCTATGACCCATTCCACTTTTAGTCAAATAATGATAGCATTTTAAAAATAAAACTGTTATACTTAATCATAAAAAAATTACTAATTATTAAAATGCATATAAAAATCTGAACTATTCCACTACCCAAAAATGATTATTACAAATTGATGAGTATTATGCATATATTATTAAAATAGGAAATGGCAGCCCACTCCAGTATTCTTGCCTGGAAAATTCCATGAACAGAGGATTCTGGTGGGCTACAGTCTGTGGGGCACAAAGAGTCAGACATGGGTGAGCACACACACACACATACATACATATATACGTTCAGTTCAGTTCAGTTGAATGTATATGTGCGTGTGTGTGCTCACCCATGTCTGACTCTTTGTGACCCCACAGACTATAGCCCACCAGAATCCTCTGTTCATGGAATTTTCCAGGCAAGAATACTAGAGTGGGCTGCCATTTCTTACTTCAATAATATATGCATAATACTCATCAATTTGTAATAATCATTTTGGGGTAGTGGAAGAGTACAGATTTTTATATGCATTTTAATAATCAGTAATTTTTTATGATTAGGAATAGCAGTTTTATTTTAAAAATACTATCATTGTTGACTAAAAGTGGACTGGGTCATAGCCTTATTTTGAAAAAAATTATATACATATATATCAACATATACATATTAATATTTAATAAAGTTCCATTTAAGTTTTTACAAATTTTTACTAACAAAATGAAATTAAACTTGAAACTGAAAGAATCAAAAACTTTTTAGAGTATACTTTCACCTAAAAATACATTGGTATTCTTAATGGCTTTCTCAGGTTAGAAAAAAATACCCATTTTTAAATTTAAGAGTTTGAAGTCTGTCTTCTATTGAGAATTGAATTTAGTGTCAGCAGTGGTGTCTGGCATCCACATGCAGCAACAGAGATGCCCTAAGTGGGCTGTTTTGGGGCTTACCCATGTTGTGGGTGCTATTTCAAATCCTGGACATGGAACAAGAGACTGGTTTCAAATAGGAAAAGGAGTATGTCAAGTCTGTATATTGTCACCATGCTTATTTAACTTATATGCAGAGTATCTCATGAGAAATGCTGGACTGGAAGAAACACAAGCTGGAATCAAGATTGTTGGGAGAAATATCAATCACCTCAGATATGCAGATGACACCACCGTTATGGCAGAGAGTGAAGAGGAGCTAAAAAGCCTCTTGAAAGTGAAAGAGGAGAGTGAAAAAGTTGGCTTAAAGCTCAACATTCAGAAGACGAAGATCCTAGCATCCGGTCCCATCACTTCATGGGAAATAGATGCGGAAACAGTGGAAACAATGTCAGACTTTATTTTTCTGGGCTCCAAAATCACTGCAGATGGTGACTGTAGCCATGAAATTAAAAGATGCTTACTCCTTGGAAGAAAAGTTATGACCAACCTAGACAGCATATTCAAAAGCAGAGACATTACTTTGTCAACTAAGGTCCATCTAGTCAAGGCTATGGTTTTTCCTGTGGTCATGTATGAATGTGAGAGTTGGACTGTGAAGAAGGCTGAGCACCAAAGAACTGATGCTTTTGAACTGTGGTGTTGGAGAAGACTCTTGAGAGTTCCTTGGACTGCAAAGAGATCCAACTAATCCATTCAGAAGGCGATCAGCCCTGGGATTTCTTTGCAAGGAATGATGCTGAAGCTGAAACTCCAGTACTTTGGCCACCTCATGTGAAGAGTTGACTCATTGGAAAAGACTCTGCTGTTGGGAGGGATTGGGGGCAGGAAGAGAAGGGGACGACAGAGGATGAGATGGCTGGATGGCATCACGGACTCGATGGACGTGAGTCTGAGTGAACTCTGGGAGTTGGTGATAGACAGGGAGGCCTGGCGTGCTGCGATTCATGGGGTCGCAAAGAGTCAGACATGACTGAGTGGCTGAACTAAACTGATGTTGTGGGTACAGTTTTCAGATTTCAGTGATCCTTGTCCATTTTTTTTTTTTTTTCTGTCTATACATATCCTTTATTTCACTTCGTGTAATTTTGGGGTAGCTTTTTCACTTTTTTTTTTCAGAAGATAAACTTTTTTTAAAAATAGCCCTCTTTTTGGAGCCTTTCCCTTCATCCCACTCTTCTAGGTCATCACAGAGCACCAAATTGAGCTCCCTGTGCTATGCTTCTGCTTCCCGCTAGTATTACTTTTACACATGGCAGTGTATATCTATCAATGCTACTCTCTCTTTGAACAGTATAGGTAGCATTTTTTTGTGTCCAATATGTTGCAAATATTTTTCCTAATCTTTTTTTTTTTTTTTTTTACTTTGGTTAGGGTATAATTTTCTATATAGATATATTTAATTTCTGGTTGGTGAAATACATCTATCTTATTTCTTAGATGTTCTGGATATTCCATTTTAGTTAAGAAAGTTTCCCTACCCAAAGTTATCTCTACATATCTATTTTTCCCTATGTACTTTGTTTTATATTTAAGCTCTTAATCCATCTGGAATTTATTTTTTTATCTCTTCAGTGTGAAGTACCAGTTCAACTTTATTTTCTGCCAGATGGATAGCCAATTGTGCCAACATCATTCATTAAATAAACTCTATTTCTACTGATTAACTTAAAATCACCTTTATCAAATAGTAGATCTCTACATATGCTGTCTCTTATACACATCTCCACCGTTATGGCAGAGAGTGAATAAAAAAAAAAAAAATGATCTGAATTAATGGTTAAAGAAAATAAGAAACATGTATATGAATCTAAACAAACTATGTCAAATAATATCTTTTTACACTTTACGAAAACACAGTACTAAAGAACTGACATAGCATACAAGTCAGAGAGAGATGAACACAATTAAAATGTTCTGATGTCCTCTTTACGTTTTAAGGTTCTTAACTTAGAACTTAAGATGCCCTTTATTCCAAGGACAAGGACTGGAAGGATAGAATTAGGGTGGATAATTACAAACCAGAAGAAGAAAAAAATAAATGAAACCAAATTCATCTAATATCAAATATAATACATATACATACATAAGCACACACATATGTGTGTACTCTGATACACACATGTGAATACATATATATATAAACATTTATATTACATGTTAAAAAATAAGTGTTTAATTTTATGTTTATATAAAATATACATATGTGTGAGGGAGCTAGAAATCAAAAATTAAGATGGAAACATTTATTATCAAAATAATGTAAGTAGTCTAAACTTGTCAGCTAAACACAGATTTTTCAGACTGATTTCAGACTGACTGTCTACCATAGTGGGAGAATTACTCACTACTCATGTAATTAATGATAGTGCAAGCAAATAAGTAAATATAGGCTGTTAGTATGCTGATTTTATAAATGTATAACTCAGTACTTAAAGAATATAAGATATCAGAGAATATCTTTCAAAGCACACATGAAATCCTTATTTTGATCACATTTTGGTCCATTAACCAAGTCCTAACAGTATCAGGGAATTGGTATCATCTCTCTCTTTTAAATAAGCTCCTTTATATTCTTATTCTGATAAAAATTCTAAATGCCTACAATAAATGTTCCAGTGGTAAGATGGTAGACATATTTCCATTAAACTTAGGATGTTCATTATTGCTGCTTCTATTCAGTATTGTATTATAGATCCTTAGGGAGACCCAGGTTCAATCCCTGGGTTGGGAAGATCCCCTGGAAGAGGAAATGGCAACCCACTCCAGTATTCTTGCCTGGAGAATCCTAAAGATAGAGGAGCCTGGTGGGCTACAGTCCATGGGATAGCAAAGAGAGCGACTAACTCTTTCTCTCTCAGCCGAAGAAAAGTGGTACTTTGAAGATGTAAGGATTGGAAAGAAATAACTTGATATTTTATAATACAGTTACCTACATAGAAAATCCCAAAGAACCTATAGAAAATTTACTAGATACAATAAAAATTTTAACAATATAGCTAATTATAAGATAAATATATGAAAATTGATTGTACTGACTCAATAAAGCTGTTAAAAATTAATTGCATATCTACTTGTCAGGAATAGAGAGTTCAAAAATGTTATTTAAAATATACTCTGTGCAATAATAATAATTTAAAAAACACAGTACATAGGCTGTCTCTTATACACATCTACCCCAGTACTTTGGCCACCTCATGAGAAGAGTTGACTCATTGGAAAAGACTCTCATGCTGGGAGGGACTAGGGGCAGGAGGAGAAGGGGACGACAGAGGATGAGATGGCTGGATGGCATCACGGACTCGATGGACGTGAGTGTGAGTGAACTCCGAGAGATGGTGATGGACAGGGAGGCCTGGTGTGCTGCGATTCATGGGGTCGCAAAGAGTCGGACACGACTGAGCGACTGAACTAACTAACTGACTCCTTGGAAGAAAAGTTATGACCAAACTAGATAGCATATTGTAAAGCAGAGACATTACTTTGCCAACAAAGGTCCATCTAGTGAAGGCTATGGTTTTTCCTGTGGTCATGTATGGATATGAGAGTTGGACTGTGAAGAAGGCTGAGCCCTGAAGAATTGATGCTTTTGAACTGTGGTGTTGGAGAAGATTCTTGAGAGTCCTTTGGACTACAAGGAGATCCAACCAGTCCATTCTGAAGATCAGCCCTGGGATTTCTTTGGAAGGCATGATACTAAAGCTGAAACTCCAGTACTTTGGCCACCTCATGCAAAGAGTTGACTCATTGGAAAAGACTCTGATGCTGGGAGGGATTGGGGGCAGGAGGAGAAGGGGACGACAGAGGATGAGATGGCTGGATAGCATCACGGACTCGATGGACATGAGTCTGAGTGAACTCTGGGAGGTGGTGATGGACAGGAAGGCCTGGCGTGCTGTGATTCATGGGGTCACAAAGAGTCGGACACGACTGAGTGACTGAGCTGAACAGAACTGAACAATAGCTCTGTCATTGGAGTATTTTATGTTTTTACTTTTTGTCTGTTTGTTTTTGAGGAGCTTGGAGTGGAAATTAGGGTTGGGTTTTAATGAATTTGTAGGAAATATAAAGTTTATAAAATACTGCAGCAAGTTAACTGAATATTTTTAAAAAAGAAAATTTCCAAGTCCTTTACCTCCTAATTAAAATTTTGTTATAAAGTACTAGGCTTGATGTCACATCACAGTTTCTTCCATAGTGAGATGAAATCACCTCATGACATAGCATGGAAAAGTTAAAACGGAACTCTGTCTCTTTTTTGATCTTTAGAGCATTATGGGTAGAGATAACTGAAATAATATGAGAGTGAAGTTGGAGAGATAGTGGATGAAATCTTTGAGTCCACAAGGTCTTGTTTTTCGGTTTTGAAATTATATATGGGGGAGAACACTTGCCTATTTGCCTTTGGTAAGTTGAAGAGATCTATGCAAAACAAGCCCCTGCCAACATGGAATCATGGTCAACCATAGAAAGAATCTGTTCTGTACACAAGGACCTCTGTTGGGTCTCTTTGTGAACACAGATTTGAGCACCAGTAAGAGTTCCATAGGCCATAGAGGAAACCAGGTACCATATAGCAGAGTCTTTGGTGGTGCAGGATTGGAGAGGGAAGGTGTACCTGAATCAGGTGCCGCATGAGGTATCATGGAGACTCAGTGTGGTCTTCAACATTACTGTTGTTGTTTACTAGGTAAGTCTCATTCAACTCTTTGCCACCCCATGGAGTATAGCCCACCAGGCTCCTCTATCTACGGGATTTTCCAGGTAAGAATACTAGAGTGAGTTGCCATTTCCTACTCCATCAGCATCACTGATTGTCCACCAAAGTCTTAGTCAGCTTGCTGATCAAACTGAAAAATTATAGGTCACAATTTCATTAGCCAAAGAGAAGCGCCCAACAGGTATAAGGATAAGCCAGCTAAACACTAGTGGACTCTATGTCAGTTCAGTTCAGTTCAGTTCAGTTGCTCAGTTGTGTCCGACTCTTTGCAACCCCATGGACTGCAGCACGCCAGGCTTCTCTGTCCACCACCAACTCCCAGAGCTTGCTCAAACTCATGTCTATTGAGTTGGTGATGCCATCCAACCATCTCTTCCTCTGTTGTCTCCTTCTCCTGCTTTTTATCTTTCCCAGCATCAGGGAGTTTTTTCCCAGTGAGTCAGTTCTTCACATCAGGTGGCCAAAATCTTGGCACTTCAGCTTCAACATCAATCCTTTCAATGAATATTCAGGATTGATTTCTTTCTATGTGGTACATTCCAAAAGTCTAGCACATGGTCAAGTATCCAAGTAACAATTTAAACAGAAGCATAGGAAAGAAGGAAAGAAACAAAGACTGGGCCACATTTAAAAAGAATGTTTAAATTATTAAGTATAAAAAGATTCAAACAAAATTAGATTTTTAAAAAAGTATTGCTACTGTTAAAGAGGCAGCTCCCCTGGTGGCTTTGTGGTAAAGAATCCACTTGCAAATGCAGGAGATGTGGGTTAGATCTCTGGGTTGAGAAGATCCCCTGAAGAAGAAAATGGCAACCTACTCTAGTGTTCTCACCTGGGAAATCCCATGGACAGAGGAAAAGTGTTGCAAAAGAGTCAAACATGACTTAGTGACTAAATAATAACAACTGGTAAAAAATAAATAAATAAATAACTGGACACTTGTCTCAAATATCAAGAAAGGCTTTATATAAGATTTCCTAAATGGTAACAGAGCTCAAAGGAGTCTGTCAAAGAGAGATCCTATGTCACTACTCATCAGCTGGGGGCTTTTAGGAGATTTCAAAAAAAATTTAAAGAATAGATAACAATATTGATAATTAACACTTATTGAAGTTTACTTTGTGTAAAAGGATAGTATAAAACTTCCCCAGATTAACATTTAATTCTCAGATGACCCTCTATGTAATGGGCACTTATTATCCTCATTTCACAGGGGAAGAAAATAAGCTCACTAGGGTTAAATATGTTTGCAACATGACATAGCCTGAAAATTGCTGTGCTGGGTTATGAACCCCAGGACCCTTGTTCCACAGACTATACTCTTACTAATCATTCTCTGTGCAATATCACTGATTCTAGTAACTAATACAACAATTGTCATCACTTCAGTGTTATTTATGATAAAGTAGATGTCATTTACAAGTAATGAAGAATTTTCAGAAACTAATTGTATCAACTAGGTTTCATCAGGACAATGAAACCAATCTAAATTTGTGCAAGGGTTTTCATATAGAGAATTGGAGTCTTAATCAACCATTGCAATGCTCACACCAAGGACAAGGAAACTATCTTAGATTTTCTCTGCTTGTAAGCGTTTATACTTGTGGTTTTAAGAGCTCACCAGGAAATGACCCAACCCCCAGAGCTCCCACTAGAACTAACACACACAAAAAAAGTCCCCTTTTCATGATAGGGGATTGAAATGCAAAATTAGGAAGCCAAGAGACACCTGGAGTAACAGATAAGTTTGGCCTTGGGGTACAAAATGAAGGCTAACAGAGTTTTGCCTAGAGAACACACTGGTCATAGTAAATACCTTCTTCCAACAACACAAGAGAGGACTCTACATATGGAACTCACCAGATAGTCAATACCATAATCAGATTGACTATATTCTCCCAAAGAGGGAGAAGCTCTATATAGTCAGCAGAAACTAGATCGGAGTTGACTGTGGCTCAGATCATGAGCTACTTATTACAAAATTCAGATTTAATTGAAGAAAGTAGGGAAAATGACTAGGTCATTCAGATCTGACCTAAATCAAATTCTTTATGATTATACAGCAAAAGTGACAGATAGATTCAAGGGATTAGATCTGATAGAATGCTTGAAGAATTATGAATGGAAGTTCATAACATTTACAGGAGGTAGTGACAAAAACCATCCCAAAGAAAAATAAATGCAAAAAGGCAAAGTGGTTGATTGTCTGACAATGTCTTACAAATAACTGAGAAAAGAAGAGAAGCAAACGCAAAGGAGAAAGAGAAAAATATACCCAATTGAATGCAGAGTTCAAAAGAATAGCAAGAGATAAGAAAGCCTTCTTAAATGAACAGTACAAAGAAACAGAGGAAAATAATAGAATGGGAAAAACTAGAGATCTCTTCAAGAAAATTAGAGATGCCAAGGGAACATTTCAAGCAAAGATGGGTACAATAAAGGACAAAAACACAAGGGCCTAACAGAAGCAGAAGAGATTAAGAAGATGTGGCAAAAAATACACAGAACTGTACCAAAAAGGTTTTAATGACCCAGATAACTGTGATGTTGTTGTCACTCACTTAGAGCCAGACATCCTGTAGTGGAAAGTCAAGTGGGCCTTAGAAAGTATTAGTATGAATAGAGCTAGGGGAGTTGATGGAATTCCAGCTGAGGTGTTTCAAGTCATAAAGGATGATGCTGTTAAAGTGATGCATTCAATATGCCAGACAATTTGGAAAACTCAGCAGTGGCCACAGGACTAGAAAAGGTCAGTTTTCATTCCAGTCCCAAAGAAGGGCAATGCCAAAGAATGTTCAGACTGCTGTACCACTGTGCTCGTTTCACACACTAGCAAGGTAATGCTCAAAATCCTTCAAGCTAGGCTGCAACACTATGTGAACTGAGAACTTCCAGATGTACAAGCTGGATTTAGAAAAGGCAGAGGAACCAGAGATCAAATTGCCAACGTCTGTTGGATCATAGAAAAAGCAAGGAAATTCCAGAAAAACATCTATGTCTGCTTCTTTAACTATGCTAAAGCCTTTGTGTGGATCACAACAAACTCTGGAAAATTTTCAAAGAGATGGGAATACCAGACCACCTGACTTGCCTCCTGAGAGAAACCTGTATGCAGGTCAAGAAGCAACAGTTAGAACTGGACATGAAACAACAGACTGATTCAAAATTGGGAAAGGAGTACGTCAAGGCTATATATTGTCACCCTGCTTATTTAACTTCTATGTAGAGTACATCATGTGAAATGCTGGGCTGGATGAAGGATAAGCTGATATCAAGATTGGGGAGAAATATCAACAACCTCAGATGTGCAGATGATACCACTCCAATGGCAGAAAGCAAAGAGGAACTAAAGAGCTTCTTGATGAAGGTGAAAGAGGAGAGTGAAGAAGCTGGCTTAAAACTCAGCACTCAAAAAATTAAGACCTTGGCATCCAGCCCCATCACTTCATGGCAAACGGATGGGGAAAAATGGGAACAGTGGAAGATTTTACTTTCTTGTTCTCCAAAATCACTTCTGATGGTGACTGCAGCCATGAAATTAAAAGTAGCTTGCTTCTTGGAAGAAAAGCCATGACAAACTTAGCATATTAAAAAGCATAGACATCACTTTGCTGACAAAGGTCTGTATAGTCAAAGCTGTGGTTTTTCCAGTAGTCATGTACACTTGTTAGAGTTGGACCATAAAGAAGGTTGAGTACCAAAAAATTAATTGTTTCAAATTGGAGTGCTAGATAAGACTCTTTAGAGTCCCTTAGATAGTAAGGAGATCAAACCAGTCAATCCTAAAGGAAATCAATCCTGAATATTCATCAGAAGGACTGATGTTAAAGCTGAAGCTCCAGTGTTTTGTCCACCTGATGCAAAGACCCGACTCATTGGAAAAGACCCCGATGCTGGGGAAGATTGAAGACAAGAGGAGAAGGGGGTGAGAGAGGATAAGATGGATGGATGGTATCATTGACTCAATGGACATTCATTTGAGCAAACTCTGGGAGATAGTGAAGGACTGGGAAGCCTGGCATGCTGCAGTCCATGGGATCGCAGAGTTGGACAGGACTTAGCAACGGAACAACAAGCAAGAGCTCCCACTAAATCTCAGTCTGTAGCACTGTTGTGTATGATTCTTAAGACCCCATGAAATCTGTTCTAAACTTCATGATAGCTTTTTGCCCAGGCATTTGGCTGCAACTTCTGCTAAGAAATGATGATCTACTTTTCTTTAGCATTTCAATTTGTGCATGAAGGATCTCCATCTATAAGGAGTGGGGATGTTGGAATCTATAGGAGAAGGAAGAGGATGTTGGGAAACATAGTTTTCAGTGTGTCCTCTGCAATGTAGAAGGCGTTTTGAAAGAAGGTGGTGGTAAAGCTGATTTGCCAACATATAGGTGTGCTGATCCAAAGGATTAGTTTTTATTGTTCTAAAGTAGAATTAAATCTGTTATGTTATACTGTGCTCTTCCTATAATTGTTTTGTATACACAGATTAAAAAGTTAAATAGTTTTATAAGCTTAATAATAACAAATAGTAATTCTTACCCCATCACATCACACACCACAGATTCCTTAGCAAAAGTTTATGCTGCTGATCTTAATAGATATCTCTTCAGTCATGATGTGGATGAAATTACATTGGTTGTCTTTCAGAGCTCAGGTTTATTTGGAATTCATATTTGGGGACAACAGAGATTTCTCAGAGATCTTGTGTTCCTCATAACTGTTTTGGTAAAATTCCAATTATTTCATTTCTTTTTTATTTTTCAACATTGAGAAAAACTGTTTTGTATGATTTTACTTATCTATTCTTTCTCTTCCTTCCCTCTCTGCTTCATCTGGTTCTTTTGTTAATTCTTCTTGGACAAATTCAAATAGCTCTTAACCACTGTAGCTAGTTACCTTCTCCTTTTTTGCTCCTATTATGTCTTTTTGGCACTTAACACATTGTTTATGGCACCATCCTTATGACAAAAAATGAGGAAGAACTAAAGAGTCTCTTGATGAAAGTGAAAGAGGAGAGTGAAAAAGTTGGCTTAACACTCAACATTCAGAAGACTAAGATCATGGCATCCAGTCCCGTCACTTCATGGCAAATAGATGAGGAAACAATGGAAACAGTGAGAGACTTTATTTTTTGGGGCTTCAAAATCACTGCAGATGGTGACTGCAGCCATGAAATTAAAAGACGTTTGCTTCTTGGGAGAAAAGCTGTGACCAACCTAGACAGCATATTAAAAAGCAGAGACATTATTTTGTCAACAAAGGTCCATCTAGTCAAAGCTATGGTTTTTCTAGTAGTCACGTATGGATGTGAGAGTTGGACTATAAAGAAAGCTGAGTGCCGAAGAATTGATGCTTTTGAACTGTGGTGTTGGAGAAGACTCTTGAGTCTCTTGGACTGCAAGGAGATGCAACCAGTCCATCCTGAAGGAAATCGGTCCTGAATATTCATTGGAAGGACTGATGCTGAAGCTGAAACTCCAATACTTTGGCCACCTGATGTGAAGAACTGACTCATTGGAAAAGACCCTGATGCTGGGAAAGATTGAAGGCAGGAGGACAAGGGGATGACAGAGGATGAGATGGTTGGATGGCATCACTGACTTGATGGACATGAGTTTGAGCAAGTTCTGGGAGTTGGTGGTGGTGGTGCTGCTTCTAGGTCACTTCAGTCATGTCTGACCCTGTGTGACCCCACAGACAGCAGCCCACCAGGCTTCTCTGTCCCTGGGAGTCTCCAGGCAAGAATCCTGGAGTGGGTTGCCATTTCCCTCTCCAATGCATCATGCATGCTAAGTCTCATCAGCTGTGTCCGACTCTGTGTGACCCTATGGACGGCACCCCACAAGGCTCCTCTGTGCACAGGATTCTCTAGGCAAGAATACTGGAGTGGGTTGCCATTTTCTTCTCCAGGGAGTTGGTGAGGGATAGGGAAACCTGACATGCTGCAGTCCATGGTGTTGCAAAGAGTCAAACATGACTGAGCAACTGAAATGAATTGAATGCTGTTTACATTACAATGGTCTGTGTGTTTGTCTCCTTTTTAAATTTGTGAGTGGATGGAGGGCAGAATCTGAATCATACTCACCTTTATGTGTCCAGTGCTACCAAATGGCTGGATATGGGATTGATGCTCAAAAATATTTTTGTGTTTGTGCTGTGGAGTAAGCAGAAATTTAAAAATCTTTGTGATATGTCCAAACTGTATCAGAAGACACAAAAAAGCTAGCTTACTTTTTTCTTCTTATCAAAGAGATAGACTTCCTATCTTTTCATTTAACATGAAAATGATTTTTTTTTGTTAACATTTTGACCTTTTGGATGCTGTTTCTTTTTTTGTTTATTTGTTTGTTTTTGGTTATATTATGACTAACTGGGGCTTCCCTAGTGGCTCAGTTGGTAAAGAATCTGTCTGAGATGTAGGAGACCTTGGTTCAATCTCTGGATTGGGAAGATCCCCTAGAAAAGGAAATGGTGCCCCACTCCAGGATTCTTACCTGGGAAATCCCATGGACAGAGGACTACATCCTGTGGCGCTGCAAGAGTCAAACATGACTTAGCGACTAAACCACCACCACCATGACTAACTGGGAAGAAAAGAGGGAGAATTAGAAAAAAATTAAGAAGGAGACAGAAAAGGTGATTAGAACACCGGGAGGTAGAGATGAGAGGAAAGAGCAAGTTTTTTGTTCATCTCAGAGAGATTTTTAGTTTTATGCTCATTTGAGCTATTGAATTATGTCAGTACACAAGCCTGAAGTCTAGGGGAGCAATATATTGCTAGGAAATAAGAAATAACTGTACCTCTCAGTTGTAAAGACCATTTATAAAAATATTTTACATCATTGGGAGCTTTCAAATTGAACCTGAGTGATCATATATCAGTAATATTTTGGAAGCTTTGGTCTAGATCAATAGTTTCCAAACTCGTTAGGGATGTTTCTTAGTGGTCCTTGGGAACCATGGAGAAGGGGGTGCAGTCAAGGTTTTCATCTTCCTGTTTAATTAGAAGAATTCTACTTTTGTTAATTTTACACATTAAGGTTGTAAGAAAAGAAGTGGAAAAACGCTTTCACTGATTTAACAACATTTGGAAACTGCTAGTCTATAATTCATTGCTTCTCGAACTTGGCTGTATGTCAGAATCCTGTGGGGAAGCTTCTTAAAAGTACTAATTTCTGGGTATTTTTCCATACCTACTAAATCAGAATCTATGGGGCTGAGTTGTAATATCTTTATTTTTACCAAGATCCCCAGGCAAGTTTTATTCAGCTGGCCTTTGAAACTAATGACCTCTAAGTTTCTTTCTAAATTTTAAGACTCTATAATTCTTTTTAAGTTCAGTTAGAGTTGTAGCTAGAAAAATATCACAACCACAGAGAGATTACTTCTATACTTATGAATTATCAGGAAGAATGGGTCAAAGAATAAAATAATTAAATAGATATCTAACACCAACAATAGCTTAAATTTGGTTTATGAGTTACAAAAAAGTGATTGATGAGAACAAAATATTTATTATTTACTTGAGTAAATATAGAAAGGCATAAGCAATAACTAATCCTTTTATGTGCTATATTTAGAATAATGAAAAGGAAAAATAGTTTCAGACACAGGGATAACAGTCCTTTCCTCATGGGTCAGGCTTCCTGGTGCCCGGGAGTCTTCTATTTAAAAAGGGGTTGATTCTGGATCACTTCCTTCTATCCTAAGATATTGGACCTTGATCTTTTCTTCCCACTCTTCCTTCTGTTATTTTCTGTTAAGAAATATGAATTGCATGTATTATAGATCTTCTTTTTCTATAGCGTGTCATTGCCTTTTTCAGCCATAGTTGGAGGCAAGTTATTCCATCCTTTTCTCCCTTTCTTTTTCATCTGTTTTCCCTTTATGTGCTATTTTTTACCTCCAAAACAACACACCTCATTGGTTTATGGCTCATTAATAAGACTGATTATTTGCTTGACATGAATTACTTTCCTATTATCTAGATAGGCCCAGAGGTATTAATGTATACTTTTGTTTTCTTAGTTTTCAGAAAGTAGTCCATGATGAGAAGTAGGTACATGAGACTGTATATGCTCATGTATTAAATTATGTGATATTGAAAATATTAAGTTGATATAGCAACTAATGAATTATTATCATCAATGAATGCAATATCTGTCTCTTATACACATCTTTTAAGAGTTTTAGATATATAATCTTATTTATGCCTCATAACAACTCTATTAGGTAAATAATATTATTATTCTCATTTTAGAGATAGGAAAACTGAGATTTAGAAAGTGTAAGTAATTTACCTAAAGCTACACTGATGTTAATATTAGAATTTATATTTTCTTTTTTAAAAATTTCTATTTTGTATTGGGGTATAGTTGATCAACAATGATATGATAGTTTCAGATGAACAGGGAAAGGACCAGTCATATAAGTACATGTATCCTTCTCCTCCAAGCTTCCCTCCCATCCAGGCTGCCACATAACACTGAGCAGAGTTCCATGGGCTATTCAATAGGTCCTTATTGGTTATCCATTTTAAATATAGCAGTGTGTATATGTCCATCCCAAACTCCCCAACTATCCCTTTCCCCATCCTTCTCCCTCCCAACCATAAGCTCATTGTCAAAGTCTGTGAGTCTGCTTCTGTTTTTTAACTTCATTTGTATGGTTTCCTTTTAGATTCCACATATAAGGGATACCTTATGATTTGGAATATTACTCAGCCATTAAAAAGATTGAAATAATGCCATTTGCAGCAACATGGATGGATCTTGAGAGTGTATACTAAGTGAAGTAAGTCAGAGAAGGAGATATATTGTAGAATTTATATTTTCTATCTTCAAAGTCAATGTTCTTCCAGATATGCTGCCCTGACCTAGGGTAAGAAAATAAGAGTTGAAACATCTTAACTGATTAATTTTAGGGAATGTGATGAATGTTGGGGACTCACACAGAATCTATTCTCTCTCTTTCTCTTTTTCTCACACACTACACACACACACACACACACACACACACACACACACCCTCCCTTCCTACCTCTTGTAGACATGAAAATCAGATGAAAGAAAACAAAGCAAAAAGATTAGCAAAATTACCAGCGTTGATGTCTCTTTCATTTCAGCACCATAGATACCAAGAGACTCAGAATTTCATTTGGAAGAAAAAGCAAGGGATTTGGAGTCAGAATCTCAGTTTATGTACCACTTGTGAGTTTCCTTACCTCTGACGTAGGTTAATAATACCACTCTCACAGAGCATTATGAGGATTAAATGAGGCTTTGTGCAGCGATAGGGCATCCTTCATGACAAGGGATTCTAGCTCTTTTAGAGGGAAATAGTTATATTACACTATCTCCTATTGGGAGGAAATGTATAATAAAGGCAAATCTGAAAGGCAGCAGAATATGTATGTAATATGCATGTCAAAGTTTGAATGAGGCAAGTATGAATGCATTCCATCATTCATTCATGTCACAAGTACTCACTGAACCTTTTCTTCATTCCAGTCATATTCTGGGTTGTAGGGAACATAGAGAAGTCCCCTGGTCTTATGAAACTTACATTCTATCTGAAGAGAGAGAAATAAGTACAAGTAAAATCCAAATTAAGATAATTTAAGATGCATAAGAACCATAAAATATAAGCTGGAAATGTAGTCAAAACTGTCTGGGATACTGCGAATATATATAAAAGAGGGTGTCCAGAGAAGGCTTTTCTGTGGAAGTTACCGTTTATACTGAGAACTTAAGAATATAAAAGAAAGTCATGTAATGGTGCAAGAGAAAAACATTCCGGGGAGAGATATCAGACGTGCAAAATTCCCTTGCTCCTCCATTTCAGTACCTTCTCCCTGATGTAGCCCCTGTCTTACCTCTGGCTCTTTGGAGGTGCACAGCTCTGATTACCTGGTCCCAGAATCCTGGACCTTGCCCTCTTGCCCATGCACTGCATCTTGGGTACCAGAAAGTCTTTGGCCACTTACATCAGTGGGTATGATGTTCTTATTAGCGTTCTATTCTATTCTTTCTGTGTTCAAAAATATAGATTTCTTGTTTGAACTCCATTGTCAGTTTTTTAGCTAGATAATATTCCTACAGATTTTGAGGAATGTACTTTTTATATTTTGGGGGGCATGTTACCTGAAAACTTATGTCATGAGTAAATTTTCACATCTAATTGTAGTATTCTTTCAAGACTGGAGTATGGATATGCAAAGCTGATATAAAAAGGGACTTCAACATTAAGGTAATTCATTTGATTCTAAGGGCCCTGGGAGTTCTAGGGTCCCATAGGAGTATTTGATAGTGACTTGCCAATTGTAAAAGCCACTGTTAGTTTCTGTTTTTCACTTTACATCGTCAAAATTGGAATTTCCTGGAGGGGCAGATATTCTGAGTTTTGGTTCAATGGCAGTTTTGTCGATAGTCAGCTGTTTATTGATGATATGCTGCAGGGTGGTCTGAAAGCCCATTTTCATAAATATTCATCAATATCTTGGGTGAAGGAAAAGCAAATTAACTTCCTGTGTTAGCAGAAGATACTAAATGTGATGTGGAGAATGGCATTAGAGAACCAAATTGCACTTCAAATAACCATGAGAGGTTTATTCCACAGTGAGAATAAATCATGATCCAATGTTTATATTTATTCTCTTATGTCTGCTTTAGAGTGTGGAGTATCCAGTAGAAGTAGTAGTAGACTAAATATTATAGTAGACTGTTACATATGTGTATATATATGCATATATAGTTGACATGATTAAAATGATACATTTTCTTTTATGTATTTTTAACACAATAAAAAAGAAAAAGATTAGAAACAATGCCTACCTCACTCTTCAGTGAGGTAGGCATTATTTTACATTATATATGTAATTTTATATTAATACATTTTTATATTATGCATATATGAGAGTGGTATATGTTTAATATAATTTTATGTTAATATATATATGTACATATGGATGAAAGTTAGTTCAACATGGGAAAAACAAAAAATGCAAAGATTGGCCTTTTACCTGCCTGCTTTCAATTTCCCTCAGATAAGCCTCCTCTCTGGAAAACTGAGAGCTGGTGAACGGAAACATAGAGCAGTGTATCTCTCAATTTTGGTAGATTTGGAGGCAAGAAGAGGGAGAAAGAAGATGCCAGGAAGAAGGTAAGAGCAATGCGACAAGGCTTCATTGCCAGTGTCTGCAGTCTAGAAAACTACCTCCGTTTAAATATGCATTTGTACAAATAACACCTTCAAAGGAGCTATTAATGGTTTCAGGGGGCTAGGAGTTTTCAGGTACATCTGCGAATTTCACACATTTGTGGTTCCACAAAACATAGAGCTAACTCTATAGTCATGTTTCATTTCTTTAAAGTTTTCTTTGCTTTAATGAGCTTATTGCATACTTTCCTTTAACTCTAAGCTCCCTACTGTCATATTGGAAGTGGGGCCATATGAATAATTAGTAAATTAATGTCTATATTATCCCCTTGTCTCTTGAGAATAGACCATAGGGAGCTAAGACATAGGGATGAAATCAGTGTTTATCTAGGCTACCTAACAGTCGATGCTATATATTTTGATATTGTTAATGAGGTTGTTAGTGAGATAGCTCTGCCTCCATATTCAGTCACCATTTATTCATTCACTGATGATTATTAAACACTTAATAGTATACAGATGTGCTAAATCCTAGAAAATTAGCAGTGAGCAGATAAATCCTTTCTTCTTAGAGTTCATAACTGAGTGAGGGATATAGAAAATTAAACAAGTATTGCAAGTAGCAAAATAAATGCTTGGATGGAGAAGTATGTTTTTCTCTAGTCATGGTCAGAGGTGATATTAAGGAGAGCTCTCAGAAAAAAAGATGTCCAACTTGGGCCTTGAAAGATGGCAGGAAGTGAGCAGGAGAAAAGGAAGGGATGTAAAAACATGCAGTGATTTTAGTAAGTGGAAGGTGATATGTGTGCGGGAAGAGAGCATGGGTGTTTGTATACACTTCTGGGACTATTTCTGGGGCTTCAAATGCAACAGTTAAGAATCTTAGATTCAGCGAGGGCAATGCTGCTTGGGGAAATAGTATATGTGTTTTGTTTTGTGGTTTTTGTATCTCTGGGATAGAGGCTTTTTTAAAAAACCTTGACCCCCAGTAAGAAACACATTTACTTCATGATGAAGTACACATGTATATGAGATAATGGTGTCACAAAGCAATTGTTGTTTAGTTGTTGCTAAGTCATGTCCAACTCATTTGTGACCCCATGAACTGTAGCCTGCCATGCTCCTCTGTCCATGGGATTTCCCAGGCAAGAAAACCAGAGTGGGGTGCCATTTCTTTTTCCAGGGGATCTTCCTGACCCAGGGATTGAGCCTGCATCTCCTGCATTGCAGGCAGATTCTTTACCACTGAGCCACCAGGAAAGCTCCAGAAAACAGTACCTACTTCATTGAAGTGTGAGGCATGCACACTTATCATTTTCTTTTTTATTGTGATGAATTGTGTCATTTTAACCATTTTTAAATGTAGAGTTCAGTAATACAATACACATTTACATTGTTGGACAACCCCGACCACTATCCATTGCTAGAACTTTTCTCATCTTTCCAGATAGAAACTTTCTACCCATTAAGCACCAACTCTTTAGTTTCCCACCCCCAAACCTTGGCAACCATTCTTTGACTTTCTATCTCTATGAGTCTGACGACTCCAGTAGCTCACATAAGTAGAACCAACAATATCTGTCCTTTTGTGACTTGTTTCACATAGTATATGTCTTCAAGTTTCATTCATGTCATAGCTGTGTGAGAATTTTCTTCCTTTAAAAGATTGTCTCCAACTTTAAGTTAGTGTTGTGTGGTTGTATACTGCAATGAAAATGCAGAAACTTTTATTCTTGGGATAGAGTATTCATTTCTAGTAATTCCCTGTTTCTCAGAGAAGATCTGAAGGCTGACCTTTCAGACACAGGGATAACAGTCCTTTCCTCATGGGTCAGGCTTCCTGGTGCCCGGGAGTCTTCTATTTAAAAAGGGGTTGATTCTGGATCACTTCCTTCTATCCTAAGATATTGGACCTTGATCTTTTCTTCCCACTCTTCCTTCTGTTATTTTCTGTTAAGAAATATGAATTGCATGTATTATAGATCTTCTTTTTCTATAGCGTGTCATTGCCTTTTTCAGCCATAGTTGGAGGCAAGTTATTCCATCCTTTTCTCCCTTTCTTTTTCATCTGTTTTCCCTTTATGTGCTATTTTTTACCTCCAAAACAACACACCTCATTGGTTTATGGCTCATTAATAAGACTGATTATTTGCTTGACATGAATTACTTTCCTATTATCTAGATAGGCCCAGAGGTATTAATGTATACTTTTGTTTTCTTAGTTTTCAGAAAGTAGTCCATGATGAGAAGTAGGTACATGAGACTGTATATGCTCATGTATTAAATTATGTGATATTGAAAATATTAAGTTGATATAGCAACTAATGAATTATTATCATCAATGAATGCAATATTATTCACAAATAAATTTTGTAATAAGGGCAAAGTTAACATTCTAAATGCTTTACATATACAAACACATTTAAACATAACAGCAACTCTAAATTTTTTCTATTCTGTTCTAAAAATCCAGGTTTAGATCTACTGAGGTTTTCTTTTCTTACCCATGGATCAAAATTTACAGTTGACAATCCCTGATCAATGGCATACCCTGAAGATAAGTCTGAGCTAACAAGACACAGATTCAGGGAGAACATGAGATGGATAAAAAGATATTCAAAGTGGAACCAGTTGATATATGTTTATATTCTGTGCACTCTCTGAGCTGAGAGGTATATATTCTGCATTGTCCAAGAGCAAGCATGAAGCCTAAGATCCAGTAAAAGACCCTTAATCATGATATCTGAAGAACTGCTGGAAAAAGCAAGAACACTTTGCTCAGAAAATGTGATCACTTTTTAAGTAATAAGGGGTCTTACCCTCATAATTGGGCTTTCCAGGTGACTCAGTGGTAAAAACCCACCTGCCAGTGCAGGAAATGTGGGTTCAATCCCTTGGTTGGGAAGATCCCTGAAGTAGGAAATGGCAACCCACTCCAGTATGCTTGCCTGGAGAACCCCATGGACAGAGGAGCCTGGTGGGCTACAGTTAATAGGGTTGCAAAAGAGTCAGACATGATTTAGGGTCTAAACAACAACAGCAATCATCATCATTGCTCTAATTGCTGATGTCTCCTAGTATAGTTATAGTGATAACCCACTCATTAGGAGACTCTGTTTGTTAGGCACTTTCTTAGAGCTTTCTGCAGAGATATTACTATATACTCATTAAACTCACTTTCTTTCTTCCTGGAAAACCACTACCCTTTATTTCCCAAGTTTTTCTGTTCAGATGTAACAGGTTACTAGCTCTAACCAATGGGCTGTGAGAAGAGATAAGTGATAGCTCTAGACCATGGTGACTAAGAGCCTGTGTTTTGCCAATCTTTTGCTGGCTATTATTTCTGGACACAGGATTCAGTGGAAGAATCTGAGGTCCTAGTGGATGATATTCCTCTAAGAGAGAAGGGCATGAAGATAGGCAATGTGATTTTCCATATAGCTATTATGCAGATGAGGAAGATGAGACTAAATATTTAAGTAACTTGCTCAAGGTCACATATCTTGTAAATGTTGGTGCCAAGTTTCTCATCAAGCAGGCTTGTTCCAGAGTCTGTGCTTTTTACACTGGACTCTCCCCTTTGGCCCTGAGTTGCATGTAACACATTTAATTCTTACAGCAATTCCATGGGGTGCTGTCTCCCTTACATAAATGAAGAAACTGAATTTAAAGGTCCATCTAGTCAAGGCTATGGTTTTTCCAGTGGTCATGTATGGATGTGAGAGTTGGACTATAAAGAAAGCAGAGCGCTGAAGAATTGATGCTTTTGAACAGTGGTGTTGGAGAAGACTCTTGAGAGTCCCTTGGACTGCAAGGAGATCCAACCAGTCCATCCTAAAGGAGATCAGTCCTGGGTGTTCATTGGAAGGACTGATGTTGAAGCTGAAACTCCAATACTTTGGCCACCTGATGTGAAGAGCTGATTCATCTGAAAAGACCCTGATGCTGGGAAAGATTGAGGGCAGGAGGAGAAGGGGACGATAGAGGATGAGATGGTTGGGTGGCATCACCAATTCGATGGACATGGGTTTGGGTGAACTCCAGGAGTTGGTAATGGACAGGGAGGCCTGGTGTGCTGCGGTTCATGGGATTGCAAAGAGTCGGACACGACTGAGTGACTGAACTGAACTGAACTGAAGTATTTCTAAGTTCCAGAATTATCATTTGAGTTCAAGTTTGTAAGATTCTAGAGCTCTTTTTAATATGCTGTATTCTTTGCAACATGGCTGACAATGTAGATTAAAAAGGTGTATGCAATTCTGGAGAGCAGAGGAAGGCACAAGAGTGGAAAATACAGGGAAGCCAATTTTGGTTTAATGATGGAAGATTTTTCTAATGATTTGTTCTGTCCAACAGCGGAATGAGGCTGCCTCATGAGGCAGTGATTCCCCACCACAGAATTGCAACACAAGCTAGCTGAGTCTTTAAGACAAAAGTTTTCAAGATGATTAATGCACATGTTATGTATACTGTGCCTGCATGCTCAGTCATGCCCCACTGTTTGTGACCCGTGAGCCTGCCAGGCTCCTCTGTCCATGGAATTTTCCAGGCAAAATTACTGGAGTGGGATGCCATATCCTTCTCCAGAGGATCTTCCCAACCCGGAGATTTAACCCATATCTCTTGTGTCTCCTGCATTATCAGGTGGATTCTTTACCACTGTGCCACCTGCTACATACTGGGTTGGCCAAAAAGTTCATTTGGGTTTTCCCATGATAGTATATAGAAAAACCAGAACTAATATTTTGGCCAACCCGGTATTTTACTCATGATATCTGAAATGTCTTCAAATTCTGAAATTCTGTGGTTAGGGGCTTTTAGAAGGTCAAGACTTCCCTGTAGTTCAAAGGGTAAAGAATCTGCCTGCGATGCAGGAGACTAGAATTTGATCCCTGGGTCAGGAAGATCCTCTGGAGAAAGAAGTGGCAATACACTCCAGTATTCTTACCTGGAGAATTCCGTGGACAGAGAAGCCTGGCAGGCTACAATCTGGGGTCGCAAAGAGACAGACACAACTAAGCGACTAACACACCCACACAGAAGGTCAGAACTTGATATTCTAGAGTAGCAAAGGGCTGCGCTGCAGAGGTCCATGAAAAGTGACAATCTATGGAATCTGAATGTGATAGGTTAGATTGATTTAATCATTAACAGTCCATAAACTCCATTATCTACTTGATATTGTTAGAATTAGGTGCCAGCCTCAGGTGGAGACTTGATCACTGTTGTTAGACCTCTGTTCTAATTAGCAGGTTTTAGAATCTGGCTGTGAACTTAGGATGTTGCTGAAGGCATGGGAAACAACCTCAAAGGGAAGTGACAGAAGAAGAACAGATATATATATTTTATGGCCAAATAGGCCATTTCCTTGCCCCTGCCTCTGTCTGGAGACTTGAAGTCCTGAGACACATCCACTTTGTTTCAAGGAGGCTGCCTGACCCTGACCAGCCGCTTCAGCATTTAAAGTATTCATTATGTCTGAGGTCAGCTTTAATTTTTCAGGTCCTCATCTCAGTGCCTGGGGATAAGTGCATAAAAAGCCTATCATCAAAACATTATGCCCTCGACTCCACAAGTCTTTTGGTATCCTCTTCAGGATTTCAAGAGCACAGACAAAATGCAAGTCACATTTTACATCCAATGTGGGATAATTTTTTTCCCCTATTCTTTACAGTATGTGCCAAATTTGATTCCTGTGACAATTCATATTGTACAAAGTGAAAGGAAGCTTTTCAGCCTGTTCTTTTTTTCTTCCTTCCATATGGCTGATTGATTCATCTCATACTACAAACTCTTTTTCTTACAAAAATGTGATCTCTGGTGCTTTAAATGAATATATCATAGCTTAAATGGTGCAGCATGGCATAGTGTTTCCATTTCAAAGCACAAGCTGCAGAGTTGGAGAGAACTGGGAATGAAATACAGCCCTGACTGCTTATTAGCTATGAAACACTGAGTAAGTCACTTAACTTCTCTGGGCCTCCATCCCCTCAACTAACTGCAAAATCAGGGTGCATCTAAAATTGCAAATTACTTTTCTTATCTAGCAGACTTTATGTTTTTTGATTATTTTATTTATCATTTTTAAAATCTGGCAACCAAAATCCATTGTTCTGCTTCTGTGTGCCATCATGGTATTTGGCACCAGGGAGACAGCAGTGAATAAGACAGCATGATCATTGCTATTGTGGAGGTAAGAGTACGCTAGGAAATTCAGTTAAATAGCCTGTTACCCACTTAATTACTCAATTACAATTGTGAATAGTGCTAGAAGGAGAAAAATGGGGGCTTATAAAAGTGATCAGTAGGAATGTAGGGGAGAAAAATTGCTCCTCTATCTTCTTTGGAGAAGACTCTTAAGAGTCCCTTGGACAGCAAGGAGATCAAACCAATCAATCTAAAGGAAATCAACCGTGAATATTCATTGAAAGGAGTGATGCAGAAGCTGAAGTTCCAATACCTAGGCTACCTGATGAGACTAAGTATTGACCTGACTCATTGGAAAGGATCCTGATGCTGGGAAAGATTAAATATCAGAGGAGAAGGGGACAGCAGAGGATGAGATGGTTGGATGGTGTCACCAACTCAATGGACATGAGTCTGAACAAATTCTAGGAGATAGTGAAGGACGGAGAAGCCTGGCTTGCTGCAGTCCATGTGGTGGCAAAAAGTTGGGCATGACTTTGGGACTGAACAACAATTCTCTTTGAGTCTCTGGCTCTGTCTAAGAATTAAACTAACACGAAATGGATTAACAGGAGAAAAACATGCAAATTTATTAACTTTTAGGTATCTATGAAAGTGAAAGTCGCTGAGTTGTGTCCGACTCTTTGTGACCCCATACAGTCTCTGGAATTCTCCAGGCCAGAATACTGTAGTGGGTAGCCCTTCCCTTCTCCAGGGGATCTTCCCAACCCAGGGATCAAACCCAGGTCTCTCACATTGCAGGCAGATTCTTTACAAGCTGAGCCACAAGGGAAGCCCAAGAATACTGGAGTGGGTAGCCTATCCCTTCTCCAGCAGTTCTTCCTGACCCAGGAATCAAACTGGGGTCTCCTACATTGCAGGCAGATTCTTTACCAACTGAGCTATGAGGGAAGCCCTATGAGAGCCTTCAAAAAGAGAGTGAAGACTCACAGAAGTGACCAGAGCAGGAAGCTTTTATATTTTTTAGACAAAGAAATATTTGTGAAGAATTTAAGACAAAGGGATTTGAGCTAGCAAGAGTAAATGGTGAAGAAGTAACTAGGAACATAAGGGTGAGTTTAACAAGGTTTGTTTGAATAGATTTCTCAGCCCCAAATTCCCTGTGATAAGATGTTTTCCTTCTTCCTGGTACAGGGATGATGCCTTTCAATGGGGGTTTTATTTCTTGCTTTTAGGAAGAAAAAAGAGGGTAAGAATGTCCTTGTTACACTTACTATTTCTTAAGTGTCTTTGATTCAGAATAAAGAAATTTGACTTATGGGGGACAAGAGAAGTCTGATCTGAGGAAGTATTATTTAAACTAACCATTCATTCATGTATTTATTACTTGATCAAAAAGTATTTACTAAACATCAATAGATTTTAGGAATATTTTGGATGAAAAAAGATAGACAAAACTCTCACAAAGAGCTTAAAATCTAATGATTTTCCCCCCCAACTTCATTCTCAGTGCAAAATATGCTAGTGGAGGCTGAGGAGAATTTGTTATAAGACAATAAAATAGAGGAGGCACTTTGAGGTGAAAGTACTGGCACTCATTTTATGGAAGAGAAGAAAAACAGGAAAGAAATGTAAAGTAAAGCTTTGGCTGAGAGAAATATGGAGAACAAGAATTTATGTGTAAAACTTGGTAATTTGTCTAGGGAACTTAGTTTGATGCCAAAATGAATTCTGATGAGAATATTACCAAGAGCCGTTACTCAGCCCTCTGATTTGGTTGGGTGCTTATTTCTTATTCTAGAATAAATGGTGACATTGTTCATTAGCTTGTGGACTCAATGACAAAGCACAGAAAGCTACAAAGTCTGTGAATTTTGCTGTCAAATTCAGATAACACTCTAATACCTATTAGAAAAATCAGGACTATTTTTCCTCACTGTGGGTGTTCTATTTCTTCTTAATATGGAGGAAAATTCATGTTGTAAGTGTGTAGGTTGTATGTTGCTAACATGTAAATGTGACTATGGAATCCATATTTAGAGATGCAATAATCATCAGCCTGCTTACCCCATCAAGTGGGTGTCACATAGAGGAAGTTCTACTTATCAACAAGATTCTCAATTTTGTTTCTAAATATCTCTCAGGCAGTCACTCCTCTCTCCATCATCACCTTTTCTAAGTCACAATCACCTTCAACCTGGAATAATTATAACACTCTCCCAAGTGATCAAAATTCCATTCATTTTTGGCACCCCCCCCCCCAACCCCTTCACAGGCTTTCCTTGTGGCTCAGCTAGGAAAGAAACCGCCTGCAATGCTGGAGACCTTTTCATTTTCACTCCCTTCACACTGCAGTCAGAATGATCATTTCAAAAATGCAAATCTGATCAGGCCACTTTCTGCTTATTATCTTCATGATTATGGCAAAATTTCTCTATGGCCTTGTCTGGCTAGTCTGGCTCCTTTCTACCTCTCTAGCCTCATCACAAATGAGGCTGTTCCTGACTTTTGGTAGTATACACACTATGACTTCCTTTCAGGCTTCTTCCCACCATAATCCTTTGCACGTGGTAATTTCCTCTTACCCAGCCTTTTGGCTAAGGTCAAGTATAGTAGGGGGGCTTCCCAGGTGGCACAGTGGTAAAGAATCCACCTGCCAATGCAGGAGACACAAAGGAAGCAGGTTCCATCCTTGGATCCAGTAGATCCACTGGAGTAGCAAATGGCAACCTGCTTTAGTATTCTTGCCTGGGAAATTTCATGGATAGAGGAGCCTGGTGGACTATAGTCCATGAGGTTGCAAAGAGTCAGACTCAATTGAGCACATTTCCTGTTTCTAGAAAGATCAAGGGCCATTCATGAGCAGTCATTTCAACCCCTTGTCCTGGTGAGCCATCTGCCTGGCAAAACACCAAGCCTAGGTCAATCTGTTTTCTTGAGGCAAGGGAAAAAAAAAGCATAGATGAGTTGGAAGAGTTTCCAGCACTGTTAAGGGCCCTAAAATCCATTTTCCATAAGAATGATTTGCAGCCTTCATGATTATTTTCAAACTGCTTTCCCATTACCCTAAGTGAGTGAATAAGTGAAGTCACTCAGTCGTGTCCGACCCTTTGCGACCCCATGGACTGTAGCCTACCAGGCTCCTCCATCCATGGAATTTTCCAGGCAAGAGTACTGGAGTGGGTTGCCATCATTACCCTACTGTTATACAAACTCAATTCTTACTCTACCAAGAAAAAAAAAGTTACCATATTTTTTTTATGAAAGTGAAAGTGAAAAGAAAGTGAAGTCGCTCAGTTGTGCCCGACTCTTTGCGACCCTGTGGACTGTAGCCCACCAGGCTCCTCTGCCCATGGGATTCTCCAGGCAAGAATACTGGAGTGGGTTGCCATTTCCTTCTCCAGGGGATCTTCCCAACCCAGGGATCGAACCCAGGTCTTCCGCATTGCGGGCAGACACTTTAACCTCTGAGCCACCAGGGAAGCCCTATTATTATTATTTTTTTTTAAATCATCCTCCCTAATCAGCATCATTCAGTGCTTTCCATTTCTTCCTCCCACTTCTTGAAATCTTCTCTTTTCCTATTTGCTCTTAATTTAGTCTTCTGGTTCCCCTCCCATCAGTCTAGCTTCTTCTTTTGTGCCTCTCCCTTTCTCCTGTTGCTGCTGCTGCTAAGCCGCTTCAGTCCTGTCTGACTCTGTGCGACCGCATAGACGGCAGCCCACCAGGCTCCCCTGTCCCTGGGATTCTCCAGGCAAGAACACTGGAATGGGTTGCCATTTCCTTCTCCAACCTTGAATATATATGCTGTGCTTTGCTTAGTTGCTCAGTCGTGTAGCCCGCCAAACCCCTCTATCTATGGAATTCTCCAGGCAAGAATACTGGAGTGGGTTGCCATGCCCTCCTCCAAGGGATCTTCCCAATCCAGGGATTGAACCCAGGTCTCCTGCATTGCAGGTGGATTCTTTACTGTCTGAGCCACCAGAGAAGCCCAAGAATACTGGAGAGGGTAGCTTATCTCTTCTCCAGGGGATCTTCCTGACCCAGGAATCGAACCAGGATCTCCAGCCTTGCAGGTGGATCTTTTACCAGCTGAGCTACCAGGACAGCTCTTAAATGTGTATCAGTCAGTCAGTCAGTCAGTTCAGTCGCTCAGTCGTGCCTGACTCTTTACGACCCCACGAATTGCAGCACGCCAGGCCTCCCTGTCCATCACCAACTCCCGGAGTTCACCCAAACTCGTGTCCATCCAGTCGGTGACGTCATCCAGCCATCTCATCCTCTATTGTCCCCTGCTCCTCCTGCCCCCAGTCCCTCCCAGCCAACAAATAGATGGCAAACTATTTTACTTTTTTTCTATGCACCTTCTCCCTTAAAAGTCTCATTACCTTATATACTAAAAATTGGATTTAGTTTTAGGTTTTTTTTTGGTTAAAGGATGAATACACCAGAAATGTAATATTGAAGAAGGAAATGGCAACCCATTCCAGTATAAATTGTAGTGTAGCTGATAAATTATGCTTGAAAACAAATGTCTTATCATTATTTTTTTTCCAGTTTTATTAAGATATAATTGACATATGGCACTGTATAAATTTAAGGTGTCTAGCATAATGATTTGGCTTATGTATATCATGAAATGATTATCACAGCAAGTTTAGTGACCATCCATCATCTCATATCGTTAGAAAATTAAGGAAATGAAAAAATATTCTTCTTAGTGATGAGAACTCTTCAGATTTATTCTCTTAACAACTTGCATATATAATATACACCAGTGTTAGTTGTATTTAATCATATTTTATGTTACATCCCTAGGACTTATTTATCTTATAACTGGAAGTTTGTACCTCTGGACCACCTTCATCCAAGTCCCTTCACCTCTGATAACCACAAATCCGATCTCTTCATATATGCTTGTTTGTTTGTTAAGTATAATTGACCTACTGCTATGTTAGTTCCTGGTACCCAACATAGTGATTCAATACTTCTGTACATTTTAAAGTTGACACCATTTAAGCCGTTATAATATATCACCATACAATGATATTACATAATTATTCCCCACACTGTACGTTTCATACCTGTGACTCATTTATCTCATAACTAGAAGTTTATATCTCTTCATCTTCCTCACCTATTTCTCACCTACCCCCGTCTCCTTCCCTGATAACTGTTTCTTCTCTTTAGCTATGGATCTGTTTCTATTTTGTTTTTTAGATTTCACATATAAGTGAAATCATGCAATATTTGTCTTTTTCTGTCTGATTTATTTCACTTAGCATAAAACCTTTTAGGTCTAACCCATGTTTTCACAAAAGACAAAATTCTACTTTTTATGACTAATATTCCAGTGTGTATATATACCACATCTTCTTTATCCTTTTATCTATTGATGGACACTTAGGTTGCTTCCATATTTTGGCTATTGTAGGAAAAAGCAAGTTGCGGTGAAAAAGGGCATGCATATGTTTTTTCTAATTAGTGTATTTATTTTCTTTGGATAAATTCCCAGGAGTGGAATTGCTTTATCATATGGCTGCTGCATTTTTAATTTGGGGAGAGGGAAATGCCGTACTCTTTTCCATAGTGTCCATACCAATTTACATTCCCACCAACAATACATACAGTTCTGCTTTCTTCATACCCTCTCTAACACTTGTTATTTGTTATCTTCTTGATATAGACATTTTTAATAATGTCTTTTTGTCATTCTGAAGTGTATGAAGTGTTATCTCACTGTGGTTTTTATTTGCATTTCCTTGATGACTAGTGATGATGAACATCTATCTTTCCATGTGCCTGTTATCTTTTTTGGAAAAATATCTATACAGGTCCTTTGCCCATTTTTTTAGTCAGATTGTTTCTTTGATGTTGAATTGTATAGGTTCTTTGTCTATTTTGGATATTAACCCCTTATCAAGTGTATATCTTCTTCAGTTTATGAGGCAGCCTTTGTTTTATTTCCTTTGCTGTGCAAAAGCTTTTTAGTTTGGTGCAGTCCCATTTGTTTATTTTCACTTTTGTTAATTTTATGTGTCAACATGGCTAGTCTGTGGTGCTTAACTGTTCGATCAAATCCCAGGTGAGATGTTGCTGTGAAGGTATTTTTTAGATGTGAATATTTAAATCGGCAGACTTTGAGTAAAGCTCATTCCCCTCTGTAATTGTGAGAGCCTTATCCAGTTGGAGGCTTTAAGAGAATTATCTGAGGTCCCCAGAAGAGGAAGGAATTCTGTCTCAAGACTGCTTTCAACTCAAGTTGCAATACTCAATCCTGCCAGAATTTCCAGCCTGCTGGTCTATCCTGCAGACTTTAAGCTTGCTAGTCTCGCAATCATGTGGACTAGTTCCTTAAAATACCTCTCACGTTGCTCTACACTGTCCTCATCATCTGTTAACCCACCTCATAAACAACTCATAAAATCTCTTCCTTCCTGCCTAACTAAAATGATGATATAAATGGATTATTAAGTAATTGTTGCACAAAATGCCAAATGTGATAGGCTGAATAGTAGCCTCCCAAAAGAATGGATTCTCTTCTAGAGCCTCCAAAAGGAACCAGCCTCATTAACAGCTTGATTTTAGCCCTGCAAGAGTCATTTCATACTTCTGACCTCCAAAATTCTAACAGAATAAATTTCTGTTGTTTCAAACCACTACGTCTCTAGTAATTTGTTGCAGTAGCAATAAAAAAGAGTAATACATGAAACATTCCTGAAATTCAGCCCTGATTGTAGCCTGTGCTCAAACTGAGATTTCTATTACACAAAAATAAGTGAATAAAATATAGTGTGATAGACTCCCACTTCTAACCAACTGGTGTCTGATTTGCTTTCATGCCATAAATAACTGGAAAAACGGACCAAATATACTAAACAACTGTTTTCAGGCATTAGACAGTTGACATTTCAGCAACATGTCCCTCAGATAAAGAAAATAAATGAAATAAGCCCTGTGTTTGTCCCAGTTTTCTTCTTGTAGGCACTTTTCTGGATCATGGAGAGGGAAGAGGATCTAAACGAAGTACAGTGGTCTCACTGAGTTGAGGAGACAAACTTAGCTGAAATCTAGGATCTAAATAGAAAAAGAGTCCTAGAAATATGTGGACAGATTTAAATGTGCTTTTGGATGAAAACGAAGCTGCACATGTACAAAGGAAAACTACCACTGAGTTATAAGCTGAGCAATTCCCAAAGCTCAAATATTACTGTGGGACATCTGAGCTCCAATCAGACAAAGTGAAGAAATGTCATTGAACATACAGGACTTGGTAGAGACCACAGAATGATGGCAGGGCTAAAGTAGTGTTAAAGAAAAATCTTCTTTAGACTTACTGTAACAAAATTTATAAACAGATCTCTAAGTAATTAAGCTAACCCACAGATTACTTTGTTGCCTGATAGAACAAGTCCCAACATTCTCTACAGAAAGTCTTTAAAACAACAAACAATATAAAGTTCATTTTGTCCAAATTAACTTAAAAATCACAAGAAGCAAGATAATGTGACCTATTACAAGCTGAAAAAAAATAGTTAATAGAAATAAACCCACAAATGACAGAGTTAATAAGATTATCAATGACTTATAATGGTCAATAGACTTAAAATTTTTATTTAAGTGTGTGGGACGTATGGAAAAATATAAACATAATGATGCTACAAGTGGAAAATACTTTTAAAAGGACTAAAGAATCATTTTAGAGTGGAAAATGTATTCTATAAAATGAAAATATTAATGAGTGGTAATAACAGATTGAAAATTGCAGAAGAAAAGTTTAATGATCTTGGATATATATTAATAAAATCTATTCAAGCAAAAATACATAGAGAAAAAACTAAAAAAGAAATGAAATATCATAATGGTATATACGGGGAGGAAATGGCAACCCACTCCAGTATTCTTGCCTAGACAATCCTGTGGTCAGAGGAGCCTCGTGGGCTGCTGTCCATGGGGTTGCAGAGTTGGACATGACTGAAGCGATTTAGCAGGCATGCATGCACTGGAGAAGGAAATGGCAACCCACTCCAGGATTCTTGCCTGGAGACTCCCAGGGACAGAGGAGCCTGGTGGGCTGCCGTCTATGGGGTTGCACAGAGTTGTACATAACTGAAGCGACTCAGCAGCAGCAGCAGCAGCAGCAGTGGTATATGAGATAGTATCAAGTAGTACATGAGGAAAAAACTTATGAGACTAAAAATGATATGGGCAGATTGACAATCATATTTTTAAATTTCCACAATTCTCTCTCAGTAACTGATAGAACAAATACACATGTTAACAGGTATCAACCTACTTGAGCTAATAACTCAAAGTATACATAGGTCAAGTGGAAATTACATGAGGATTTAGAAAATATTTTTTACTTAATGACATTGAAAACAGCATATCAAAATTTGGGTGCTGTGACTAAAGCATTATATAAAGGGAAATTTATAGCTTTAAAATTACTTATTTTAGAAAAAAAGAGAACATGTCTAAAATAAATTATCCATTTCCTTCATAAATGTTACCAAAAGAAAAACAAATTAAAGCAAGAAGAAGATGAAGTAGATGCAATATAAATAAGTGAAATGAAGATAATAGAAAAGTAGAAGGTAATAAGTAAGTAGGAGATGTGTATAAGAGACAGTGGAGGTTCCAAATAATATGTCAATAAATTTGGCATTTTAGTTATTAATAAGTTCCTTGAAAAACACATTTTACAGATATTGGTTCAAGAAGACATAAGATTTGAATAGCCATATATCTAAGAAATAATTTTATAATTAAAAATTTTCCCATGAAGAAAAATCCAGTTCAGCATAATTTCACTTGCAAATTCTATACAAACTTTTAGGAAAAAAATAATATCCATCATTTACAAAATAGAAAACAAACACTTCTAAACTCACTTTATAGTATTCAGTTCAGTTCAGTTCAGTCACTCAGTTGTGTCTGACTCTTTGCAACCCCGTGGACCACAGCGTGCCAGGCCTCCCTGTCCAACACCAACTCCCGGAGTTTACCCAAACCCATGGCCATTGAATCAGTGATGCCATCCAACCATCTCATCTTCTGTTGTCCCCTTCTCCTCCTGCCTTCAATCTTTCCCAGCATCATGGGCTTTTCAAATGAGTCAGCTCTTCGCATTAGGTGGCCAAAGTATTGGAGTTTCAGCTTCAACATTGGTTCTTCCAATGAACACTCAGGACTGATCTCCTTTAGGATGGACTGGTTGGATCTCCTTGCAGTCCAAGGGACTCTCAAGAGTCTTCTCTAACACCACACTTCAAAAGCATCAGTTCTTCAGTGCTCAGCTTTCTTTATAGTCCAACTCTCACATCTATACATGACTACTGGAAAAACCAAAGCCTTGACTAGACGGACCTTTGTTGGCAAAGTAATGTTTCTGCTTTTTAATATGCTGTCTAGGTTGATCATAACTTTCCTTCCAAGAGTAAGCATCTTTTAATTTCATGGCTGCAGTCAATATCTGCAGTGAATTTGGAGCCCCCCAAAATAAAGTCAGCCACCGTTTCCTCGAGTATTAATGTTACAAAATTACAACATTCCAGAATACAAAACTACAGATGAATACTCTTATATACTCTTATGTGAACATAAATAATAAAATCCTTTACAAAACATTAGAAAAATCATATCCAACAATGCATAATAACTAATATATCTTGAACAAATGGAATTTGTCTCTACAGTATAAAATCAATTTATAATTTGAAGACCAATGGATATTTACCATATTAGTAAAATAAGGGAGAAAAAACATTTAATATTCTCAATAGATGTAGAAAGTGAGTTTGGCAATGCAATACCAAATCATGATAAAAGCTCTCAAGATAGTAGAAATGGATAAGAACTTCAAGTTAAAAAAGAGCATCTTCCCAGTCCTTCATCTAATATCACATTTACTGGTTCTAAATTTAGGAAAAAAGATAAAGATCTCCATCCTCAACATTTGTCTTCAGGATTTTACTGGATGTCCCAGTCAGTGTAATAACACAAGTAGAAGAGATAAAACAAATATAAACTGGAAAGAAAGAAGTAAATTTTTATTGATTTGCAGATTACATAATTGTATATGCACATAATCTTAAGAATCCACACAAAAAGCTGCTGGAAACTAAAAAATGAATTTAGCAAGATCAGAAAATACAAAATCACTGTAGAAACATCAGTTGTATTTCTCCATACTAGCAATGAATAACTAAAAACTGAAATTAGTACTATATAAATGTGTCAATGTCAAGTCAACAGCAAAAACATGTACTATATCTAGGATTGAATTTACTTAAATATATGTAAGAGCTGTGGGCTTCCCAGGCAGTGCTAGTGGTAAAGAACCCATCTGCCAATGCAGGAGACAAAAGACAATACCGGTTTGATCCCAGGGTCAGGAAGATACCCTGGAGGAGGAAACGGCAACCCACTCCAGTATTCTTGTCTGGGAAATCCCATGGACAGAGGAGCCTGACAGGCTATGCAGTTCATGGGGTCACAAAGAGTCGGACATTCATGTATAGATTTAGATAGAGAAGAGTTTCTGACAGAAAATTTCTAATAGACAATTATGAGCCTGGCACATGTAGCCAGCCATGCATTCAGTAGACTTGGGGTACAGAATATAAGGCATGGATTCTGAAAGATGAAACCAGAAAAGATCAGATCATGAAAAGACTCTTAACAGAACTTGAGAATAAACATCTCCTTAAATATTGTATCCCCAACACTTTTATCCATGCCCTGTTTGTAAGAAATGCTATGGAGTTTTGAATTTCCTTTCATTGTGTACAGATAGGTTGAAAACTAGATACCCTGCCCTTGGGGCACAGAGACAAATTTGAATGTCTTCCCACTTGAATCTTCCAAGGTCCCCTTCCGTGTCCCCTTTCCAGATAAGATAGATGTACTAGTGGGGTTGGCTAGTGCCATATAATGCCCATATTTTAAGGAGAACAGCAGAGCACTCATTGAATCAGAAACAGATAGATATTTTCACACAAAGTGATAAACCAAGCCCAGGCTGTGTTCTTTATTTCTTGATAAAAAGTATTCCAGACCCAAGGCCCATTCTTATACAGCTGAATGGGAGTCAAAAGCCTACACATATGAGACTGCCTTTCCCAACAGAAGAATACAAGCCTCAAAGCCTTTTGGAAGGTGATCGAGGCTACTTGACTGTTTGTGAGTCATATTCTTTTTTAGTTTATTGTGTTAATACTTATTTTTTTGGCTGGGCCAGGTCTCAGTTGTAGCATGTGGATATTTAGTTGCAGCATACAAACTCTTAGTTGCGGCATGGGGGATCTAGTTCCCTGACCATGGATCAAACCAGGGCCTCCTGCATAGGGGATGCAGAGTCTTAGCCACTGGACCACCGAGGAGGTCCCTGTGACTCATATTCTGTTAGGAGTTTGACTTTGACTCTGAAGGCCTGAGAGGGACAGACAAAGATGGACTCAGTTGAGGAAGCTAAATGCTGGTCATTGGCTGCTGAGTGCTTATTCCCATCTGCAGACAGGATCACATCTGAGTTTTTTTCTATATCAATTCACTTAGCTCCCAGAACAGAAAGGATGACAGGAGCTTTATTAATATTATGGAAATGTGTTCCAAATTTGGCGTTAGTGGATGAAGTACAGCAGCCCTGGAAGAAAGGTATTTTGAAGATAATCCTCTGATTATGTACAGGCATACTTTATTTTATTGTACTTTATTTAGTGCTTTGTATATATTGAATTTTTTTACAAATTGAAGGTTTGTGGCAACTCTGAGTCAATCAGTTCTATTGGTGTTATTTTGTCGATAGCATGTGCTCACTTGTGTCTTATGCCACTTTTGGCCATCCTTGCAATATTTCAAACTTTTGCATTATTATTATATTTGCTATGGTGATCTGTCATTAATGATCTTTAACTCTTTGAAACCTCAGATAATGGTGAGCATTTTCCAGTGCTATATTTTAAAGTAATGTATCTACATTTTTTTTTTAAAAGCAATGCTATTGCATACCTAGTGGACTACAATATAGGGCAAAAACTTTTATATGCACTGGGAATCCAAGAACTTCATGTGACTTGTTTTATAGTGATATTTGCTTTATTGCTGTGGTCTGGAATTGAACCCACAGTATTCTTTTTCTATGTAGTATTCCCAGCATCTTTAGTCATTTCTCATCATGTTGATTATCATTCAATTACCCTTATTAGGCAATGAACTTCTTAGAACTTTTGTGCTTCTGATAATTAACTAAAGAATGCCTGGTTCTTAGGGGAACACCGTATCACTGATGTGGACTATCTTGTGCAAAACAGAGTAGGATCAGTTTCACCTCTGATTTGGACCTCCTGAAGACCCCTAAGTTTGCATTCAGTTCAGTTCAGTTCAGTCGCTCAGTCGTGTCCAACTTTTTGCTACCCCATGAATCGCAGCACGCCAGGCCTCCCTGTTCATCACCATCTCTCGGAGTTCACTCAGACTCACATCCATCGAGTCAGTGATGCCATCCAGCCATCTCATCCTCGGTCGTCCCCTTCTCCTTCTGCCCACAATCCCTCCCAGCATCAGAGTCTTTTCCAATGAGTCAACCCTTTGCATGAGGTGGCCAAAGTACTGGAGTTTCAGCTTTAGCATCATTCCTTCCAAAGAAATCCCAGGGCTGATCTCCTTCAGAATGGACTGGTTGGATCTCCTTGCAGTCCAAGGGACTCTCAAGAGTCTTCTC
>SJYT01083482.1:199247-252216 GCA_006410635.1 Cephalophus harveyi | reverse complement strand
GAGGTCAGGGCGGCAGCTGGGTGGAGCCACCCCGCATCCGAGGCCAGTGGCGGCCGGGGGGAGACACCCCGCGTCCGAGGTCAGGGGCGTCTGAGGTCAGGGTGGCAGCTGGGTGGAGCCACCCCGCATCCGAGGCCAGTGGTGGCCGGGAGGAGACACCCCGTGTGGTCCGAGGTCAGGGCGGCGGCCGGGAGGAGCTGCCCCACTTCCGAGGCCAGTGGCGGCCGGGGGGAGACACCCTGCAACCGAGGTCAGGGGCAGTCGGGAGAAGCCACCTCGAGCTTGAGGCCAGGGGCGGTGACCCCGGGGAGCCACCACAAGCCCGAGGCCAGGGGTGGCAGCTGGGAGGGGCCACCCATGCCCGAGGCCAGGGCCGGCGGCCGGGAGGAGCAACCCAAGGATCAGCAGGAGGGCCTAGAGGATCTATCCCACGTTGAAGGTCAGGAACGGCCCCTCGTCCAAGGTAAGGAGCCTCGGCTGTGCTTTGCTGAAGCAGCCGTGAAGAGATACCCCACACCCAAGGTAAGAGAAACCCAAGTAAGATGATAGGTGGTGCAAGAGGGCATCAGAGGGCAGACATACTGAAACCATACTCACAGAAAACTAGTCAATCTAATCACACCAGGACCACAGCCTTGTCTAACTCAATGAAACCAAGTTTGCATTAATTTAGGTTTTTTTTCCCCTACCATTCAAAACAAACATTATTCTGCATAGTAACTCTGTGGAATAAGATATATTTGAGAGAAAGGAAAAAAAAAAATGAACTGATACCATCTGTAATGGTAACCTAGAAGACTCAAATTAAATGATCAATTGTAAAACACCTTTTGGATTATTTACCCTTAAAAAGCCTATTGAATGGGAAGTCTTTAAAAATGTATTTGATTTTTCATGTTTAGTGACTAATAAAAACAAACAGAAGCCAAACATGTAAGACAGCACAGAAATGTAAGCACATATTCCACTATTAAACACTATCATGGGTTTTGCATTGAGCTGAAAAAAAAGTGAACATTTCTTTCTCTGGCTTATTTTTTAGTTAAAAAAAATAAAGGCCTGTCTTTTTGATGCAAATTAAGAAAATTTCTTAGGTTAAGAAGTCTGGTACTTTGACTTATTTCTTGTGCTGAATTTCAGTAGTACATAAAAGTTATATTTCTAACTCAAAGATACATTTTCTTTTTTTCTAGAAAATTACTTAGTAACAAAAGAAAATTTATTATGCTGGGAATAGTGCCCCTGAAATTAATTTGTTTCTTTACACTAGTCTAAAAATGTCAGACATCCATTCATGAAAAGCAATGATGAGTATACCCTTAGTAGATCATATAATATCATGTGTTTTTGATATTTCACTTCTTCAAAAAGTAAGCTTCCAACAATAGTTTTCATTTCTGGATTTCCTCTGATGGATATCTCTATTAGTTCTATCAGATGCCATATTTCTAGGGCTAGTCTGTCTTGACATAGAACCCCATTGAGGTCAGAAAGTGAGGTCAGTCACACATGGAAAGTCCTATAATGGTCAGGAAATGCCTAAACAATAGAAGATGTTTCACTGGATTTGGTCAAGAAGAAATTTACCTTCAGTTTCAAACAGAAGTCAGAGGCTAGCATACCTCCAATTTCCTAGTAACATTGAGACACCTTGCTGTCATTTTAGAAAAACATAATCTGCTTGATTGCCAGTCAAATCCTAAGGAATAGTTTAAAATGTTAATCTTTAATGTATCATAGAGCACTGGAGGTTTTGCTCTTATAGATATGGATGGCAGTTGCAACTTCAGCAGATTGAGAGCTAGGTGATACAGGAATATGCATGAAACAATTGAATGAGCAAACAGATCAAGAACTTTCTGAATTTCTTAAAGCAGCATCTTAACTACAGTGTATGGGAATGACAGTAACAGTAGGGAAATCCTTGAAGGCAGCATCCCAGATTCCAAGCTTTACCCAGAGTTTCATGTCTTAAAAGTACATGGATACTGGCAGGCTGTTAGTCACTGTTCTCTTGTCATAATGCCAGGATCTTTGCCCAGTTTCGAGAGTAATCAGACATAAAGGCCTGCCAGGACACCCTATTTACAATAGTAAATTCATTTTTAGACTAAGTGAAGATATTGATGCAACAGGCACTGCGATGTGAGAGGGCTTGGATGAGGCACCAGATCACACTAGAATTCCTCGATATGTTGAGATTGGAGTCAGTTCCTCCTTGGTGAGCTCAATGAAGCCGTTGCTTTGGACTTGAATGACTATGTCCAACTTCTTAGTCTCCACTCACCTGGGCATGAGATCTGAGATTTTCTTTATTCTACATTTCTGCTGCACATCCTTAGCTTCATCTTTCATCTGCTATGTATATTTTAGGAGATTCTCCTCCATAGCAAGTTTTCTTCCCAGAAAGGTGTATTCTTTAATGGTTTAATTCAAGTGTAGCTTAACCTCTTTCAGAGATTTGGCAGAAGCTCATTGTACTTATTCCATGTCATCATTTGCTTATCTAGCTCTCTAATATATTTTTGTAATCAATTTTTGATTATTTTAGGCTTTACAAGGCTATTCTCTAATGCTAAGACCTCTTGGAAGATTTCAGAATATTGCCTTTCAGAGAGATTCTAGCTTCATCAGAAGGCAGTTATTTTTGACCAGAAAGCCCTTTTCTTATTTCTGATTTGTTGGAACTGTGTCTCCATCTAATATTTTTCAGTTTCTGGGATTTTGTAGTTCCTCTGTATATTCTTTGCCCATTACTTCTATGTCATATTGGATATTTTCAATAGCAAGTCTCTTCCTCTCTAGAGTTAAAAATGTTCTTTCCCTGTTAAAACAGGGGAAGAGCATCACTCTTCTTGTAGCGTGATGTGCAGGTGCTGGAGGTGAGGAGAGGGTGTTAGCTGGGCACCTCAGTCCTGCCTTAGCTCGCTAAGGGTCATTTCACATTGGCTATTTTACAGCTTGTTGTGAGCTAAAATTCATGAGAGTTTTCTTTATGAGTTGCAGTTTAGCTCATTTTCTTTTGATCTGTATTTGGGTACTTTATTAAAAAGTCTGAATGGAAGATTTGAAAATGTCATTTACTAGATTATAGTTTGATTTTAGAGATGATTTGAACTAATGATTTTGTAACTCAATGCATGAACTGTTCATTTCCTGAACTTTGTATCATTCACAGATTCGATGAGTTCATTTTGTGTATTCCTCAAAGAATATTCATTTCATGTCATCCATATACTAAATATTATTTCATACAGAGCATGGAGGCCCATTAGGATAAAATTCTTATTTTTGAGTTGGTCACAGGCTGGTGGACAAATGGATTAACACACAAAGAATTACACTGCCATGTAATGTGATTGATAATGATGATGCAATTTGGCATTGTTTTAGAACTCGCCAAATTAGGGATGATTTCTGTCTCTGGGGAAGATTTCACTGAGATTATTTATAAAAGCAAAAACAAAAATTGATTGCTTCAGTCCACCAAAAGAAACAAGCCAAATAAAAGGTTAATGTACTATGTATTATTCTCTATTTAAGACGATGTTAAGCAACTTCAGATATCAGCCATTGATTTTTTCAGACCCTGCCAGAGGGAAGATTTTCTGTATATGTCTGAGCAGTTCCAGATTCTTCACTGGCAGAATTCACTTGGAGGTAGAGAAGTGATACAGAAGTGTTTGTTCACAACCTCAGCCAGCTCTGTTGCATGATGGGATGAGTTTTGAATAAGGGCAAAGATGTTCTGATCTTGTCTCTTCTGGGAGATAAATAACAGACTATAATGATAACTCATCATATCTTCATAACAGTATTTAAATGAACTTTAGCCAGGAGTTCTTTCTTTGTTTATTAAATAACAAAATATACTTTCTGAACAAAAGGAGTTTTCCTCAGAATTTTGCAAATATTATCTACAATATGTGAAATTTATTTTGTGGACATACACAGGTTGATGTACTTTTCAAAAATAATTTATAATGGTCACAATTTTATGGAGTTCATTTTTTCCTTGAAAGAGGAAATATCGTTAATTGTATAGTGACTGATTAGATATTCTCAGACCCTTCAAAAAGTATTTTACCAAGGGTCTCCTAGATTACATGTTTGAAATTCTATGAAAGTGCAGAAGAGATAGTGACATGCTTCCTATTTTTTCACCCAAGTTCTGAATTTTAAAGAATGAATTGATCAGACTTATGAAGAGAAAGAAAATGTGTCATAATATCAGAAAATGCCTTTTGGTTTAACATAATTCATAAACAGGGTTAGAAAACTTGTAGCATTATGGATCTGTGATTTGAATTAATTTTGGAGGTTGGGTTAGCAATGATTGCTCAGTGTTTTTACCCTGACTAACTATTTCCTGTTTCCTCTCTCTCTCCCTATCCCTCCCCACCTGCGACTCTTTCTCTCCCACTCTTTCCCTCTTTTTCCATGAGATGCATTAATGGCAGTTTGCAATAATCAAGTGTGGGAGTGGTGTTGATAATTTCCATAATTTTCAATCTATTTGGCAATCCATGTTTTGAAAAATCACACTTTCAAAATAATTTTTTTCAAGATATATTGACTCATCAATTGAGTGTTTCCTTTCCATTAATACTCTTTTATCTTACCAATTGCTATTAGTTAAGCTCCAGTTCAATTTTTAACTTTCCATTAATATGACATCTATATAATATCTTTATGCAAACTCATAAACACATGTTGCTTCAATACCATTTATATATATGATATTATATGATACCTGTTTTATAATATACTATAATTACTTAGAGTGACATATATACCATTTATTCTTTTGACTTTCTGATTGTTTTGTTACTCTCTTGCTTATTTAATTAAGAAAATAAATATTTGAGTATCTATGATATGCCTAGCATGATTCCAAGCTCTAGGAGCACAGCAGTGAACAAAACAGATATGTACAGTATGCTTTCTATGGGGATAAAAAATAAAGATGAATGAAATAGAAAGTGATATCTCAGGAAAAGAAAAAAAGACAGAATAAGAAGGTGTGAGTTAAAGGTTAGTGATTTTGGATAGAGTGACCAATGAGGACCTCATCAAGAAGATGATAGTTGAGTAAACAAATAACACTGGTAAGGGAGAAAGCCATATGGATATCTGGTGGAAGAGCATTCTGAGTTTATGGGAGCAACATATATGAGGACCCTGAGTTAAGAGTGCTCTTGGTGTATTTGAAAGCAACCAGGTCGTAAGTGTGGCTGGAAGTGAAAGGGAAAGAGAATGGGGAAGCTGATTCTGTTTGGATTTAGAAGTCCTCAAAGACTTAGGCTTTTGCTCTTATAGAAATGAAAAGACTCCGGGGGAGTTAGGACTGACATGACTGGACTTGTGTTTTAATATGATACAATTTCCACCTGTTGAAAATAGAATATATGGGACAAAAGTGGAAACAGGGAAACAAGTCAGAAAGCTATTCCAATCATCCAAGTGGTGAAGGAGAGGAGAAGTGGTTTAATTCTAGAGAGTTCTACGTTATATTTCACCATTACTTTCTCTACCTCATCCCTGAAGGATCCTTTGTTCCTTTTAATGGAGAAGGGTATTTAAAAATCAAGATCTCTTAAAAACTCCCTACAAACAAAAGTCCAAGATCAGATGGCTTCAGAGTTGAATTATACCAAACATACAAAGAAGACCTTTTATTAATCCTTCTCAAACTCCTCCAAAGGACTGAAGATGAGGGAAAACTCCCAAAGACATTTTATGAAGCAACCATCATCCTGATAACAAAACCAGACAAAGATACCACCAAAAAAGAAAATAATAAGCCACTATCTTTGATGAATATAGATATAGAATTTCTCAATAAAATGTTTACAAATCAAATCCAGTGACACATAAAAAAAGATCGTACACTCTAACCAAGTGGGATTAATCTCAATTCACAAGGATAGATCAACAAATACAAATCAATCAATGTGATACATCACATCAACAAAATAAAAAACAGAAACTGATGCAGAGAAGGCATTTGAGAAAATTCAACATCCATTCATGCTAAAAACTCTTACCAAAGTGGATATAGCAGGAACCTAACTCAACTTAATAAAATCTATTTATGACAAATCCACAGCCAGTCAATACTAAACTCAATGGTGAAAGATTGAAAGCCTTCCTTCTAAAATCTGGAACAAGAAAAGGATTCTCACTCTTACCATTGCTATCCAACATAGTGCTGGAAGTTCTAATCACAGCAATAAAACAACAAATAAATGAAAAGTATCCAAATTGGAAAGGAAAGGGTAAAACTGTCTTTATGTACAGAGGACATGATACTATATATATAGAAAGTTGGACCTAAAGACTCCACACACAAAAAATTCTAGAACTGATCAATGAATTCAGCAATGTAGTAAGGTACAAGGTTGACATACAGAAATTGGTTACATTTCTTTATACTAACAACAAAATATCAGAAAGTGAATGTAAAGAAGAACACCTTTAAAAATTACACCAAAAAGTACTTAGGAATAAATCTGATCAAGGAGGTGAAAGACTTCTATGCTGAGAACTATAAAACGTTAATAAAACAAATTAAAGATGATTCAGAGAAATGGAAAGATATCCCATGCTCTTGGATTGGAAGAATTAATATTTAAATGGCCATGCTACTCACAGTGATCTACAGTTCAGTTCAGTTCAGTTCAGTCGCTCAATCATGTCTGACTCTTTGTGACCCCATGAACCGCAGCATGCCAGGCCTCCCTGTCCATCACCAATTCCTGGAGTCCACCCAAACCCATGTCCAGCGATTCAGTGATGCCAACCAACCATCTCATCATCTGTTGTCCCCTTCTCCTCTTTGCCCTCAATCTTTCCTAGCATCAGGGTCTTTTCAAATGAGTCATCTCTTCGCATCAGGTGGCCAAAGTATTGGAGTTTCAGCTTCAACATCAGTCCTTCCAATGAACACCCAGGACTGATCTCCTTTAGGATGAACTGGCTGGATCTCCTTGCAGTTCAACGGACTCTTAAGAGTCTTCTCCAACACCACAGTTCAAAAGCATCAATTCTTTGGCGCTCAGTTTTCATTATAGTCCAACTCTCACATCCATACATGACCACTGGAAAAACCATAGCCTTGACTAGATGGATGTTTGTTGGCAAAGTAATGTCTCTGCTTTTTAATATGCTGTCTAGGTTGGTCATAACTTTCCTTCCAAGGAGTAAGCATCTTTTAATTTCGTGGCTGCAATTAACATAATCCATATCAAATAACCCATGACATTTTTTTTTCACAAAACTAGAACACATAATTCTAAAATTTATATGGAACTATAAAAGACCCCAAATTGAGCAGATGTACCCCTCCCAGACATTAGATAGTACCACAATGCTGCAGTAATCAAAACAGTATGATATTGGCATAAAAACAGGCATACAGACCAGTGGAGCAGAATAGAGAGCCTAGAAAAAACCCCACTCACCTACAGTTAGTTGATCTTTGACAGAGGAGGCAAGAATATAAAATGGGAAAAAGTAGTGAAGGAAAAGTTGGACAGCTGTATGTAAATCAATGAAGTTAGAACATATCCTCACATCATGCACTAAAATAAACTCAAAATGGCTTAAAGACTTAAACCTAAGACATGCAACATAAAACTCCTAGAAGAGATCATATGTAAAACATTCTTTGACATAAATCTTACCAATGTTGTCTTAGGTCAGACTCCCAAGGCAACAGAAAAGAACAATAAAACAGACCAAGATCTTGACACTATGCTCATTGATCCTGGGCCATTTCAGTGGACAGAAAATAATGATTACTTTTTAAAATATCATGCATTGCTACTAAGATTTCCAATTCTGATTCCAATCACAAGATTCTTTCTTGCCTCCCCACATTCCCAATTTGTATTTTTCTTCTCTCACATTGAGAGTTTGGATCCTCCAATTTCAATATATTTATTACTGGCTCAATCTCAAAATATACACAGAATAGTTTGAGAATTTCTATACCTGTACTACTACAAAAACAAATCTACTAAATCAAGCTGAGGATTTGTTCACACTGTCTTTAGACTGGGGATATATAATCAAAATATTGTGTACAAATGTTATTTGGATTAGTCTCATCTTTCCCTATGTGGTTATATAATCATTTGTTATGCTGTTTAATTTGTTTCTATTTGCATTCAGTTTTACTTTGTTCTAGTTAATTTTGATTTAATTCAATTTTTTTAATATGTAAAGTATTACATTTCTTCCAAAGTCAAACCTATACAAAGAGCTATTCTCAGAGAGATGCTGCTTTCTACTATCTGATTCCCATAACAAAGTAGCCTATTATATTAGTGTTTAGTTTATCATTCCTACATATCTTTTTGCAAAAATAAACAGATAAATGTATATGTTTCCCTTACTTTTTTCCTATCTAACAGAGAGTAAATTATACTTATACCTTAGTACATCTTTGTACTATCTTTTTTACTTAACAATAAATATTGGAAACAATTCCTCATTTATTCATAGAGATCTTCCATTTTCTAGTGTAGAGCTGTGAGTACTCTATTGGGTGGATGATCCATAGTTCATTCAATTAATTTCTAGGTATGGACTTTTAGTTTTTTTCTAGTATTTTGCAGTAACAAAAAATGTTGCAATAAAAAAAACCTTATGCATATGTATTTTCTTATTTTTTGAGCTATATTTTCAGAATAAATTCCTAGAAGTAGGATTGTTGCTAAAGGTAATACAAATATAGTTTTGTAAAATATTGCCAAAATAGCCTCTAGAGTTGTCTTTTTTGCTTTCCCACAAGCAATATATGAAAGTGCCTGTCTTCCCACAGCTGCTCCCACTCTGGCAGTCAGCATGTTGCTAAATTTTGAATTTTTGTAAATTTGACAGTATTTAGGGATTGTATTCAGAGAAGACGATGGCATCCACTCCAGTACTCTTACCTGGAAAATCCCATGGACGGAGGAGCCTGGTAGGCTACAGTCCATGGGGTCGCGAAGAGTCAGACACGACTGAGAGACTTCACTTTCACTTTTCATTTTCATGCATTGGAGAAGGAAATGGCAACCCACTCCAGTGTTCTTGCCTGGAGAATCCCGGGATGGCGGAGCCTGGTGGGCTGCCGTCTATGGGGTTGCACAGAGTCGGACACGACTGAAGCGAATTAGTAGCAGCAGCAGCAGGGATTGTATTAATTTGTGCTTTTATTTTATGAGGAAAGCTAAATTTTTGGTCTGAGCAATTAGGAGAATAGAAATTTCTATTAACTGCATCATGGAATATTGCTTTTCTATTAAAAAAGGTTTCTTAGTCACTGTCAGAGTTTCAGTTTTGGACATATTAATTTTCAGTCACCTATTGGACAGTCAAGTGAATTTGTTGAGAGTTGATACATAAGTTTGCAGTGTAGGGGAATGGTCTGTGTTAGAGATATAATTTTCTGATTAAAAATATGTGATATTTACATGCTTGTGACTTGATGAGATCACCAAAGAAAGTGTTATTTAGAAAAGATGTATAAAAATTAAGCCCATGGGCTCTCTAATGTAGGGAAGTTGAGGAACTGAAGAAGGAAGAACCAGATAAAAGACTAGGAAAGAATGTTCAGAGAGGCAGACAATCATCAAAAGGGAAATTTGATGTCCTGGAAGCCACCTGGAGAAAGTGTTTTAAGGTGGAGAGACATGTTACAAACAGGTTAAATTATTTGAAAACTGACCATAGGATTTAGCAATATTGAGGTCTTTATAGGAGCAATTTTTGTGGGTGTTGGAGTGAAAACTTGATTGGTTTGGGTTCAAGAAAGAATAGGCAGGGGAAGAAAGATATTAAAGACTGGTAGTATAGACTACTCTTTCAAAAATTTTTACTGTGTGAGGAAGTAAAGAAATGGGCAACAAATTAAGTGTCTCAAGAATAGGCCCTGTGTATTTATACTGTTTAGTATATTCATAGCACTTATTACTCTGAATATTTTTGTGACAAAAATATAAACTTTGAGTTGAAATGCTTTCCAGTAGGAATATTCCTTATGCCTTCCCAGAGAGTCTCGTCTGAAATGACTTTTTTTTCAGCCAGAAGTCCTTTATTCTTAATACTGCAAACTCAAATAATTCCAATCAGAATCTGAAGCTTGGATATGTTGTCTACTTGTAAGTTTGACATGAATTCCTTATTGTTGCATTGCTCTTCCTTGACATCTTTTGTTGTCAATTATAGTCTCAACAGAATATGTATGTTTTTAACTTATTCTGGAAAATTCTTTATAACTTTTTGAGAGGCAGTGGATCATACTTGAAAAGAAACTCTGAACATAAGGTGAAGGGCATTCAATTTCCTTGAATGAAATATACATAGGTGTATTGTTCACATATTCTCTCAACCAAATGTCTAGGCTTTTCTTCTTTGATTAATTTACACATTACCATTATCAAACTTATTTGAAATGATGAAAAATTCTCTCCCTAATAGAAATGCCTTAGGTTTTTCCATTCAGATTTTAATTTTGAACAGAGCACTGTTTTTTTTTTTTTGCAGTTGCCATAAATGACCATAACCCCCAAAAGATTATCATCTGTAGTGAGTATTTGTCACCTAGAGATCTCACCAAAGGTACACACAGGAGGATGGGAATGATCTGGTGCAATTTCCTTTGTAGAAGTCATAAAATATCTCTAAATAAGACCTTTATTTAGAGCACTGAAGAATTGATGCTTTCATATTGTGGTGCTGGAGAAGACTCTTGAGGGTCCCTTGGACAGCAAGGTGATCAAACCTAACAATTCTAAAGGACAACAATGCTGAATATTCATTGGAAGGACTGATGCTGAAGGAGAAGCTCCAATATTTTTGCCACCTGATGCAAAGAGATGACTCTTTGGAAAAGACCCTGATGCTGGCAAATGTTGAGGGCAGGAGGAAAGGGGGCAACAGAGGATGAGATGGTTGGATGGCATCACCGACTCAACGGACTTGAGTTTGAACAAACTCTGGGAGATGGCGAAGGACAGGGAAGTCTGGTGTGCTGCAGTCCATGGGGTCACAAAGAGTCAGACACTGCTTAGCAACTGAACAACAACAACAATCAGTCCTCTATAGGAGAGCAAAATTTGCCACTCCAATAACGTGTCTCTTTTGGCATGTGGATTGTTTCAAGATGAAAACAATCAAGGCCCCAAAGACTGTGACCTCCCCACAACTGTCTAAAAATATGTGGATAGAGGACCTCTTCCAGAGGGAAGCTATCACCATAGATAACCAATAGTATGAGCTAGATATGTTAGACAAAGAGGAACCCAGCAAAATTTGTTTGTTAAAATTCCTCTCTGTGTCCCATTATCTTGGCATGGTCCAGCCACATTTGTTTAGCAGACATTTGCCTTTTTCATCTCCATGTGAATTTCCTTCCCCCACACTTGAAGTCCAAAACCATTATCCCAACATCCTCTTTTGTCTTTAGCTGAAGATGATATTGAAGTTGAGGGTTTTGGCCATTTTGCCAAGTTATTCAATTTTCCTGGGTCTCGCCCATGTGAAATTATTATTAAATTTTTGTTTGATCTTCTGTTAATCTGTTTCCATCAACTGAATTCTTAGACCAGCCAAAGGAGCCTAGGAAAGTAAGGAAAGATTTGCCTATTTCCTCCCTGAACCTCTTATTACTAATGAAATGCCTTTTGACTGAGGTCATCAAGGTACTTTACAAAGTAAATGGAAAAAGAAAAGTAGTTCAAATTTTAGTGGAATCATATCTCAAGCAACAAAACAAAGGCCCAAGTTAGAAAAAAAAAAAAATTGGAAAACAATCATTGAGTTTATTAATTACACAAATCTGTAAGAAATTTTCTTATGTGATATCTCCTTTGAAAGTAAGTACTATATTTAATTTACTTTTATTCAGTTCAGTTCACTTCAGTTGCTTAGTCATGTCTGACTTTTTGCGACCCCATGGACTGCAGCATGCCAGGCCTCTCTGTCTATCACCAACTCCCAGAGTTTACCCAAACTCATGTCCATTGAGTCACTGATGCCATCCAACCATCTTATCCTCTATTGTCCCCTTCTCCTCCTGCCCTCAATCTTTCCCAGCATCAGGGTCTTTTCAAATGAGTCAGCTCTTCTCATCAGGTGGCCAAAGTATTGGAGTTTCAGCTTCAACAACAGTCTTTCCAGTGAATATCCAGGACTGATTTACTTTAGGATAGACTGGTTGGATCTCCTTGCAGTCTAAGGAACTCTCAAGAGTCTTCTCCAACACCACAGTTCAAAAGCATCAATTCTTTGGCGCTCAGCTTTCTTTATAGTCCAACTCTCACATCCATCCATGACTACTGGAAAAACCAAATCCTTGACTAGACAGACCTTTGTTGGCAAAGTAATGTCTCTGCTTTTTAATATGCTGTCTATGTTGGTCATAGCTTTCCTTCCAAGGAGTAAGCATCTTTTAATTTCATGGCTGCAGTCACCATCTGCAGTGATTTTGGAGCCCCCCAAAATAAAGTGTCTCACTGTTTCCACTGTTTCCCTATCTATTTCCCATGAAGTGATGGGACTGGATGCCATCATGTTCGTTTTCTGAATGTTGAGCTTTAAGCCAACTTTTCACTCTCCACTTTCACTCTCATCAAGAGGCTTTTTAGTTCCTCTACACTTTCTGCCATAAAGGTGGTGTAATTTGCATACCTGAGGTTATTGATATTTCTCCCGGCAATCTTGATTCCAGCTTGTGCATCTTCCAGCCCAGTGTTTCTCATGATGTACTCTGCATATAAGTTAAATAAGCAGGGTGATAATATACAGCCTTGACGTACTCCTTTTCCTATTTGAAACCAGTCTGTTGTTCCATGTCCAGTTCTAACTGTTGCTTCCTAACCTGCATACAGATTTCTCAAGAGGCAGGTTAGGTGGTCTGGTATTCCCATCTCTTTCAGAATTCATGATGTACTCTGCATATAAGTTAAATAAGCAGGGTGACAATATACAGTCTTGATGTACCCCTTTTCCTATTTGGAACCAGTCTGTTGTTCCATGTCCAGTTCTAACTGTTGCTTCCTGACCTGCATACAGGTTTCTCAAGAGGCAGGTCAGGTGGTCTGGTATTCCCATCTCTTGAAAAATTTTCTGCAGTTTGTTGTGATTCACACAATCAAAGACATTGGCATAGTCAGTAAAGCAGAAGTAGATATTTTTCTGGAATTTTCCTGCTTCTTCTATGATCCAGTGGATACTGGCACTTTGATCTCTGGTTCCTCTACCTTTTCTAAATCTAGCTTGAACATTTGGAAGTTCCTGGTTCACATACTGTTGAAGCTTGGCTTGGAGAATTTTGAGCATTACTTTGCTAGCATGTGAGATGAGTGCAATTGTGCAGTAGTTTGAATAATCTTTGGCTTTGCCTTTCTTTGGGATTGAAATGGAAACTGACCTTTTCCAGTCCTGTGACCCATGCTGAGTTTTCCAAATTTGCTGGCATATTGAGTGCAGCACTTTCACAGCATCATCTTTCAGGATGTGAAAGAGCTCAACTGGAATTCCATCACCTCCACTAGCTTTGTTCATAGTGATGCTTTCTAAGGCCCACTTGACTTCACATTCCAGGATGTCTGGCTCTAGGTGAGTGATCACACCATCGTGATTATCTGGGTTGTGAAGCTCTTTTTTGTACAGTTCTTCTGTGTATTCTTGCCACCTCTTCTTAATATCTTCTGCTTCTGTTAGGTCCATACCATTTCTCTCCTTTATTGAGACCATCTTTGCATGAAATTTTCCCTTGGTGTCTCTAACTTTCTTGAAGAGATCTCTAGTCTTTCCCATTCTATTGTTTTGCTCTATTACTTTCCACTGATCACTGAGGAAGGCTTTCTCATCTCTCCTTGCTATTCTTTAGAACTCTGCGTTCATATGGGAATATCTTTCCTTTTCTCCTTTGCTTTTCACTTCTCTTCTTTTCATAATTTGTAAGGCTTCCCCAGACAGTCATTTTGCTTTTTTGTATTTCTTTTTCTTGGGGTTGGTCTTTCTCCCTGTCTCCTGTACAATGTCATGAACTTCCATCCATGGTTCATCAGGCACTCTGTCTATCACATCTAGTCCCTTAAATCTATTTCTTACTTCTACTGGATACTCATAAAGGATTTGATATAGGTCACACCTGAATAGTCTAGTGGTTTTATCCACTTTCTTCAATTTCAGTCTGAATTTGGCAATAAGGAGTTCGTGATCTGAGCCATAGTCAGCTCCCGGCCTTGTTCTTGCTGACTGTATAGAGCTTTTCCATCTTTGGCTGCAAATAATATAATCAATCTGATTTCAGTGTTGGCCATCTGGTGATGTCCATGTGTCAAGTCTTGTGTTGTTGGAAGAGGGTGTTTGCTATGGTCAGTGCGTTCTCTTGCAAAACTCCATTAGCCTTTGCCCTGCTTCATTCTGTACTCCAAGGCCAAATTTGCCTGTTACTCCAGGTGTTTCTTGAATGTTTGACCACTTCCAATTTGCCTTGATTCATGGACCTGACATTCCAGGTTCCTATGCAATATTGCTCTTTACAGCATCAGACCTTGCTTCTATTACCAGTCACTTCCACAGCTGGGTGTTGTTTTTGCTTTGACTCCGTCTCTTCATTCTTTCTGGAGTTATTTCTCCACTGATCTCCAGTAGCATATTGGGCACCTACTGACCTGAGGAGTTTCTCTTTCAATGTCCTATGTTTTTGCCTTTTCATACTGTTCAAGGGGTTCCCAAGGCAAGAGTACTGAAGTGGTTTGCCATTCCCTTCTCCAGTGGACCACATTTTGTCAGAACTCTCCACCATGACCCATCTGTCTTGGGTGGCCCTACATGGCGTGGCTTAGTTTCATTGAGTTAGACAAGGCTGTGGTCTGTGTGATCAGATTGGCTAGTTTTCTGTGATTGTGGTTTCAGTCTGTCTGCCCTCTGATGCCCTCTCTCAGTGCCTATTGCCTTAATGGGATTTCTCTTACCTTGGACGTGGGGTATCTGTTCACAGCTGCTCCAGCAAAGCACAGCTGCTGCTCCTGACTTTCAATGTGGGGTACCTCCTCTCGGCCGCTCACTGCTCTTACTTTTATTAATTCACCCTTATTAATATCAGTAGAGAGGAAACCTTTGACATATTTGGCTATATTGGGTCTGTTTAATGAATGGAGGATTTTCTACTTTTCTATTTAGAGTTCAAATATCCAGGGTAGAATCAGCAGTAAAGTTAAAATACCACCTATCTTTTTTGGGAAGTTTTCATTTGTTTGTTTGTTTATTTATTTATTCAACTCACTATTAAACACATGAAAAGCACTAACAATTTAAAACAAGCCAGTTACTATTCAATGTTTACTCTGGGCAAAGTGGGCTTCCCAAGTGTCACAGGGATAAAGAATCCAGCTGCTAATGCAGGAGATGCAAGTGACATGGGTTCGATCCCTGATCTGGAGTAGGAAATGGCAACCCACTCTAGTATTCTTGCCTGGAAAATTCAACAGACAGAGGAGCCTGGCAGGCTACAGTCTATGAGGCCAAAAAGAGCTGGACACAACTGAGCAACTGAGCAGACATGCACTCACTGTAGAAAGTGCTTTACTAAATACTTTTATCTTCAAGATTCTTCTAAATTATTTGCATTCTTTTATTTAACCCTCACAACAACCCTGTAAAGTAGGTACTGGTATTATTTCTTTTGTAAAGATGTAAAAACTGATATCCATGAAGCTTAACAAACTTGTTCAAGGTCAACCAGATGCTGTGCATAAGATCTAAAACTTGAACTCAGTACTTGAGTTCCGCAGTCCATGTTCTCAACCATGGGTTCAGAGAGAGAGATAAATTAGATTCTTTCTTTGGAGACAATTGTGGATTAGAAAATTATGAGAATCATGGTGATAATATGGCTAGAAATTCTCTATTGGTAAAGGCAAGAGAAAGAACTGGCCTCTTCACAAACTGATCCACAGAGATTAGTGTCTGCACATTGAATACTTCTTTATGGAATTATGACTATGTGACAGGCACCTGTTGGGCACTAGAGAAATGGTGTTAAATAGGCTGCCTCTAGGCAAACTGCCTTAAATCACGTGTCCTATCCGTGATCATTGGACATTGTGCTATGCTGAGCTAAGTTGCTTCAGTCATGTCCAGCTCTTTGTGACACTACGGACTGTAACCTGCCAGGTTCCTCTGTCCATGAGATTCTCCAGGCAAGAGTAATGGAGTGGGTTGCTGTTCCCTCCTCCAGGGGATCTTCCTGACCCAAGGATCAAACCCCTGTCTCTTATGTCTTCTGCATTGGCAGGCAGGTTCTTTACCACNGGACTGTAACCTGCCAGGTTCCTCTGTCCATGAGATTCTCCAGGCAAGAGTAATGGAGTGGGTTGCTGTTCCCTCCTCCAGGGGATCTTCCTGACCCAAGGATCAAACCCCTGTCTCTTATGTCTTCTGCATTGGCAGGCAGGTTCTTTACCACTAGCACCACCTGGGAAGCCCTCATCGGGCCTTAGTGGAGCTCATTTCCAGATACTTTTGTCCTCTGGAGACTCCTTATTTGGCCTTATTCACCACAATGTTTGGTTTATGAAGGCACAACACCAAGACTGGCTTAACTTTTCCCTCAGTTTGACAAAATTTTAGGCAGGTTTCTTCCAAACTCTAGACCCTTGATTGCCCTTTTCTTAGAGCATTTACTTTTGAAAACTTGAGATTGTAAATTCTTTCAATGCTCCTTTGAAATTTAAATCTTACACAACCCAAAAATATCTTTCTCAAGGATTGTGAGCCATCCCTTTGAAATGTAATTATCAAGAAGGAAAGGCACCTAAATCCCAATATCTATGGGAGAGTAGGAACCCAACTTTGATAAGCACCAACTAGCAAACACAGATGATCAAAATCAACTTTACCAGTCTCCTTCTAATGTCCTCAAATACTTTTCTGTTAGCTTACCTCAGGGCTTAAGAGCCCTCCAAGGCTTAGTTTCAGCAGAGTTGAGTTCAGTCACTCATCTCCATTGTAGTAGTCTAGAATGAAGTCTTCCATGCCTGTTTAACCCATCGGNTTGTTCCGTGTCCAGTTCTAACTGTTGCTTCCTGACCTGCATACAGATTTCTCAGAAGTTAAATAAGCAGGGTGGCAATATATAGCCTTGATGTACTCCTTTTCCTATTTGAATGAAACCAGTCTGTTGCTCCATGTCCAGTTCTAACTGTTGCTTCCTGACCTGCACATAGATTTCTCAACAGGCAGATCAGCTGGTCTGGCATGCCCATCTCTTGAAGAATTTTCCACAGTTTATTGTGATCCACACAGTCAAAGGCTTTGGCATAGTCAATAAAGCAGAAATAGATGTTTTTCTGGAACTCTCGCTTTTTCCATGATCCAGCGGATGTTGGCAATTTGATCTCTGGTTCCTCTGCCTTTTCTAAAACCAGCTTGTGAAGAATCTAAGGTACTCCATTTTGTTAACAGAAAAACTCCATTTTGTAAGGTTCTGGGAAAAGAGCTTTTGGAAATCCCCTGACCTCACCCCACCACCCATGAGCCAATCGGACCCCAGACCAGAATCTCCTGACTTAAGGTTCAGGAACTTGTGGTCTACCTAGGTAACAGGGACCAATCAAAAACCAACACACAACCCTTCGAAAGAAAGTGACCAATCAGATGTTCCCCTACCTAGAAATTCTTTTTTTCATGAACACTCCCTATATAAGCAATGTAACCCAAAACCCAGGGCTCCTTCCTATAGCCGCTGTGTCGGTAATGGTGGGAGCCCCCGCTCGAGCTTGGTAATAAAAACTCTCTTGCTTTTGCATCTACCTCACCCCACCACCCATGAGCCAATCGGACCCCAGACCAGAATCTCCTGACTTAAGGTTCAGGAACTTGTGGTCTACCTAGGTAACAGGGACCAATCAAAAACCAACACACAACCCTTCGAAAGAAAGTGACCAATCAGATGTTCCCCTACCTAGAAATTCTTTTTTTCATGAACACTCCCTATATAAGCAATGTAACCCAAAACCCAGGGCTCCTTCCTATAGCCGCTGTGTCGGTAATGGTGGGAGCCCCCGCTCGAGCTTGGTAATAAAAACTCTCTTGCTTTTGCATCGGATATCAGCTCCCTGGTGGTCATTGGGAGATTTCGCGACTTGGGCATAACACTTGAACATCAGGAAGTTCACAGTTCATGTATTGCTGAAGCCTGGCTTGGAGAATTTTGAGCATTACTTTACTAGCATGTGAAATGAAGTTCAGCCCATTTGGGACAGACCTGTGTCTTATATCTGTTGCAGATTTGTTCAAGAATCTTCAGGCTCTTAATCACAAAGGCACATCTTATATAACTAAGATAGTATCTCTATTCTGCTAAAGAGTTTGATAACAATCAAGGAGCGGGGACTATGTAAATTGTCACAATCTGTCTCATACCAATAAAAATAACTGAGGTAATGTCTTGGATTAATATGAATTCCTATATCATATACAGCCTCCTTAATTGAATTAAGACCTACCAGTCAATGCCCTATATGGTTTTAATTGTAAAATATACAATTTTGCTTCAAGCTGTTAGGAAAATTAAAATGCATTATTTTTACATTTTACAGCATTTTTAACTAGTTTGTTGTCATGAGATGAATATTGTAATCTATAAGTTTTTTAATTCATGATGCAATTTAAATAAATATCAGTTTTTTTTTTTTTTAATGTGCTGTTCAAATTCTCATTATCATGCAGCAAAGCCTTTCCAAATTGCCTGAGGTTAGTGCTTTTGTTAGAACCCAGGAGAGTAGAAAACACAGCCAGAGTCATGAGAAAGTTAACTGACCTATATTTGAAAAATATATAATTAAAAAAATTAACATCAAGGTCACATCACCATCATCAGATTTGACTCACTGAAGATTAAAGCTCATAATGATTAATTCATAGCAATATACTGTATGTCTCTGTGTGGTCATCTGCATTTAGCACCTGGCTCAAAAATTTCACTTGAGGAATGTTCTGGGTCAAAGAAAACGTCTAGGATTGTCTGGGTTTTAAAGTAGATTAAAAAGAGCACAAATGATGCTCATAAGTTATCTCATGTTTTTAATGTAAAAAAGTAAAAAATGAAATGTCTATACCATAAAACTAAGCATAAGCTCTGCTTATGCTCAGAGCTCTGCTCTGCTCCTGAGTTGAAAGGTTTATGACTCATTTGAAAGTGCCTATTTTGACGACAAGAGCTTAGTGGGAAGGACATTTTGATTATCAGTTTCAAAGTGTCAGTTCATCCACTTAGTGTTGTAAGTAGAAAGAAAATGCCATGCAGCAGCTGTTCTGTGTGCATAACAAATGGTTAAGTACTATTCTCTCACTTGGACTAATAACTCTTTGGAAATATAAAAGATCAAAACTTTTAACTTGTTAAGGAGCTGAAGCACGTGGTAATTGACTAGTCTCATTTGACCTCCTTGCAGCTGGGTGAGAGCTCTTCTATATACAAGTCGCTAGCAGCACTGAAATCCTTCCCTTATGCTTTCGTTGAATCATATCCATAGTCCTGATGCAAGTTCACAAATTCCTAATCTGCAATTCATAAATTTCAAAGTTTATTCATCTGTTAAAGGCTTTTGGAAAGCCTCTGACTTCAACAGATGTGAGACAATTTCTATTCTAATTTATCACATTTTAGTATGAATATTAATTTCACTGCAGAAGGACTACTGTGTGTAACTATAAGGTTTACCTGTGTGTGGACGTGACATATAATATGATACAAGCACTGTATTTTCTTTCGAAAACCCAAACATTTCTGATTTCTAAAACCCAACTAGTCTCTAGAGTTTCTTTTAGGGAATTACAAACTTCCATCAGTTATTATCTATCACATAACTGAGCAGCTCTGACTCTTGTTTGTGCACTCTCTTCTGTAGTGTGTTATGTGGTTGGGGTGGTTACCTATCCAGGCATAACATTTTCCAGGTCCTCTTGCCCCAGATGTAATGACATGACTAAGTATCCTTAGGAGAATAGGAACATAAGTCAGAAGTATCATTTGGGGGCCAAGAATTTCCTACAAAGCAATTAAATGAAGTTGGGTCATTTGTAGTGATGTTGATGGACCTAGAGCCTATCGTACAGAGTAAAGTAAGTCAGAAAGAGGAAAACAAATATATTAAAGCATATATGTGGAATCTAGAAAAATGGTGCCAATGAATGTATTTTCAGGGCAGGGATAGATACACAGAAGCATAGAATAGATGTGTGAACATCGGTGGAGGTGGGACGAATTGGGAGATTGGAATTGACGTATATACACTACCCTGTGTAAAATAGATGCTAGTGGGAATATGCTGTATAACACAGGGAGCTTATCTCAGTGCTCTGTGATGACCTAGATGGGTGGAATAGGGGGGAAAGTGTGAGGAAGGCTCAAGAGAGGGGATATATGTGTTTGTGTGTGTGCGTGTGTGTGTGTGTGTGTGTGTGTATCTGATATATATATATATATGATCCACTTAATTGAGAAACTAATATAATGTTTTAAAGCAACTATACCTCAATAATGGAGAAGGCAATGGCACCCCACTCCAGTACTCTTGCCTGGAAAATCCCATGGACAGAGGATCCTGGTAGGCTGCAGTCCATGGGGTCGCGAAGAGTCGGACACGACTGAGTGACTTCACTTTGACTTTTCACTTTCATGCATTGGAGAAAGAAATGGCAACCCACTCCAGTGTTCTTGCCTAGAGAATCCCAGGGATGGGGGAGCCTGGTGGGCTGCCATCTATGGGGTCGCACAGAGTCGGACACGACTGAAGCAACTTAGCAGCAGCAGCATACCTCAATAAATTAAAAAAAGCTGGTGGGGCATTTGTTTCTTTCTCCTTCTACTGATGGAAAGCAGATGACTCCAAGGAAAAGGCAGAACCAAAAGGTGGAAGATACCTGGGTTCATGAGTCACTAAAGGGAGAAAGCTGCTCACTGGCCAGAAGCATCCATGGTGTGTTGCTAAACGGTTTGTTGTTCAATGGCCCAGTCCTGTCTGACTCTTTGCGATACCATTGACAGTAGCACTCCAGGTTTCCATGTCCTTCACTATCTCCAGGCGTTTGTTCAAACTCATGTCCATTGAGTCGATGATGCCACCCAACCATCTCATTCTCTGTTGCCCCCTTCTCCTCCTGCCCTTAATCTTTCCCAGCATAAGGGTCTTTTCGAATGAGTTGGCTCTTCATATTAGGTGGCCAAAGGGTTGGAATTTCAGCTTCAGCATCAGTCCTTCCAATGAATATTCAGGGTTGATTTCCTTTAGGATTGACTGGTTTGATTTCCTTGTGGTCCAAGGGACTCTCAAGAGTCTTCTCCAGCACTATGGTTCAAAAGCATCAATTCTTTGGCTTTCAGCCTTCTTTATGGCCAACTCTCACATCTGTACATGACTACTGGAAAAACCATAGCTTTGACTAGACTGAACTTTGTTGTCAAAGTGATATCTCTGCTTTTTAATATGTTGTCTAGGTTTGTCATAGCTTTTCTTCCAAGAAGCAAGGGTCTTTTAATTTAATGGCTGCAGTCATCATTTTCAGTGATTTTGAAGCCCTGAAAATAAAGTCTATCACTGTTTCCACTTTTCCCCCATCTACCAGGTGAGTATTTGCCATGAAGTGATGCGACCGGATGCCATTATCTTTGATTTCTGAATATTGAATTTTAAGCCAGCTTTTTAACTCTCCTCTTTCACCTTCATCAAATAGATAATAAATAAATTTACTTGGTGAAAAATCCTGAATTTTTAGAGTTTGTTATAACAGCATACATAAATATATATTCTATTAGTATCTTGTGATTATGTGTTATCTTCTAAGTATTAATTACTGTCTTTGAGTAGATTACACATTTTTGAGGGAAATTACTATATGTTATGCCTGTCCCATCACTTCATGGCAAATAGATGGGGGAACAGTGAAACAGTGAGAGACTTTATTTTTCTGGGCTTCAAAATCAGTCAAGATGGTGGCTGCAGCCATGAAATTAAAAGACACTTCCTTCTTGGAAGAAAAGCTATGACAGCCTAGACAGCATATTAAAAAGCAGGGACATTATTTTGCCAACAAAGGTCCATCTAGTCAAAACTGTGTTTTTCCAGTAGTGATGTATGAATGTGAGAGTTGGGCTATGAAGAAAGCTGAGCGCCAAAGAATTGATGCTTTTGAACTGTGGTGTTGGAGAAGACTTTTTAAAAAAATATAAATTTATTTAATTGGAGGTTAATTTATAATATTGTATTGGTTTTGCCAAACATCAACATAAATCCACCACAGGTATACACATGATCCCCATTCTGAACCCCCTCTTTTTTCCCTCCCCGTACCATCCCTCTGGGTCATCCCAGTGCACCAGCCCCAAGCATCCAGTATCATGCATCGAACCTGGACTGGCAATTCATTTCATATATGATATTATACGTGTTTCAATGCCATTCTCCCAAATCATCCCACCCTCTGCCTCTCCCACAGAGTCCAAAAGACTGTTCTATACATCTGTGTCTCTTTTGCTGTCTCGCATACAGGGTTATCGTCACCATCTTTCTGAATTCCATATGTATGCATTAGTATATTGTATGGGTGTTTTTCTTTCTGGCTTACTTCACTCTGTGTAATAGGCTCTAGTTTCATCCACCTCATTAGAACTGATTCAAATGTATTCTTTTCAATGACTGAGTAATACTCCATTGTGTATATGTATCACAGCTTTCTTATCCATTCATCTGCTGATGGACATCCAGGTTGCTTCCATGTCCTGGCTATTATAAACAGTGCTGTGATGAACGTTGGGGTACATGTGTCTCTTTCAATTCTGGTTTCCTTGGTGTGTATGCCCAGCAGTGGGATTGCTGGGTCATAAGGCAGTTCTATTTCCAGTTTTTTAAGGAATCTCCACACTGTTCTCCATAGTGGCTGTACTAGTTTGCATTCCCACCAGCAGTGTAAGAGGGTTCCCTTTTCTCCACACCCTCTCCAGCATTTATTGCTTGTAGACTTTTGGATCGCAGCCATTCTGACTGGCGTGAAATGGTACTTCATTGTGGTCTTGATTTGCATTTCTCTGATAATGAGTGATATTGAGCATCTTTTCGTGTGTTTGTTAGCCATCTGTATGTCTTCTTTTGAGAAATGTCTATTTAGTTCTTTGGCCCATTTTTTGAGAGTCCCTTGGACTGCAAGGGACCAGTCCATCCTAAAGGAAATCAGTCATGAATATTCATTGGAAGGACTGATATTGAAGCTGAAATTCCAATACTTTGGCCACCAGATGTGAAGAACTAACTCATTGGAAAAGACCCTGATGCTGGGAAAGATTGAAGGTGGGAGAAGGGGATGACAGAGGATGAGATGATTGGATGGCATCACCAAAGCGATTAACAGGAGTTTGTGTAGGCTCTGGGAATTGCTGATGGACCGGGAAGCCTGCAGTCCATGGGGTCACAAAGAGTCGGACACGACTGAGCAACTGAATTGAATGATGCCTGCATTTAGTCAATTGCACCAGTAAAGAATTACAACAGAGAAGTTGTTTCATATATTTGAAAAAATTATCTGAACTTTGAAAACTGAAATATTGCATTAAAGTTTAGGTGTCATTTATCAGTTGTGCAACTTTGAGCATTCCATAATCTTTTTGATCCTTGGTCTTACTGATACAGAGACAGTGATATTTGTGTGGAGGGGTTTTATGAGAATTACTGCAAATGGACTTGAAAGATCTAGTATGTAAAAGATTGCTTTTCAGAAAGTATGTTCAAAAAGTTATAAATTTTTTATACAGCAATGCTCTAAAATGCTTTTTGAAAACTAAAACAGTAAGCACTAGAAGTATCCAATGATTTACAACTTATACTCTTATTTTATCTCATTAAAACAACTTCAGGATGTTGCTATGATTATTGTTATTTAATCACTAAATCCTGTCCAACTGTTTTGTGACCCCATGGACTACAGTCAGTCAGGCTCCTCTGTCCATGGAATTCTCCAGGCAAGAATACTGGCATGGGTAGCTATTCCCTTCTCCAGGGGATCTTCTGGACCCAAGGATTGAAGCTGGGTCTCCTGCACTGCTGGCAGATTCTTTGTTGCCTGAGCCATCAGGGAGCCCATTGCTATCTTTAGTGGTATTGATTAGTGATATCATTTTTGCAATTAAAAACAAAGAGGCTCAGAAGTTCTTGAAACTCATATATAAGAATATCAGAGGTGAAAGCTAAGTCTTCTGACAAAATACCCAATTCTTCTCTTACCACAACAGAATCTTGAAATAAATAAATTTTCTTTTTTCTTTTCTATTCTTGGGCAGTTATTGACAGAAACTACTTCTATATTGCTGCATTGCCTGTTCAATCCCAAGGATGCTTCATAGACTGAGTATAAATCTTAAGCACATATTTATGTATGTATCTAGGCATGAATTTGCTTGGTCAGCCATAGAAAATCTATTGCTCACTTCTCTGGTTTATTAGAGCAGGTCTATGATACTGTGAAGACATTATAGTAAGTGTAACATCTTTAAGTGCTTACCTTATACCTGCTACTCTTGTCAATGTTTTTCATACGTTCATTCATTTTATATTCACAACAACCCTATGAACTATTTGGTGTAATTATCCTCATTTTACCTATGAGAGAACTGAGGCCCAGTTCAAGGTCACATGACTGTAAGTGGCAGAGCCAGAATTCCAACTTAGCCTGTCTCCAGAGCCTGTGCATTTAAATGCCATGACACCAAATCTTTCACCATGTGTCAATATGTGCCTCAGTGATAATAATTTTTTTTTACTATTGAATGCATAAAATAGAATTTACAACTTTAATACCATAATTGAGTGTCTAGGGTACAATTCTTTTTTTTTTTTTTTTTAGCCTGCTATTCCCTGCAAAAGTAGCATATATTATATTTTATTTATTTATTTATTTATTTTTTACTTTATTTTACTTTACAATACTGGATTGGTTTTGCCATACATTGACACGAATCCACCACAGGTGTACATGAGTTCCCAATCCTGAACCCCCCTCCCACCTCCCACCCCATATCATCTCTCTGGATCGTCCCCGTGCACCAGCCCCAAGCATCCTGCATCCTGCATCGAACATTGACTGGCGATTCGTTTCTTACATGATAGTATACATGTTTCAATGCCATTCTCCCACATCATCCCACCCTCTCCCTCTCTCTCAGAGTCCAAAAGTTCATTCTATACGTCTGTGTCTCTTTTGCTGTCTTGCATACAGGGTTATCATTACCATCTTTCTAAATTTTTAAAGTATTGAAATTGTTTGACTTTTGATTTTGAACCTTGCAGTTTGACCATTCATGCCTGCGTGCTCAGTTGCTTCAGTCATGTCTGACCATTTGTGACCCTATGGACTACTGTAGCCCACCAGGCTTCTCTGTCCATGGGATTCTCCAGGCAAGAATACTGGAGTAGTTTGCGTTCCCTCCTGCCGGATATCTTCCTGACCCAGGGATTGAACCTGTGTCTCCTGAATTGCAGGTGGAATCTTTACTGCTGAGGCACCAGGGAAGCCTAATTTGACCGTATTTTTATATATACTGTATAAAACTAGTCTGTGTCTCAATGAGCTTTGGAGACTGACCTCTTATCTTAAATTCTAACAGAAGGAAAGAGACTTAAATGGGGAGTGGTAGAGGAATGCAAGTGGGGAGAGGCGAGTATTCAGAAGTGAAAGAGAGGTCAAGGAAAAGAGACACAGTATGGAGCGTTACTGAGAGACTCCAGATGTCACAAGAATCAGCAGAAGGAATGGATGACATGTGGTGTAAACAAAACTGGAGAGAGAGGATTCCCACATTAAACACTGGGTGGACGGGATCTGGGAAGCTCAGCAAGAAGAGACAAGGAAGATTATTGAGTGCATTAGTTATCCTGCAGAAGAACTGTTGCTTCATCCCTAACTTGAGTGTGATTTATTTCCACTCAGTTGTCTTGGCCTTGACTATCATCTTCCCATAAAGATACCCTCACAGGAGGATCTTTATGAAAAACTCAACCAGTTGCTCCTAGTATAATGCTAATAGGTTTCTGCTCTGGAAATTTTCAGGATTCTTTTAAATATTCAATCACCATAATAATTTTAGCAAGTTCCTTTCTCATATTTTTAAAATCGACTCTCATTTATTTAGCACTTTGTCTTTTTTACTCATTATTTGTGAGGTATTATAGTAGATTAATTAAAGGGCAAACTCTGGGAGCCAGACAGATATGGATTATAATCTTTGCTCATTCACTTCCGAGCTTTGTGACCTTGAGCATGTTACATAACCTCTCTAAATCTTAGTTACATCATTTGTAAGCTGGGGAATAATAAAAATACCTACTTCATAAAACTGTAGTGATAGTTTAATGAAATAATGTTTGTAAATCACTCAGTGCAGTGCTTGGCCCATAATTAGTGCTCAATAAATATAGACTCTTATTAAACTGATGGTGCACTTTGTGAAGTTGATTTACCTTTCCAAAGTGAGCAATGTCACTCTCTTGCTGGCAGGAATAAGCTCACCAATATATTCTCACAGCGTCTTTGTCACCTTGGCCTAAAAGTACAGTGTCTGGGAGTGGGGATGAGGGGAAGTTGATTGAATTGGCCAAGAGTCTGTATGAGACACTAAATGGGTCCGGATCTGCGAAGCTCCCCCTGGTTGACATTGAAGGAATACCCCCTTACTGAAACATGCTCCCTGAAAAAGAACAAAACACAAAATAGGTTGAACCAAGAGCAATTAAGTAGTGAGAGATGTGAGCCTGTGGATACAAGTCAATTTACTAAAGAGACTTACTCACTCCAGGGAGCAAAGAGTGCATGCTTGCTGCATGCTAAGTCACTTCAGTCATGTCTGACTTTTTGCAACCCTATGGACTGTAGTCCACCAGGCTCTTCTATCCATGGGATTCCCCAAGCAAGAGTACTGGAGTGGGTTACTGTGCCCTCCTCCAGGGGATCTTCCCCACCCAGGGATTGAACCAGCATCTTTTAAGTCTAACCTACATTGGCAGGTGGGTTCTTTACCACTAGCACCACCTGGGAAGCAAAGACCACATGCATAGGTTCACACTTATAGTACAGGGAACTCTACTTAATGCACTGTGGTGACCTGAATAGAAAGTCCAAAAGAGAGGGGATGTATCTATTTGTATGGCTGATTCATTTTGCTGTGCAGTAGAAACTAACACAACATTGTAAAGCAACTATACTCCAATAAAAATAAAAAAAAAAAAAAAGGGAGGAATGGTTGTCAGAACATCCCAAAGCCTGTGTTGCAAAGAAGAAGCAATAAGAATGAGAATCTTCACCTCAAGCCGTGAATGAATTGAGTATGGTTTCAGAAGGAAATCATTTGAAGGGGAAATCCCTTTAGATTTTCTTTTTTCCTTCCTTTAATTGTTAAATAACTGAGTCCTCAAAGAGAGAATTATATCCCCACTTTCACTTTTGTAAATATGAGACCACGAAGTGATTGTTTGTGAAATATTTACACCCTTGGACTCATGTGAGCTATCATAATCACTTCAAGCCCACAGGCCTCCATCAATTTTATGAAAGTCATTAATCTTGTCTCTTAAACATCTTGACCTTCGTTTTTGCTCTCTCCTCCACCTTGCTTGTCCTTGATAAAGAGAAGGTGTGTTCAACCCCAAGGAGGGAGATGAATCTGTTCCCTTCTTATGATCAACACAAGCTAGCTGTGTATACACTTTTTGGGTCAGTTTTCCTCTAAATTTTCATCACTACCTTTAACAAAGTGTTTGGAATTGAGGTATTTTCTCTTCCTTTTATACAAACACTTTAACCTTTTAAAAAAATTTAAAGCGATATCTCAGGATTTCCTTGGACACCAAGGGATGTGCTTAAAGAGTACTAAAAGAAAAGGTGTGCTGTGGGTTAGAATTCCGTTGTTGTTGTTGTTCAGTCACCAAGTTGTGTTCAACTCTTTGCAACCCCATGGACTGCAGCACACCAGACTTCCCTGTCCCTCACCATCTCCCTCAGTTTGCCCAAGTTCACGTCCATCGAGTCAGTGATGCCATCCAACCATCTCATCCTCTGTCGTTCCCTTCTCCTTCTGCCTTCAATCTTTCCCAGCATCAGGGTCTTTTCTAATGAGTCAGCTCTTCACATCAGGTGACCAAAGTATTGGAGCTTCAGCTTCAGCATCAGTCCTTCCAATGAATAGTCAGGGTTGATTTCCTTTAGGATTCACTGGTTTGATCTTGCTGTCCAAAGGACTCTCACGAGTTTTCTTCAGCACCACAGTTCAAAAGCATCAGTTCTTTGTAAGAACAATAAGTTTGAATAGTGAAGGTTGGGGATGTGATCTATAAGCACGTGGGGGCTGCAGGTGGGTATTAAATAATTGCCGACATGTTTATAGCCTTTAAACCTGAATGACAAAAAGCATAAATTTGGGGAGTCACAATTGTTGGTTAATCTACAAGTTGTGCTCTCTGTCATTCTTGCACTTATCATCATTTGTTTATCCATTTAACCATTTATTAAGTTCCCACTATGTGCAGAGTTCTAAGGGTGAAACAATGAATAATGTAGATGCTGTACTTCATAGTACTTTATATTTTGGCTGGGAGTGCAGACATGCAAATTATGCTATAAAACTAGGCAATATATATAAACAGATATAAACAAAGAGCCAATGTAAACCTAGAAAAAGGAGCAATTAATTCTCAGTAGGAACTCTATAGCTTTACTTTAAGAGGAGAGAAAAGGGAAAAGGACATTGATATGATGAGATATGTTCAACTGCCCTACTGAGGCCCCTGACTAGTGGCTGCCTGGGAGTCACCCCTGGAGCAATAGGGTGATCACCCATGTCATTTTGCCTGAGTCCGGTGTTGGTTTTTACTTTTTGTACTGGTGCAGTCATCCATCCAGCCCCCATTCATGTCCAAAGTGGATGACTGTTTCCCTGCTGCTATCTTGCCTCTTAGTACCAGATATCCCTCTCTCTCCCACTCTCCGGCTCACAACAAAGACAGGAATTCTGGGCATGATCCTCTACCCAGAATCCCCAAGGTGAGAACTACCAGAGGAGTAGTTGGAAACTTTAGGTCCAGGTTGAGGAGATGGCCTTGAACTGAGAAAAGGGCCGAGGGGATGGGCAACAGAAGTCTTCTTTACTTTGCCCTCAGGTTTCCTACTATGTGTTGTGCAGAACATTTATATAACATATTAATAGTTAGTCCATGAATAAACAAGAGTTTTCTGGTCATTTATGTATAGTAAATGCTATATTAAGCAAGGATACATAGGTTTCTTTACTTTGGATTTCTTATAGCCTTGAAGGTGCCAACTACCATGTAATCTCTGCACATGCTATATACAATGTTCTGGTTACCCAGACTTAGCTATCCAATCTTGGAGCCCTCTTTTTTATGGAGCATCTTGCAGGGTAGGCGCTCATTTCAGGAAGCCTCACTTTAGAACCTGAACTCCACATGCTGTTGCCTTTGGACAAGATGGTGATTTCTTTAATAATTCATTGGCCATCCTTTTGGTGAGACTTCCCAGGTGGTTCTAGTGGTAAAAAAATTTGCCTGCTGATGTAGGAGACACAAGAGATGCAGGTTCAATCCCTGGGTCAGGAAGGTCCCCTGGAGAAGGGCGTGGCAACCCACTCCAGTATTCTTGCCTGGAGAATCCCATGGACAGAGGAACCTGGGCTATTGTCCACAGGGTCACAAAGAGTCAGATACTACTGAAGTGACTTAGCAAGCACATATCCTTTAGTGACGTTACAGGATTTTCCACTCAGCTTCTATGTGCTTTTGGTTGTTGTTGCTTTACTCATTTGCTTTTCTGAATGGTCACTGAGTCTTAAAAATTATTTGCATAAGGAATTCTAGACCTCTCATTTTCTACTTAAAGAAATGGAAGCACAGAAATATGAAGTAAACTGCTGTTGTTCAGTTGCTAAGTTGTGTCTGACTCTTTGTGACCCCATGGACTTCAGGAAACCAGAACTTCTCTGTCCTTCACTATCTCCCAGAGTTTGCTCAAACTGCTGTCCATTGAGTCCGTGATGCCATCCAATCATGAGGTAAATAGCCCCACTTAAAAAAAAATAGACTTTTTGTCATCTTAAGTTTCCCACTGGCTCTTGGCCCATGGTCAACATAGGGTAGCAGGAAACTTCTCAAGCAGGGAGTCCAGACGTTTGAATTTTTATACCTTACCACTCATGTAACTTCATGGAAGCCCTAGATGTTTGGTTTTTCTTCTATATAATGAATTGTAAGATCAGTGTTGATGCCTGATTTAGTTCCAAATTTTGTATATCAGTATTACAAGTTTTCTTTTGTTTCTAGTATATAGAAAATTCTGAAACAACAAGGATTAAGCAATTTAACTTAGAGTAAATGATATGCCATGGGTTTCCCAGATGGCTCAGTGGTTAAAAAAAAAAAAAAAAAAATCCTCCTGCCAATGCAGGGTACTTGGATTGGATCCCTGAGTCAAGAAATTGCCCTGGAGAAGGAAATGCAACCCACTCCAGCATCCTTGCCTGGAGAATCCCGTGTTCAGAGGAGCCTGGCGGGCTGCAGTCCATGGGCTTGCAAAGAGGTGGCCACGACTGAGCGACTGAGCACAATAACAGATGATATGTTAGGAGCAGAGATGGGATCTTGAAAATTGTACTTCCAATCAGCGTCTTAGCCCACTAGCCCCTTTGGATAGTTATCTGCCTTCATTTTTATGTTCTTTTTTGTTTGTTTTTCAAGATATAAAATAACATAAAAAATTAAGCCTGATGCCCCCTGTCAGAACCTCTCTTGTACATGGGTCTCAAATTTCACTGGGAATTGTAGACTAACACTTCATAACATCTCAGTGACCCCCAGATCTAAGAAATTCAGGTCAGAATATAATGAAAGTAGATGTGATGCTTACAAGAGGGTGGAGAGGAAAGACTCAATCTATTAAGGAGTAGTCCTCTTACTCCAAATCCCTCTCCCACTAAAGATCAAGTTCCAACCTTTCTTTAATATTAATGAATTACTTTCAAAATTTATACGGATAAATAAATCACTCAGAGAATCATGAAACACTGAAAACAGAAAAGTGGCAGTCTGACAAAACCAAGTTTTGCAACTGCTTTGATTTATTTTGTCTTTGTGCCTGAGGGACAACTCAGGTAATTTTCCTGTATGAGGGTAATTATCCCAGGCTGGCCATCTTGGGAAAGGACCCCCTGGAGCTTCTGGCTGACCTTGGCACTTTTGTCTTTTAGTGCATGTCAGCTTACTGCTGGAGAGAAATCCTATATTACAAAGAACTACTCTCTTCTTCCCCCACACTTGCTTGGGGTCACTTGGTTTGTTTCATTCTCCATAGTTTTCTCCTCCCAGAAGAATTAAAAGCAGGTAGTAAAAGTAAAGAACCCCCCAAATAGTGCACTCGGTTAACCTTCAAAGTCTAATGCTGTGTCTTGGTCATAGCCAAGAACTAAGCCTGCCTGGATCTAAGTGATGGCAGCTTTTAAACCCCCAAATGGTCATGTGTCTGACGCTTGAGGTATAAGTGGCTAATAAAAAGTCAACTTGAATTAGTGAGAAGCAACTTCCTAATAGAGCTGACACGCAATCAAGCGGATCTGTAGAGGGGATATGAAAATGATCTTCTCTTACAGCCAAAGGGGCATTTCAAAGCCAGCTAAATGCTTTAGAGGAGTTTCACGATGTTGCATCTCCCAAACACAATTTAATGCTTTTTGTAATTGGTTGGGGATGTGCCAGAGAGTTTTAAATTGTCTCATTTTCTTCTTTAACTTTTGATTTTGTTCTACTCACTCTTTCTTTGTAGCTTTATATCACATTAAGAAAAAAACAGGACCACGAGCATACCTGCTGTTCAGTGACCTGTTCGTTTCATATAAAGGTAATAGTGAGTTTAGGTCATTTCATACAGCTCAGGGCTTAAGCAAAAACTCCCTAGGTTTGAATCCCAGTTCTTTCACTTACCAGATGTGTGACTTTGAACAACTTACTTTACATAGCTGTGCCTTAGTTTTATCACCTAGAAAATAAGAATAATGATAGTATATTACTTATAAGGTAGCTATGAGAATTAAATGGTATAAAGTCTGACATATGTGATACATGTATACATTAGTATTTTTTCTGGTCTCTGAATAACTTTTATTTTATGTACATACCCTAATATATGCTATAATTCTGCATCTGATTGTCATTGGAGTTGTTTCTTACTTTTTTTTTTATAGAGAATATTTTCTGTGCACGTTGGGGCTTCTAGCTTCTGCACTTTTTCTCATCATTTTTTCCTATAAACATTCAACTGTATTCCTTCCTTTTTCATTTCCCCATTTCATTTCATTTCACACTTTCTATCTCTGATACAACTCTTTCTTGACCACTTCTCTCTCCCATGTGTTCTGGGAATAGGTTCAGTGAGATAAAAAAGAGACAGTCCTTGCCCTCAGAGGAGTTAACAGTTAACTTGGGAGGAAAGAAAGCAAACCGGGCCTGACTCATCACAAGTCTGACAGGAAAACTGAAAGTGAACAGAAGAAGTAAGCTGGGGACTTTAAGTGAATCAACTTTAAGTCAATTTTCTCTTGAATTATTTTTCAAATAAAAACAACTTCAATGATTTAGTCAGTAATAATTATAAGTATTTTTCCCCAAGGGATAGCAAATGCTATACCTAGAAAGAATTATTGGATTAAAACATAAGTGGAAAACTAGGAAAAATAGAAACTCTAGATAAAGTTGTACAAACATGGATTTCAATCTCTAACTCAAACTATTTGCCCTTAGCAAGTTGTTAGACCTTTCTAAACCTCTGATTCTTCATCAGAAAATGGAAATTGTGAAGATTAAACATAGAGAATGCAAAAGAACACATCATAATGCTTGGGACATGATAGTGTTAATATTCACTAAAATAGTTTGTTAAAATGCTAGTTTTCCACCATCATATGCACCAAGTATTTTGAAAGGAAATGAAAGTTGCTCAGTCATGTCCAACTCTGCGACAACATGGACAAATGCTATACCTAGAAAGAATTATTGGATTAAAACATAAGTGGAAAACTAGGAAAAATAGAAACTCTAGATAAAGTTGTACAAACATGGATTTCAATCTCTAACTCAAACTATTTGCCCTTAGCAAGTTGTTAGACCTTTCTAAACCTCTGATTCTTCATCAGAAAATGGAAATTGTGAAGATTAAACATAGAGAATGCAAAAGAACACATCATAATGCTTGGGACATGATAGTGTTAATATTCACTAAAATAGTTTGTTAAAATGCTAGTTTTCCACCATCATATGCACCAAGTATTTTGAAAGGAAATGAAAGTTGCTCAGTCATGTCCAACTCTGCGACAACATGGACTATATAGCCAGAATACTGAAGTGGGTAGCCTTTCCCTTTTCCAGGGGATCTCCCCAACCCAGGGATCGAACCTTGGTCTCCAAGATTGCAAATGGATTCTTTACCAGCTGAGTCACAAGGGAAGCCCAATAACTGTAAATGGACCTATAAACCAAAATTGAATGTTTTTGTAGCAGAAACTGTCAGTTGCTCCTTCTTCCTAGGTAAGAGATGCCAGTTTTGTACTCAGACTCCTCCTAAGAAAGGGGGTCATGCTTAACCAAAGGAAATTATGACAATTCCTTTTCTACTCTCCATCCTGCCTTGCCCCTGGAGTCACCTGGTGAATCAGTTCTGACCTTAATGCTTAAAGAAAAATATATTTGTAGGTGAGGTAGGGAGGGGAATTAAGGAATATCCAAAAAGTAGGTGAAAATGTACAAAATGCGTCCCTTTTCTGCCTTGAATAGTGCAGCTTGTCTTGTGACCATGAGGTAACAATCAGGATGGAAATGTTAGGGGAACCACTAACTAAAACCACCCACCCTGGTCAGGCACCACACTAACCATTTGCATGCGTTATCCTAGGAGAGGAGATCCTGGTAAAGAACACAGAACTAGCAAGCAACCACCAGGAAAGGTCAAAAGGAAAGAGGAGGTGTCAGTCCATATGTCCTACCAGCCTCCCAGAATCCTTCTTGCTAGAATCCATCTTGGTTGGATGCTGCGAGCGCCAACAAGAAGAACCCTTAGTCAGGATGATTGGCCAGAGACATCCTGCAAACTAACCCCATTACCATAAAACCTGAGACTGTGAGCCATGTGGCAGGGCCGTTCTGGTTTCCCTTATCCTGCTGCCCTTCGCCCAGATGCCCCTTCCCAATGAAGTCTCCTGCTTTGTCAGCACGTGTGTCTCCTCAGGCAATTCATTTCTAAGCATTAGACAAGAGCCCACTCCTGGGCCCTAAAAAGGGTCTGCCTTCCTGCAACAGAAAGGCTGAGGGAATTTCAGAGCCATGGGTCCTGAAGTTTTCACCCACCAAACTTATATTGCTTGCTTCCAGATTTCTTTTATCCAAGAAAAATTATTTCTTATTCATTTAAACCTCTGAAAAGTTGAATTTTCTATAACTTTCTTTAAAATAATTTCTGTTAGATTGTTAAAAAGTTTGGTCTTATTTTTAAATTTGGTCTTATTATTTAATTTCTATACCACAAATTATTGTTAACTAGAAAAATTTATTCCCTCAATTGGCTTTGATTCAACACCTATCTATCTATCCATCTGGTCAGTCATAAATCTCTCTATCATCTATTTATTTTGAAAACTGAGAAATTTCTATTGACTTAACTTGCCATGTTTGTGGACTATAACTATTGAATCATTTTTTCTGAGAAGTCTCACTGGATATCTCTAAAGAAATAAGACCCTCTTTGGTATTTGGGCCATTTGCTTTTCCACATGGAGTTAAATGTTTTTTTTAAACTAAATTTTAAGCGGTAGGAAAGCAGAGAGCATTTCAGATTTACTCACATTTGTGTATTCAGTTCTCAGTCAGGGATTAAATAGCCAAATAGACATGTAACACATATTTACTGAATCTCTATAGTGAATCCAGTGTCAGCATATCAGAGAAAAACCAAGGACTTTCTCCTTAGTACCCTTTCCCTCACTTTTATGTATTCTTTTCCTGCCTTGTGAAATATATTATAATATAGTAAAGGCCTGCATGCTTTCCCAAGATCTTCCTGACTTCAAGTTACTCTAAGGGATTGGTCTATCAACATTCTTTTTCTCCCAATGTCCAGTGCTCAGCCATTTCAGAGAAAGGCATTTTGTTCTTTTTTTAGTGTTAATTCATTTATGATTACTCTGGATGACTCATGTCTGTAAATGGAAACAACAACAATAATAATAATCAATACCACTTACTAGATATCATTGTAAGCATTTAAAATATATAACTCATTTAGTAACCAAAATAACTCTATGCACTGGGTTGCTATAATTACCCTCAGGTTACAGATAAGAAAAGTGAGGCTCAGTGTTAAACCTAGGTCACATAGCTAAATATGCTGGATCTGGGTTTAAGCTACATTATCATTACACTGTGTGTGCATGCATGCTAAGTCACTTCAGTTGTGTCGGACTCTCTGCAACTCTATGGACTGTCGCCCGACAGGCTCCTCTGTCCGTGGGATTCCCCAGGCAAGAATACTGGGGTGAGTTGCCATTTCCTCCTCCAGGGGATGTTCCCAGCCTGGGATTGAACCACTGTCTTTTATGTCTCCTGCATTGGCAAGAAAGTTCTTTACCACTAGTGCCACCTGGGAGGCTCACCATTACACTAATGATTCTCAAAGTGAGATCCCCAGAGTACTAGCATCCACATCACCAAAGAACTTGCAAGTGATGCAAATTATTGGATACCCTCCCAGACCAACTTGAAAACTTTGGATGTGGGAGCCCAGCAATCTGTGTTTTAACCAGGCTCTTGAAATTGTTTTGTTTGGCACAGTAAAGTTTGAAATCAAAGCATTACACACTTCTGTCTTACAAAGGGTGATCAAAACTAGCAAAACCTTATGAAAGTTAACTCAATAAAGTAATAAACTCCCCAAACTCCAAGGAAATGAAAGTTGGGATTATTTCTAGGTAAGGACTGACTGTCTGCCTTCCAGTTTCCTTTAATTATAAGAAATGAATGAATGAATGCTTATATCTGTGAGGATAATCATTCTTGGGTGTGTTGGACATTGTGGGCATTAAATCAACAAGGTAGGGGATATTCAAGTAGGTATAAAAGACATATTTGAAAATAGAGAAGGACTAGAAGATGTGACCAAATCCTTAAATTGCAGGCTGGCTTTTTTCCAATGCAATTTATAAATCTGGGCCTGCTCTCCCTATCATTACCTGGATGGAATATGGAAATGTAAGGTAATTGCGTTATTAAATTAAGAAAAGCATAATAAGGTAACTGAGCTGTGCCAAAAATATATAATGCATTCATTAGTTCAATGTACCTGGGATTTGAATTTTTTGCTCATTTGTATTATTTGTGTCATGCCTAACCACTTCTTTTAGCTCACATAATCAAGTCTTGAATGTATGTGTGTGTGCAGTTGGGACTAATTGGTGTAATTAATGTATGTGTAATGGCTTTAGCTGGCTAATGTCTGAAGGGAGCAGGAAAAAAATAAGCAAATTCATGAAGTAGATTTTAGATTAGCATCTATACCCAAGATAATTTTTTTTTCAGCAAGAAATTCTGCCTTCATTATGGCCTTTAGTTAATAAAGATGTGGATGGATTTCACAAGTGAACTTGCTTCACCCTAAGGAGTCTAGTTTAGCAAAGACATTTTGCATAAACTATTAGCAGCCCAAAGCAGAGGCTTTTTGTTAAATGATACTCTGATAATCTAAAGTAAACTAGAAATATAATTAGAAAGTGAATTTATCAATTCCTTTTTCTTCCTATGTGAAAATATTGAATTAACTTTCTTCATTTCGTTTTTATATTCTGCCTGATTTCAGAAAAGATTTGAGGCTATTAATAAAAGTATGTGGTGAATAATAAGAAAAAATTATAAAGAAATCAGGGAGGAAGGAAAATGAGGGCTGCTTAAAAAATGATACGTTTATATTTGGACTAAGTAAACTTCAATATATTACAGTAATGTTCAAGTCCAAGAATCACATAGGGATCCTCTAAGCAATGCTCCCACACTGTCTTGAAGATCCTTAGTTCAGCATGGGAGTGAGGTGGTAGTGGAAACAGAAAGTTTAAAATCTTCATTTTCTCCTCAGTTCTTCTAGCATCACTATGAATATGGTTGATCTTCCTGCATAGCTCAGTGGTAAAAAATCTGCCTGCAATGAAGTAGCTTCAGGGGATGTGGGTTAGATCCGTGGGTCAGGAAGAACCCCTGGAGGAGAGCATGTCAACCCACTCTAGTATTCTTGCCTGGAGAATCCCATGGACAGAGGAGCCTGGCAGGCTGTGTACCATCCATATTGTCACAAAAAGTTGGACATTACTGAAGTGACTTAGCACTCATGAATATGATCAAGAAATTATCTTTCCAATTGAGTTAACTGGTAAACCAAAAGACATATCTGTTTGGATATTGCAAAGAAAAAGTATTAGAAATGATCTGACAAACTAATTTTTTTCCCACCTTAATTATCAACTTTAAATTTTATTTACCAGATTCTTCAAATCTGCAACAGCATGAGTTAATATTGTATTCTATGTAGGCCAATCTAAGATCTTATGACCTAGTATCCTTGCTGGCACATGTTAATCTTTCTCTCTTTATATAAAAACCATCAAATTTATCTAAACATCAATCACCCGCAATAAGATCCTGAAGAAAACAATCACAGAGTAGAGGTTATAAGAACAATTAATATGCAGAATTAAATCTATCAGAAGGGTATAGAAAAGAACACTCAGTCGTTCTACTGGATTTAATTTGCTGAGAGAAACAGCCTTCACACCTGAGTCACAGTCACAGCTAGGTTTTCTCTCGATTAAACCCATGCTTGTCTGAAGCAATGAGGGCTGGGAGGATGAGCAGGGCACATGCTAATGAAACTTCCTGCAGAACAAGGGCATTTGGCAGAAAGTGTTGCAAGGAAGAATCAAATAATCTGTATTTAAAATTCCTCATTAAGCAAGCATTTAAAACTTCATTTTACATCAGATATGCTACAGAAAACCAGCCATAAAAATCAGAAACTATTTAGGTTGCCATATGAATGCAAGCTATAGTAAGATTATTGTGAAATATATATTACAAAAATTAAAAGAGGAAAATTCAATGTGGCTTAAAGTTCGCTGTAAATGTGTCTTGATCTAGCAATTCTCAGCTTAGTGTTTTATATGCTTACGTTTATAAATATTATTTAAAGGGCCATCCAAGTGTTAGTCTGTAGTATTATATAGAGTGTCATGAGGCTGGAACATTTAACAACAACCTATCTCTATAGCCATTAAGGAAAAAAAAGTACTTGACACTTACTGATGTTTTGAAATGCTCTCCAAGAACCAAGATTGTACCTGTGAGTCCCAGATTAGCTTTTGATACATGACAGCTTTTACATAAATAGAATTTTCAGTTCAGTTCAGTCGCTTAGAATTTTGCTCCTTGCCAAATTAGTAACGACAGAATGATCTCTGTTCATTTCCAAAGCAAACCATTCAATATCACAGTAATCCAACACTCTTCCAACAACACAAGAGAAGACTCTACACATGGACATGACCAGATGGCCAACACTGAAATCAGATTGATTGTATTCTTTGCAGCCAAAGAAGGAGAAACTCTATACAGTCAGCAAGAACAAGACTGGGAGCTGACTGTGGCTCAGATCACAAACTCCTTATTGCCAAATTCAGATTTAATTTAAGAAAGTGGGGAAAACCACTACACCATTCAGATATGACCCAAGTCAAATCCCTTACGATTATCCAGTGGAAGTGAGAAATAGATTTAAGGGACTAGATTTGATAGACAGAGTGCCTGAAGAACTATGGATGGAGGTTTGTGATGTTGTACAGGAGGCAGTGATCAAGACCATCCCCAAGAAAAAGAAATGCAAAAAGGCAAAATGGTTGTCTGAGGAGGCTTTACAAATAGCTGAGAAAAGAAGAGAAGTGAAAGGCAAAGGAGAAAAGGAAAGATATGCCCATTTGAATGCAGAGTCCCAAAGAATAAAAGGAGAGATATGAAAGCTTTCCCCAGTGAACAATGCAAAGAATAGAGTAAAACAATAGAATGGGAAAGACTAGAGATCCCTTCAAGAAAATTAGAGATACCAAGGGAACATTTCATGCAAAGATGGCTCGATAAAGGACAGATATGGTATGGACCTAACAGAAGCAGAAGATATTAAGAAGAGGTGACAAGAATACACAGAAGAATTATACAAAAGAGATCTCCATGACCCAGATAACCATGATGGTGTGATCATTCATCTAGAGTCAGACATCCTGGAATGTGAAGTCAAGTGGGCCTTAGGAAGCATCACTACAAACAAAGCTAATGGAAGTGATGGAATTCCAGTTGAGCTATTTCAAATCCTAAAAGATGATGCTGTGAAACTGCTGCTCTCAATATGTGAGCAAATTTGGAAAACTCAGCAGTGGCCACAGGACTGGAAAAGGTCAATTTTCATTCCAGTCCCAAAGAAAGGCAATGCCAAAGATTATTCAAACTATTGCACAATTGCACTCATCTCACACACTAGCAAAGTAATGCTCAAATTCTCCAAGCCAGACTTCAGCAATACGTGAACCATAAACTTCCATATGTTCATGCTGGTTTTAGAAAAGGCTGAGGAACTAGAGATCAAATTGCCAACATTTGCTGGATCATCGAAGAAGCAAGAGAGTTCCAGAAAATATCTACTTCTGCTTTATTGACTATACCAAAGCCTTTGACTGTGTGGATCCCCATAAACTGTGGAAAATTCTGAAAGAGACAGAAATACCAGACCACTTGACCTGCCTCTTTAGAAATCTGCATACAGGTCAGGAAGCAACAGTTAGAACGGGACATGAAACAACAGACTGGTTCCAAATAGGAAAAGGAGTATGTCAAGGCTGTATATTGTCACCTTGCTTATTTAACTTATATGCAGAGTACATCATGAGAAACACTGGGCTGGATGAAGCACAAGCTGGAATCAAGATTGCTGGGAGAAATCTCAATAACGTCAGATATGCAGATGATACCACCTTTATGGCAGAAAGTGAAGAAGAACTAAAGAGCCTCTCAATGAAAGTGAAAGAGGAGAGTAAAAAAGGTGGCTTAAAACTCAACATTCAGAAAATGAAGATCATGGCATCTGGTCCCATCACTTCATGGCAAATAGACGGGGAAACTGTGGAAGCAGTAGCTGACTTTATTTTGGGGGGCTCCAAAATCACTGCAGATGGTGATTGCAGCCACGAACTTAAAAGATGCTTGCTTCTTGGAAGGAAAGTTATGACCAACCTAGATAGTATATTAAAAAAGCAGAGACATTACTTTGTCAACAAAGGTCCATCTAGTGAAGGCTATGATTTTTCCAGTAGTCATGTATGGATGTCAGAGTTGGACTATAAAGAAAGCTGAGCACCGATGAATTGATGCTTTTGAACTGTGGTGTTGGAGAAGACTCTTGAGATCCCCTTGGACAGCAAGGAGATCCAACCAGTTCATCCTAAAGGAGTCAGTTATGGGTTTTCATTGGAAGGACTGATGTTGAAACTGAAACTCCAATACTTTGGCTACCTGATGAGAAGAGCTGACTCATTTAAAAGACATTGATGCTGGGAAAGATTGAGGGTAGGAGGAGAAGGGGACAACAGAGGATGAGATGGTTGGATGGCCTCATCAACTCAATGGACATGGGTTTGGGTGAACTCCGGGAGTTGGTGATGGACAGGGAGGCCTGGTGTGCTGCAGTTCACAGGATCATAAAGAGTTGGACACGACTGAGTGACAGAACTGAACTGAATAGTCTTCTTTTACTTGCTTTTATTTTTAAATTTAAGCATCATTACTTTGTGTGAAATATTTATTATTATTAGTGGTGCAAATTTGTTTTGGACAGATGCATTATTCAGTAAATGTGTCCTGAATACATACTATATCGCAGGTGTTGGTTTATGCACTGAGAGAGATGGAAATACTATAACAGTCTCTGTAGTCTAGTGGAGGAGATATGTGAATAAACCCAGTATGGCAAATGCTGAGACAGAGGATGCAAAGGTCGCCATGGGAGCACATAGAGCATGAACAGGGAGGAGGAACTCTTCCAGCATTTCCTTGGTGAGTATAAGGACATAGCATCTATATCTTAAAGGAGGAAGAAGGAGACTGGAGTGTGAAGTAAGAGGGCAGACATGGTAGAGAAAACTTTCAGGCAATGATAAAAATTTGTGCAAGGAAGACCTTGTAAGCCTTCATATTATATTTCAAGAACTCTTGGTTTTCTGTTATGAAATATAAAGTGTTTGTGTGTGTGTGATGTGTCCATTAAGGTGGTGGAGGTATTTGCTAGAAATAGAGCTGAAAGACTAGAGTTAGTGGTTGGATGAGAAAAACACAAACAAACGCATAGGCTACGTGAAAGAACTCGAGCTTGGTCTGTGGGTAACAAGAGCCTGCTGAAAATGTATAAGCAGGGGGATAATGTGTGCTCATACTGGCAGTTTAGAAACCTGAGGGTGAGTGGATGAAAGGGACAGGTGAGTTTGAGAATCCTTTTGACCTTGCTCTTGTTCTTGGTACAACAATAGCATTGCTTTCTAAAGGAAAGGAAAAATGTGAATGACAGTTTTCAAATCTTCTCGTTTTACTGGGGTTTATAGAGTTAACTGAGTCTCTAAGAAACTTTAGGGGTTCTCTAATGGCTCAGTGGTAAAGAATCCACTTGCCAATGCCGCAGACCCAGGTTCCATCCCTGGGTAAGGAAGATCCCTGCAGAAGGAAATAGCAACCCACTTCAGTATTCTTGCCTGGGAAATCCCATATACAGAAGAGCCTGACCGGCTACAGTCCATGGGATCGCAAAAGAGTTGGACAAAATTTAGTGACCAAAAAAAATAAAGAAAATTTAAAACTAGTTTTTTTCAAAAGTCAGAATATCTTATCACTGTCAATATGTTATAAACTTTTTTGTGTTTTATGCTGTCATTTATTTATTTGTCTGCTTGTTTATTTTTAATTAAACCATCATCTGATTTCCTTATCAGTTTGTCAGAAACAGGAAAGAAGTTCTGTGTCTATCTTATTTCTCATCCTGACGAATCAGCATAGCATCTGACATTTACAGAAGAATAACAAATACTACTTGAAGTGATTGGAACTGACTTGAAGTTTGGATCCCTAAATTTATATTGAGATGTATTCTCAGGTCACCTTTAAAAAAAAAAGCAGAATTAAGCCTTATATTGTTTTGTCCTATGTTCATACAAGTTATACTGACAGTGGTTGGGAGGCTTTTTACCTAGATATCTTAAAAAAAAAATCTACTAACAAACTAGTATAGGTAAGCAATTATTCACCTCCTTGGAAGTAAGACGTATTGACCTCTTCAGTTTTACTGAGGTTCTTCAAAGAGTATGGTTCCTAGTCCCCATGCTGAGAGACAAAAGTGTCACTGATTGATATGCTAAGCAGTGTTCCATCAGGCAATGGGATATTTTAGGGCAACAAGCCAGGGATGAGAGAGCCAAGGAAAACTTGGAGACACAAATTAAGGGTAGAGAATAAATATGCTGATTACAGGATGTTCCCAGAAATTGGTGGTCAAACAACCAGGGAATATTTCACTAGAAGTGAAAATTAGGTAGTCATTTTTTTGTCTGTCTCTTCCTACAAGCCCACTCTCACTATGCACACTTCACTGATAAGCTGTAATTTTCCCTAATGTATTTGCTTAAGTCCTACTTCACCTCCAATTAATACCATCAAAACTGTATGAGATGAGCCTTTTCCAGCCAAGTTCTCTCATTTCTGATCAAAAGGCTGTGAAATGAGAAGCATCTTCAGTGTGTCAAGTGTTGCTCCATTCAGAAAGAGACACAACATCCTTTCTTCCAAGAGCTCCTATTTTTGTTGGGGAAATAAAAGTATATCAGTCATGAAAGTGAAAATGTTGGTTTCTGTCGTGTCCGACTTTTTGTGACCCCAGTGGATTCTGGATCCCATCAGGCTCCTCTGTTCATGGAATCTTCCAGGCAAGAATACTGGAGTGGGTAACCATGCCCTTCTCCGGGGGATTTCCCGATCCAAGGATCAGACTCAGGGATCAAACCCAGGTCTCCTGCATTGCAGGCAGATTCTTCACTGTCTGAGCCACCAGGGAAGCCACACAGGCTTCCACACAGGAAGCCATACAGTATCAAATGAAGTGGCATATGTGTTTTTATAAGAGGATGGAGAAAGGGCAAAATCTGCACCTCATGTTTTGCAGTTTAGTTGCTAGGTAGTGTCTGATTCTTTGCGACCCTATGGACTGTAGCCCCTCCAAGCTCCTCTGTCTTGTCTGGGATTTCCCAGACAAGAATACTGGAGTGGGTTGCTATTTCCTTCTCCAGGGAATCATCCTGCCCTAGGGATTGATCCTGCAGCTCCTGCATTGTCACGAATTCTTTACTACTAAGCCACTAGGGAAGCACTTCATTTGGAGATTATACAAAGGCAAACGTGTGTATGAGCAGGAGTTAGCCAGGATGAAGATGGAAGGGAGATGCTTGCCCCAGAGCATTTTATGGGCTTGAAATGCAAAGAGAGGGGACTTCCTTGGTAGTCCAGTGGTTAAAACTTTTCCTTCCACAGCTAGCAGTTCAATCCCTGGTTGGGGAGCTAATATTCCATATTCTTCATGGCCAAAAAACCAAAACATAAAATAGAAGCAATACTGTAACAAATTCAAAAAAGACTTTAGAGACAGTCCATAACAACAACAACAACAAAATCTTACCAAAGAAAGAAAGAAAGAAAGAAATACAAAGATAAAATGACAGCATGGCAACTCATAGAACAAGTTGAGAAATCAGGTACAACAGGTATTAAACTCTTACCCTATTCCCTCTCTTTTTAGTATCTCACAAAACTTTATTTCTCCTTTTCTGGGTTACTGATTTTCAATCAATTTGTTTCTAACCACTTTGTTTTTGACAGAGTTACCTGCATCTGGTGTTCTCCTGCCACTCTGATCTTTGGTTGCACCTCACTTTCCCTGACATCCCCCTACATATAGGATTTAACTGCAGAATCTGCCTTTGGTCTTCTCATGTTCTTGCTCTGCCCCAGCTCTGAGGGTTATCTCTTCAATTCTATGATTCCAGGGAGCAGATGTCAAATCACGTCTCTATCACTAGATCTGAGCATTTCCAAGCACAGCATATAAGCTGCCTCCTGGGTACATCCAACAAGGTGCTCTATATGCACTTGAACTCTAACAGAAATTTATTTTAACCCCCTGTCCAAAATAAAATCTGCCCTCCTTCCTGTAATCTTACTTAATATTCAGTTCAGTTCAGTTCAGTTGCTCAGTCATATCCAACTCTTTGCAACCCCATGAATTGCAGCATGCCAGGCCTCCCTGTCCATCACCAACTCCCGGAGTTCACTCAAACTCATGTCCATTGAGTCAGTGATGCCATCCAGCCATCTCATCCTCTGTCGTCCCCTTCTTCTTCTGCCCCCAATCCCTCCCAGCATCAGAGTCTTTTCTAATGAGTCAACTCTTTGGATGAGGTGGCCAAAGTATTGGAGTTTCAGCTTCAGCATCAGTCCTTCCAATGAACACCCAGGACTGAGCTCCTTTATGGCTGGATCTCCTTGCAGTCCAAGGGACTCTCAAGAGTCTTCTCCAACACCACAGTTCAAAACCATCAGTTCTTCAGTGTTCAGCTTTCTTCACAGTCCAACTCTCACATCAATACATGACAACTGGAAAAACCATAGCCTTGACTAGACGGACCTTTGTTAGCAAAGTAGTGTCTCTGCTTTTGAATGTGCTACCTAGGTTGGTCATAACTTTCCTTCCAAGAAGTAAGCGTTTTTTAATTTCATGGCTGCAGTCACCATCTGCAGTGATATTGGAGCCCCAAAAAATAAAGTCTGACACTGTTTCCCCATCTATTTCCCATGAAGTGATGGGACCAGATGCCATGATTTTAGCTTTAAGCCAACTTTTTCACTGAATGTTGAGCTTTAAGCCAACTTTTTCACTCTCCTCTTTCACTTTCATCAAGAGGCTTTTTAGTTCCTCTCACTTTCTGCCCTAAGGGTGGTGTCATCTGCATATGTGAGGTTATAGATATTTCTCCTAGAAGTCTTGATTCCAGCTTGTGCTTCTTCCAGCCCAGCGTTTCTCATGATATACTCTGCATATAAGTTAAATAAGCAGGGTGGCAATATACAGCCTTGACGTACTCCTTTTATATTAGAAACATAATTATTTAAATTGCCTCTAATCTAGAAAACTCTGGGCTATTCTCAAACCCTCTCTGTCTCACTACCACCACATCACTTACTAAAATATTTTCTAGATAATCTAGCCTAGTTTTTCCATTATAATAAATTAGACTTTGTCTCATTCCTACTTGTATTTCTGTAATAACTTTCTAAAATGAACTCCCACCCACCAGGGATTATTCTAACTGCTTTTGAATGCTCTATCTCACCTGCAAAACAACAATGCCAAGATCGACAATAATGAACTTGGTCTTGTTTCTCAGGCAACATTAAGTAAAACTGTCTCACCAAGTATTTTTTTACAGTATTCTTTCAGGCCCTGATTACAGCAAAGAAAATCAGAATATTTGATGTTTGTTTAAATTTTTGATTCTGTGACAGTTGATAATCATCTTTTTTTAAGAGAAAGGATGAAAATATCTCAGGGGTAAAAGCTTCACAGGTAAAAATATGTGGCCAAAATTTGGAAAGATTATTTTGTTTTCATAATTATTTTAGGGCTCTCCAAAACCAGACTTGTCTTCCATTTCTGGGCTAAGCTCTGCTTTTTTTCTTTTAGTTTCAGTGAGGTAGACATAGGAAAGAGACACACACCACTCAAAGATTTTTGAAGATTTTCATTTGCTTTCGCTCCTCACCCATTTTTCTTTTCCCCTGTCCAAGACAATGCTCAGCTGCATGGCTCTGCCACTTGCAGTGCTTTAGTCTTCTGGTTGAAAGTGGGATGGCTTTAAGCATCAGCAGGGCCTCAGCCCTGCTGCAGGGACATGATCAGACAATCCCTGCAAGGAGCCTCTGTGAAGCCCCTGGAGGCAGAAGTCACAGGTCTGCATGACCTCCCACCACACTTCTCTGATTTCACTTTAGCAGTGTTTTGTGTTTTGTGGCGTCCTTGTAGTGTTTTCTCTGGGAGCAAGTTGCTCTCCATTCACTGATACAAATATAAACAAACAAACAAACATGCATAATCTTGTTTCAGGAAAGCCTCTTATAGGAGCTTTTCCCAAATAGTATATGGTTTCTTTACTTGCAGCAGTATATGTACAATTTGTCTCTTGGGCAAGAAGGCATAAATTTTGGTGTAACTTTCTTTATAGTCATAATTTAATTCCATTCCCCCCAACTCCTGCCCTCTGCTAAAGAAAGAAAACAGTTTCTATTTGCACGAAATAATCAGGAATCTTTAGGGCAGTAGGTTCAGGCTTGATATCAATATCTTTTATTTTATAGAGTGATATATTTGTTCCATTTTTTGACCACGATTTAAATCTTCTTTGTGAGATAAAATTATTAATTTAATGTAATGAACATATTTGGGCTTCCCTGGTGGCTCAGTGGTAAAGAATTGGCCTGCCAATGCAGGAAACTCAGATTTGATTCCTGGGTTGGGAAGATCCCAAATGGCAACCCACTCCAGTGTTCTTGCCTAGGAAATCCTGTGGATAGAGGAGCCTGGAAGGCTAAAGTCCATGGGGCTGCAAAAGAGTCGGACATTACTTAGCAACTAAACAACAACAAACTAATTTAAAGAAAAATATTAAATAAGTGATATTATGAGTGATACACTGATTTACCAAAAATTTTCAAGATGGTGGAGGAAAAAATCTGAAATATAGAAAATATTGACTTAGAGGGGAAAATATAGCTTTTGTTAGCCTTGGCATCTTTAACTTTTAATCTCAGTTCCAGATCCAACAGGAGCAATCACCAAGTTTTATTTATTAATTATTATTCGACAGTTTCTCTACCAGATATTTTGTTTTCTGTGCTGTTTGTTTTCCTAGTTCCTACAGAAAAAGAGTACACACTTGACTTCAACTTATTTTTCAGTTCTTATGCTCTACCAAAGAATCCAGTTTAGGCATAGATTTGCTATTTTTTGAGCATGTCCTGTGTCTCTCCACACTGACACATTATTTACTAGGACTTGCCAGGTGTGCTGATGACCCATTGTCAAAACAGCATCACTACATCACTTCCTCTTTAATGAAGACGTGAAACCAGGAAATACCTTTCCCAGACATGTCACCTCAATATCAGCATTATAAAAACAATGGCTATTTTATTATACTCCTGAATTTTATGAGTCAGGAATTTGGAAAAAGCACTGTATTACTTATCTCAACACAATTATTAGAGCCCTGTATGGGAAGATTTAAATGTCTGAACAATCTGGAGATTTTCTTACTCAAATGTCTGGTCTCGGATGGGACACATTCCATATGTCTTAAATTTTCTTATGGCATGCCTGTTGGGTTCTGAGAGAGAACATCCCAAAAGTTAGAGTCAAGAGACAGCATTCCAAGAGAACTCAGAGGAAGTTTGTGGTCTTTTATGACTTATCTTCAGAAGTCACGTCATGCCACTTTTCCTGTGCTTTTTTGGTTAAGCAGACCTATAAGTCAAATCTGTCTAGATACAAGATGCAGGTGCAATGACCACATATCTTGATGAGGGATCAAAGATTTTGGGGCTGTATTAAAGCTGCCACATATATATGTCAAATGCCAGAGAGAGTCTATGTTTTTTAAAAGAAGAATAATAGATTGTCTATTTCCTTAAGATGCTTTCTTTGGTTGGTTGTTATCATGCAACAACATTTTAAAGAGCTCAGTTCCTACTGACACCGGCAAATTTTAGCCTTAAACCAAGTGAACAGCAATTATGCAGAATAATATCCTCTTGGACACAGTGAATTCAAATTTGAAGAATTAACAGCAGCTCCTTCAGATGCAAGGTCAAATATGGGTGGTGTAATCAGAAAGAAGGAGGCCGTCTTCCTACTGTTTGCCTGGAGAGATGAGCCTCTGCTAGTTGGGGATAATTTCTATGCCAGATTTTATCCTTTATCGTCTTGATGGTGTTATTGGGTTCTAACTCCAGCCTGAAGGTCTTTACAATCTAGACTTTTGAGTGATTCAATGCAGTAACATGTTGTAATATGTTTTTCCTTTTTCTGTAGTTCTCCATCCCTGTGAACTTTTCTTGTAGCATGGATCTCATTATATATTGCTTTCTTGTTTTTTTATTAGTATTTCTTTCTTATTAGCACTTTAAGAGAGTTTTGTACTTTTGATAATCGTTTACACAGTGTCTTGTGTCTATGATTTTCATCATATTAATTGAGTTGGATTTTCTCTGTGTATAATAAGAATTTTAAATGTTCACCGTTTCATGGGAATGGCTTCACACCAAATTGTTTATAGAATATTGATCAGTATTAAACTCTTCAGTTAGTTAGTCTCAGAGAAACGATACAGTTTCTTGCAAATTCATTTCTTCGACAAGACATATTAAGCCGTTGTACTGCACTGTGCTGTCCACAGAGATGAACCACAACCTTGGCAAACATGAATTCCATCCTCCAGGAGCATATGATATAGCGGGAGATATAAGTAAGAAACCTGCATTACCTTATAATGCTGAATTGGTAAAGTTCAGGGTGCAATGGTAACAAAGTTAAGGTGGCAACTAGTCTGACCACAGAGGAGAAGAAATGTGCCTAGGGGTAAATGCCATACACACTAAGATACATATGATAGGAGCCATCGATGTGAAATGTGGACTCAGACAGATGTGGACTCTCATTGTAGGACAAAGTCTAGGAGAACTTTTATCATGAGTGACATGGAGCTGGGAGAGCTCAGGAAACTATTGAATTTGGTAAGAAAGAGGGAAATGGAAGTGAGATAGTAAAGGATACGGTTTGAGGGAAACGGTGTAAATTTATAATGTATACTAGTAAGTTTGACTTTTATTTCGAGGGAAATGAAGAATCTTTGATGAACTTTAAGCAGTGAACTGTGAGAATCAGAATTATATTTAGGAACTTGGAACAAATAATGATAGAATGAGCCTGGAGAATCACCACATTGAGTTGGCAAAGGAAGCAGTGAGGTTAGAAGAGAACATCCATGGGAATGTAGAATGAAGAGAGACGAGTTCCCCAAAGAGAATCCAGGAAAACTCCAACATTTAAGAACTCTTGGCAACAAAGTTTAAGCTGACAAGTAGCTTTGAGAGTAGAAGAACCTTGAGGAGAGTGAAGGGTTGGGAAAAACTGAGGAGAGATAATATTTTAACTATATGGATTTAGTTAACAGGGTCAGATGTTAACTAAAAATAATGAAGTAGAACAAGTTTAATGGCTTCCCTAGTGGCTCAGATGGTAAAGAATCCCCTTGCAATGCAGGAGATCCAGGCCCAATCCCTGGATCTGGAAGATCCCTTGGAGAAGGGCATGGCAACCCACTCCAGTATTCTTGCTGGAGAATTCCATGGACAGAGGAGCATGGTGGGCGACAGTCCATGGGATCACAAAGAGTCAGACATGACTAAATGACTTTTCACTTCACTCACAGAACAAGTTTAAGTAATGTAAGTACTGCAAAGTGACTACTGGATGGGAAGGAACCACTAGCAGTGAGGTTAAGAAAAGAACAAAAAGAAAATGCACTGAATTTCAATTCTTTAGAAGGAAGAAAAGCACTGTACCCAAGTGGAATGGGAGGGGAAATAGCTTCCCCAAGTGGGAGGAGACTGTTTTCTCTGGGAGAGGAGAAGATGTGGGTACAAGAGCAAAGTGGAATACTGAACAAAGTGAGAGAAGAATAAATCCTTGCTCTGTTCTGTTTCTTAAAATACTATTATGATGGTTACTGTTGTGTAAAGTTTGGTGTGTGTAATAATAAGTGACTTATTGCCAACATCCACTGGATCATAGAAAAAGCAAGAGAGTTCCAGCAAAAACATCTATTTCTGCTTTATTGATTAGGCCAAAGCCTTTGACTGTGTGGATCACAATAAACTGTGGAAAATTCTGAAAAAGATGGGAATACCAGACCTCCTGACCTGCCTCTTGAGAAACCTATACGCTGATCAGGAAGAAACAGTTAGAACTGGACATGGAACAACAGACTGGCTCCAAATAGGAAAAGGGGTACATCAAGGCTGTATATTGTCACCCTCCTTATTTAACTTATATGCAGAGTACATCATGAGAAATGCTGGACTGGAAGAAGCACAAGCTGGAATCAAGATTGCCAGGAGAAATATCAATAACCTCAGATATGCAGATGACACCACCCTTATGGCAGAAAGTGAGGAGGAACTAAAAAGCCTCTTGATGAAAGTGAAAGAGGAGAGTGAAAAAGTTAACTTAAAGCCCAACATTCAGAAAATGAAGATCATGGCATCTGGTCCCATCACTTCATGGGAAATAGATGGGGAACCAGTGTAAACAGTGTCAGACTTTATTTTTCTGGGCTCCAAAATCACTGCAGATGGTGATTGCAGCCATGAAGTTAAAAGACGTTAGTTCCTTGGAAGGAAAGTTATGACCAACCTAGACAGCATATTGAAAAGCAGAGACATTACTTTGCCAACAAAGGTCCATCTAGTCAAGGCTATGGTTTTTCCAGTGATCATGTATGGATGTGAGAGTTGGACTGTGAAGAAAGCTGAGCACCGAAGAACTGATGCTTTTGAACTGTGGTGTTGGAGAAGACTCTTGAAAGTCCCTTGGACTTCAAGGAGATCCATTCAGTCCATTCTAAAGGAGATCAGTCCTGGGTGTTCTTTGGAAGGACTGATGCTAAAGCTGAAACTCAAATACTTTGGCTACCTCATATGAAGAGTTGACTCATTGGAAAAGACTGTGATGCTGGGAGGGATTGAGGGCAGGAGGAGAAGGGGATGACAGAGGATGAGATGGCTGGATGGCATCACTGACTCGATGGATGTGAGTCTGAGTGAACTCTGGGAGTTGGTGATGGACAGGAAGGCCTGGCCTGCTGCAATTCATGGGGTTGCAAAGATTTGGACAAGATTCATGGGGTCACAAAGAGTCGGACACGACTGAGCGAGTGAACTGAACTGAACTGAACTATGGTGCTTTCTAATTTAAATATCCAATGAAAAAACTTGTTAGTTGATTAGAAAAAATTGATAAAATAGGTGAGAGTAAAAGTCTCAGAACAGTGGTGTTGTTGCTGTTTAGTTGCCAAGTCGTGTCAGACTCTTTGCAACCCTCATAGACTGTCACCCGCCAGGTTTCTCTGTCTGGGATTTCCCAGGCAAGAATACTGGAATTGGTTGCCATTTCCTTCTCCAACATTTCTTTCAGAAGAGTAGAAGAGTTTAAATTACAAAATTGGTCTTTAGATGAGGGTAACAATTCCATAATGAAGTTAATACAAAAACGAAATGAAACTAGCCTTACACTCATCATAAGAGAAAAGCATGTAAGCTGCTGCTGCTGCTGTGGCTCCTAAGTCGATTCAGTCGTGTCCGACTCTGTGCGACCCCATAAATGGCAGCCCACCAGGCTCCCCTGTTCCTGGGACTCTCCAGGCAAGAACACTGGAGTGGGTTGCCATTTCCTTCTCCAATGCATGAAAGTGAAAAGTGAAAGTGAAGTCCCACAAGACCATAATTCTCGGTGAACTAGTAAATGATGAAAAGATTTAGTTCGACATTAACAAAAAAAAGGTAAAGTTACATTTTAGAAAATTGAGAGTATTCAGTTTCTTCTCATCAAATATATATCATTCACCTCCTACCTGCCAGTAACTGCCCAATAAAGAAGAGTAAAATATTGGGAAATAGAGAATATGAGAATTTATTATTTAGCTCCCACTGAAACCATGACTGACTACATAATAGCATTTTCACCACATCCTTATCTAGGTAATATAAATTGTTAGAGCCAGTTTAAATGACGGGGTGTTTTATTTATTAAGCCATGAACCAAAAGAAATTGTGCTACAAGAACAGAAAGATACACACACACATATGCACAGACAAAATAACCTAAATTACCTTAAAGATAGTCAAGTAAGCACATGGCTGCAGTACAGGCAATTTGACTTACATAAAGTAAAGGTAAGAGAGCATCTATTTATCCTTTATCTATGTATCTAGACGTATATAGATGTAGATATAAGAGAGTGTGCACAGACTTTACAGTGTAAATTTGTATTATCAAAGTTTCTCTTGTAAAACTAGCCTTTTGTAGAAATTTTATTTGATCTATCTATATATATAACTATTGTATAAAAGGGAGACCAATGTGAAATATACTGTAAAGATACTGTAAAGCATCAGAGCATAGATTGGTTTATTCTGCAATCCTGGTAAAGTGCACACAGGAGAGATGATATGGAAGTGTTTAGAAAGGTGAATGATAATGGGAGGGTCTTGGCAGTTTGCTCTGGAAAGCAGTGATTCCAGATTCATCTAAACGAATCATTCATCTAAATGATGAAAAGGTTCATCTAAATAGTGATTCCAAAATCATCTAAAGGGAAGATTCAGATGCTCTCTAGCATAAAAAATAAAAGTAAGTAATCAAAAGTTGAATTTTTTTCCCTGGGAAGGTAAGTAGTTTCACTGAATCCTTCCTGGAATAATTATAAATCTTTAACTAGATAAACTTGAATCATGATATTCAACTGAAGAAAATTAAAAGTATCATCTTGGTAACCAATAATGAGGAGGTATGCAGGAGTTTAGCTAGTTTTAGAAATTGAATCAAAACTCATGATCCAAATGAGGAAAAAATAATAATACAAATCACC
>SJYT01083482.1:170022-199222 GCA_006410635.1 Cephalophus harveyi | reverse complement strand
TTAAAATTAGAACTTTATACATGTATAAATATGCATTTTATACATATACAAACACTTCTATAAAAGTTGATCATGTCTTTTAATTCTTTAGAGATATTGTATATATACTAGTATAGTTAAAATATAATTTTTATCTTTGATTTATAAATCCTCCCCGCAAAAATCATTCAAATGGAATAAACCAAATAATGCAGTCAATCGTGGAATTTTATTTAGCAAATGACACAAATCAGTAATGGATTTTGTCAATATTTATGGAGTAACTTTCCTAACAATTTTTCCTAGACTTAAGAGTTCTCAAAAACAGTTCTCTTCAGCATTAGCCTGGCTGTGCTACCAATGGTCTTTTGCACAGAAAGAGAGAATGAGTAAGAGGAAGATTGTTAGGAATGCCAACCTTATAATCAAATGTGAACTTGAAAACTCAGAAATAAGCCTTATTCTTGGGAAATACTGACCACTCTACCTGACTGGGCTAACACCTGGAAAGAAGATTTCAGATAACAAGCTGGACTAGAGGAGGATCTGCTCAGCTCATGTCAAGGTGGTAGGTGATGCCACTTGGAGCTTCTGCTTAGTTGAATTCAAGTTCTTTGCTTTATAAACTAGGTCAGGTATGTTGTTTCATTTTAAAAGTAGAAGCAGCACTGAAGACACAGAAATTTTCTGGGAAAAAGCTTAGAAATATATAGCAAGTAGACATATCCCTGATGAATTTTGCAGTACCTTTGGAGGTGGCCTGCCTTGACCTCCATTAACAATAGCCACACAATGATACACAGACTTGGATGTTTTAAAATCTAGTCTGTCATACCAATCTTAATGTTTCTTGCTGTTTTGAGAATGTAAAATTGTTATGGTCTGGGAGACATAAGTACTGTTATATGTATTGATGCTCTGGTTTAGTAAGTGTTAAACACTGAATAAAGTAATGAGAGATGTACAATATATTGAAGAAGGTTGCATGCTCTTATTTCAACTTTCTAGTTTATAGTGTGCAATGGTTTATTCCTAATTATTTGAATGCAAGCCTTGGTTAATCCAAATTCTTTTTTCTAAGTTTCTTTTACACTAAATTTACCATGTACTTTCCATTTAAATAATTTTTCTTCTATCTGAGCCTGAAAATATGAATATTTTTCTTATGTGTGAGAAGTTATTACCCTGTAGACTAATTAGGTTGGCCATCTTTAGCTTTCCAAAATGAATTTAGAAAAAAAGAGAACCCATAATGACAAATGCAAATTTGAAAAGGGTTCAACTTAAAGTGAAAGGTCCTATGGAAATGGACATCATTAAAAGGAAGCATTGCTTAGAAATAGATTCTCACGTAAGTCTGTCTTTGTGGTAATGGTACTTGTATACATTCTATAATAACATTTCTTTCTCTTTTCCTGTAACATTCATTGTGTTTTTTAAAAAAAGTATTCCCTAGTCTCTAAACTCATTTGTTAAGAATAACACATTAATTTGCCAGTCTTGCATTAACTCTTACAATTCCATTGCTCAACAGCCAAAGCTTTGTTAGGTTTGAGAATTTTGGGGTATTTGTGGTCCTTTCTTAATGTTTTTATGGTAATATATGTATCATTCCATGTAACACGAATATGCTGAAGATGGCAAATTTGTTTTAAAAATTAGATTGGAGGTACAAAATTGAGAAAACTGGTAGAATATTTTTTTAAATAAAAGTATGAGCTACTCTGGGCTTCCCAGATGGTGCAGTGGTAAAGAATCTACCCGGCCAATGCAGGAGATGCAAGAGACGTGGGCTTGATCCCTGGATCAGGAAGACCTCCTGTAGGAGGAAATGACAACCCTCTCCAGTATTCTTGCTTGGGAAATCCCATGAACAGAGATTACAGTCCATGGGGTCACAAAGAGTCAGGCGTGACTGAGCACACACACACACACGAAGATTGATGAAATAATAGTAATAATAATAATATTTACTTGAACGTTTATGTCAACAGAATTTGTTAAGCATTTTTTAAAGAAATATATAGGAATGTAAGTCAGGATGGTTTCTTTGATCTGAAATTGAGCAAAGGTGTTCTAACATCTTGCCTCAGTGTTGGTGACAGCAGGGCTGACTACATGCTGGATAAAACTATTTTACTATTTTCCCACAGACAGCCTTCAGCAGGGCATTATCAAAGCTAACTCAACACTGTGTGGTCAAGCTTTAAACACATCATTGCAATATGACAAAATTCTTTCATAAATGTCAAATGTATCATAGTTTAACCACTTACCAAGTGGCCTTCTGTTGTATAATGCAACACTAATCATATCAAACAGAGGGAAGAATTCATTGCTAGACCTGTCTTTTATTTGTCAATTGAAATACTTGGCTTGATTTAATTAGTCCAGTTGCTTTTGATGGAAGGCTAGGGAGATCGAGAGAAGTTGCCTGGTGCATTATTAATTCTCTACATCTTTATTGTAGTGCCAATACCTAGTCATTCTATTTTGAATTCTCCATATCCCCTTTCTGGCAGTGACAGCTGTTATGGCCACTTTCTTTTTCTTTCTTGAAGAAAAGGGCAGCCCACAGCTGCTGTTGTTTCTAAGGCTGAGTAAAGGATCCATTTGCAGAGGCAGTCTAACGGCTGAGAAAGCGTCTGTCTCTCTCCTTTGTCATCACGTGTCTCGCATTCAGGAAGTTATCACATTCTGCTAGCTCAAGGACCTGAGACTTTGACATTGTTCTTTGACTTGACAACCTAAAATCCTTTTCTGCCTTCCCGGGTGACAGGAATGACCCATTTCTGAAGCCAAAACATCGACGACTGCCTGACTGATTCAATCACAGATTGTCACATTTGGGCAAGAGCGTTTTCCTCCCAGAATTTTGGAGATGTGAGTGCCTCCTTATGCTCTGCTTTATTGCATTCCCGTGGATATTCACGACGTGTTTGTCTGTACAGATTTAAACAGTCTTTAAAAGATTACTCTCAAGTAGCCAAGATGGATCAAGATACTACATGACACTTTCATACTTAGAATAATAATTTTTCTTCTGATTCCAATAAAAATCAGCAATTTTCTTATATACATAGAGTTTTTATGCGTCTCACATTTTTCCTCTATTGACTTCCAGCTCCAGATTTCCCTTTTATTGAGGTACCCTCCCCATTAATTGCAAACTGTCAACTAAGTTTATGAAATATTGTATCCCTTCCATCACTGCTTCTGCTGCTGCTGCTAAGTCGCTTCGGTCGTGTCCGACTTTGTGCAATCCCATAGACAGCAGCCCACCAAGCTCCCCTGTCCCTGGGATTCTCCAGGCAAGAACACTGGAGTGGGTTGCCATTTCCTTCTCCAGTGAGTCCCGTTCAATTACGTACCTCATACAGAAACATGAGAACTGGAAAAAATAATAGATGAGGAGTTTTTTTTTTTTTTTTTGGCTTGCCTCATGAAATAATCCAAATGAGCTAGATTAAAATGACTGCTGCTGAAACATATCTTTTCAAAACTAATCTCTTGTATTGGGTGAATATAATTCACACTTTGGGAAGAGCTGAACTTAAATACTTTGTCAAAATGCATGATACAAAGTTTTGTAGTGCTTTCTTGAAATATATTCTTCCATTATTATCAAATATTCTGAAGCAGAACTCAAGTTTATTTATATATTCCTTACACCATAAGCTATAATGGAAGCAAATATTTTGAATCCTCATATGAACCAAGAGTCATGGGTTAAATAACATGCCCAAGGGTTAAATAACAACATATGAAGGGCAGAAATATAATTTTTATCCAGATTTTTGACTAAGAATAATATATTTTTTACCACCACACTTCAGCTTCTTTGTTCTGATTTTAGGGCCATATTTCTTATGATATTTCTTTAAATGGTTATGAAAAAAATGAGTACCAAGTACCAAAATCAGTACCACAAGCCTGTTGTAGTCCCAGGCTTATAATTGTTTCACATAACTTTTTCCCCAACAATGTAAGTTTGATTCCTCAACTTTAATATTTCCACACAAAATATTTTGGAAAAACAAATAAGGTAAGCACAATAGTAAGAACTTTGACTTCTATGCCACTAAAGGAAAAGCTATGAGGTTGGGGATGTTCAGTTGGCAAAACAGAAGACAAAGAAGATCCAGGTATTTGTTATAGAATATCCAAGGAGATATAATGTATGAGAAAGAGTTGTGTTATGTTTCTCTTAAAGGAAAAAAACAGAATTACTGTATAGAAGCTGTGGAAAATGGATCTGAGTTCGTCAAGCAGGAACACTCAAAGGGATTTTATTGCTTACTTTTATTTGTTTGGCAAGTAACTTAGCCACATTTGAGTTCAACAGAGTGAGTAATTAAAATACTTCTTCAAAGAGGGGCACACAATCATATGTCTATGAGAGATTCTAAGCATATTCATTGTAGAATCTTCAAGTGTGTATTATATTCATTTTATTTTATTGCTAATGTGATTGGAGTTTTAATGTTCTTCACATGTTTTGAAACTCTGGATTTGGGACTCAAGTTTTTCTTTTTTTCTCTCAGAACCAGCCCATTTTCCTGCTTCCCCGCAGTGGCATTAGGGTATCTCAGATTCCAGTGTTGAGCCATTATTCTGCCTGGCTTGACTCTTGGTTGTGTTGGTCTCTCAGTCGTGTCCAACTCTTTGCAACCCCATGGGGCGTAGCCCACCAGGCTCCTCTGTCCATGGAATTCTCCAGGCAAGAATACTGGAGTGGGTTGCCATTCCCTTCTCCAGGGGATCTTCCCAACCCAGGGATCAAGCCCGCATCTCTTGTGCTTCCTGCATTGGCAGGTGGGTTCTTTACCAGTAGCACCACCTGAGCTACCAGGGAAGTCCTTAAATGTTGGCTAGGTAGATGAGTTTGGGCCACATTTCAAGTATCAGAAAGTACTTAGTAATGGGTTTTAAATTTTTTTTGCCAAAAATGATCCTACTTTTTCCTTCACCAGAAATGTATGAGAATATGTGACACAAACTCCACAAAGTCCATTTTTTCTACTTTTGTTTAACAGATTAGAAAACATACAGAAAATTAAANTTTGGGCCACATTTCAAGTATCAGAAAGTACTTAGTAATGGGTTTTAAATTTTTTTTGCCAAAAATGATCCTACTTTTTCCTTCACCAGAAATGTATGAGAATATGTGACACAAACTCCACAAAGTCCATTTTTTCTACTTTTGTTTAACAGATTAGAAAACATACAGAAAATTAAATAAATACTTTTCTTCTGTTATGGCCTGCTCATGTCATCAGTCCATGCAAGGAATCTCTCATTTTATTTTCCTATCAGTTCATTAATTCGACTATCTTTCTTCTCCTTTCCCATGGGCATCCTTTCCAATGGACTTACCATTTATCTTTTATCTTTTTGAGGCCTTGGATGTGCATTGGGTTGGAAAAAAAGTTCATTAGGGTTTTTCCATAAGGTGTTATGGAGAAATCCAAATGAAATTTTTGGTCAATGTTTATCCTTTACAGTGTTGTTTTTGTGTACATAAATTTTAAAAATATTTTGATTTTTGTTATATCTTATAAATATTGATATTTTGTTATATAATCACTACTTTAATAAAGCTTCAATGTTATATATTTGTTAACTTTTTTTATTGTGATAAAAGTCACATGATATAATGCATACTGTTTTAACCATATTTAACTATACAGTTGGGTGACACTATACATTCACATTGTTGTACAGCTCTCACTACCATCCATCTCTCAAATTTTTCACCTTAGAGAGACTCTGTCCCCATTAAACACTAACTACCCATTCCTCCTCCCCACTCCCCCATCCCTGGACCCTTGCATCTACCAATATACTTTCTGACTCTATTTTCAAATGCTCAAGTTATAGTGTAAACTTCTAACTCATTACAGCTATAAGATATGGCATGATAGAGCATGCAATCATTACCAGTAAAACATCGAAAATAAATATATTCTATTATCTGGGGTATATATTCCTGGGAGTTGAATTAATGACTCATTTCATACACTGTATTTATTGTAGTTTTCAGATTTATAGGAGGGATTGTTGTTGCTTGTTCAGTCCCTAAGTGGTGTCTAGGGGGAGTATTCCAGAATATTTCAATCAGCAATATGCAAAGCTTTCTACCTTCCCTCTAACAATTGGATGTAGTTTTGGGGGAAGGGGACCAATTTTGTGTGCATGCTCAGTTGTGGCTGACTTTTTATAACCCCATGGGCTGTAGCTCACCAGGCTCTGCTGTCCATGAAATTTTCCAGGCAAGATACTGAAGTGGGTTGCCATTTCCTACTCCAGAGGATCTTCCTGACCCAGGGATCAAACCCACATTTTTTGCATCTCCTGCATTGGCAGGTGGATTCTTTACCTGTGCCACCTAGGAAGCCCAGGTCAATTTTAGTGGATAAAAATTTACATTTTACATTTATTTTAATTTACCTTTTTCTGAAAAGCTTGAAATCGACCTATTCCTGTTCATTCTCTGTACTTATACTGGATTTTAATTTTTTTCCTAGAATTCCACTAATATTCCAGTATTAATATGTTTTTAGTTTTAGGTTTTGCCATTTTAGTCCCAAGGATATCACTCTTTTGTTTACATTACCTATACTGTCTTTCATTCAACACAAAGTTTCATTTGAAGTAGTCAAAAGCATTTTTGTTGTTGCCATATACTTTATGGAGTTTCTGTTAGGGTTTAACTTAAAAAGTTCTTTCATCCAAAGGTCACAGAAATGTTCTGAAATTTCTTCTATTACCTTTATTTTTTCTACATTTAGATTTTAATCCACCTGTAACTTATTTCTGTAAAGATACACTTTGATTTTTTTTCTCCATGAAAGCAAAACAAAACAACATGAACTAAGCAATTCTTAGATTCCAGTTTCTCTTGGTGGTTGCTATTTTTTTCTGTGATATCTTTTTAAGGTTATGTTGTTAAGTTCATACATATGTATGAGCTGTCTCTTATACACATCTGATCTGCTCAGCTCATGTCAAGGTGGTAGGTGATGCCACTTGGAGCTTCTGCTTAGTTGAATTCAAGTTCTTTGCTTTATAAACTAGGTCAGGTATGTTGTTTCATTTTAAAAGTAGAAGCAGCACTGAAGACACAGAAATTTTCTGGGAAAAAGCTTAGAAATATATAGCAAGTAGACATATCCCTGATGAATTTTGCAGTACCTTTGGAGGTGGCCTGCCTTGACCTCCATTAACAATAGCCACACAATGATACACAGACTTGGATGTTTTAAAATCTAGTCTGTCATACCAATCTTAATGTTTCTTGCTGTTTTGAGAATGTAAAATTGTTATGGTCTGGGAGACATAAGTACTGTTATATGTATTGATGCTCTGGTTTAGTAAGTGTTAAACACTGAATAAAGTAATGAGAGATGTACAATATATTGAAGAAGGTTGCATGCTCTTATTTCAACTTTCTAGTTTATAGTGTGCAATGGTTTATTCCTAATTATTTGAATACAAGCCTTGGTTAATCCANGTAATGTATAGTAGTTACTAGTATTGTTCAATATGATAATTAACTGCTTTTAACTGTTGAATTTAATTTAAGGTATTTTCATTGTTGTTTTATTCAGGCTTTTTACCATATATGTTTTTTCCCTTTTTCCTCTTTTCTTGCATATCTTCTATAGTTCTACTGCTGTTATGGATGTTACATATTCTAATTGTATTCTTACATAGAATAAATCTCATATATATGTTATTAGTTTTTCATTTTAAATATCCTTAGGCTTGCTGTGACTGCTAAGTTGCTTCAGTAGTGTCCGACTCTGTGCGACCCCATAGACGGCAGCCCACCAGGCTCCCCCATCCCTGGGATTCTCCAGGCAAGAACACTACAGTGGGTAGCCATTTCCTTCTCCAATGCATGGAAGTGAAAAGTGAAAGTGAAGTCGCTCAGTCATGTCTGACTCCTCGCAACACCATGGATTGCAGCCTACCAGGCTCCTCCGTCCATGGGATTTTCCAGTTTAACAATGTTTATATTTTTGTTCCAAATAAGACTAGTCTATATACTCATTTCCTTCTCATTTCCCCCATGCCATCCACTTTCCACTACTCTGCCATGTTGGTATCATCTATAATTTTATGAATAGTAAAAAATTGTCTGGATTTATTTCAGTGGTGTTGTTTTGATTGACTTATAAAGTAATGGTAAATTTAACCAATTATCACACACATCCTAGAAAGATCCTGGATTTTTTATATTTTTCCAAGAATGTTTTCAATGGTGATTTCTGTGTGCAAAATATTCTTAAGGTTTGTATATATAGATTGACATACTTAAAACGAAAATTTAGCTAGCTATAATGCTCAAAGTTTCTTTCTTCTAAATATTTTAAAATATAGCTCCATTGTCTCTTTTGCACCTAGTCTTGCTCTTGAGATGTTTACTGCCAATCTATTTTGTCTTTCTTTTTGGCAATTATTCTTTCTGAAAATTTTTAAAGATTTTCTCTTTGTCTTTACTGTTCTTACATTTTTACTGTAAAGTACTTAGGCTACAGCTCAATTGTTGAATTATCTTTGTATTGTAGTTTTTGCCCTTTTCAATTATTTAATTATTTCTTGTGCTGCAAGAAAATACCACTCCAGCATTCTTGCCTGGAGAATTCCATGGATAGAGGAGCCTGGCGGGCTACAGTCCATGGGGTCAAAAGAGTCAGACATGACTGAGCAACTAACTATGTTGTCTGGAAATGTGTAATCAGGTTGAAAAGTTAAAGTCATGTCCTAGTTTGTATACTTCCCAGTGGATTTAGAATGTGGAAGTCAGAAGTGGGTACAATGTAACGTAGAGTTTTTGCTTGACTACTTTATAATTTTCACTTACCTCCAGAAATTATATTGTCCAAAAATTTTCTCTTAAAGATATAATTACTTATTCTTCCTTTGTAGAGGGAGTGGGGAATGGTAGAATGAATGCTCTAAGGCTTACTACTTTGCTTTCCAGTTGTACTTGTTATGTCATATCTATGATCATACTTTGCTAGTGTCATAATTTTTAAACTCCTGATGGTCATGGATGTGAAGGAAGAGAAAACAAAGATATGCACAGGAGAGTAGGCAGTAAGGCAAAATAAAGGAACCAAAATGCTGTCCCACAATCCATTCTTCTTGAGGTATTATACCTTCGGTTCCAGGATGCTTCAGTGCAATTAATCTGACATACACACAGACAAATATCTTTTCTTTCTTAATATTCCTCACAGTTTAAAAGGTTGTTTTATCAATTCAATCAATTTCTGTCAATCTCTTCTGTTGCATCTTCAGTGCTGGGCCAGGTAGGAATGAAGATTCCTTTTTATCATTTTACCAGACTAAGATTGTGCTACCACAACATAGCCCATTATTACATATTGAAGTTCTCTGGAAGCCAAAAGGTATTAGAGGTTTTATAATGATGTTTTTTTCATGAATCTCATGTTTTACAATATAGTTCCAATTTGCTCAAGCAAACCAAATGTATTAAAATGGTTATTTATGCACAGGTTAAATTAGTGAGTGATTATTTGTGTTGTAAAACAATTTGCTATAAAATTTCTCTAAATAGCAAACTTCCCTAGTGAATATAAATGTGATATGATTCATAAATTTCAGCTTATATCTAGTTTTGGGGGATTCAGTTATTAGAATGCTCTATAGGGAGCTTAAATTCTTAACCAGTTAGCCACTGACTAAATGAATGATTCTTTCCTTCATTCTTACTCTTTTTTTGTTACTTTATCTTACGTGAACTGTGAACTCCCTGATGTTCAAGCTGGTTTTAGAAAAGGCAGAGGAACCAGAGATCAAATTGCCAACATCCGTTGGATCATGGAAAAAGCAAGAGAGTTCCAGAAAAACATCTATTTCTGCTTTATTGACTATGTTCCAACCAGTCCATTCTGAAGGAGATCAGCCCTGGGATTTCTTTGGAAGGAATGATGCTAAAGCTGAAACTCCAGTACTTTGGTCACCTCATGCGAAGAGTTGACTCATTGGAAAAGACTCTGATGCTGGGGGGGGGTATTGGGGGCAGGAGGAGAAGGGGATGACCGAGGATGAGATGGCTGGATGGCATCACGGACTCGATGGATGTGAGTCTGAGTGAACTCCGAGAGATGATGATGAATAGGCAGGCCTGGCGTGCTGCGATTCATGGGGTCGCAAAGAGTTGGACACGACTGAATGACTGAAGTGAACTGAACTGACCTATCTTTCATTCAGTCTACCATTTGTGTATTGAAGCCAGATGTGAACTACTGTGTCAGCTCCAAATCCACGCTTCCAAATTCTGCTTTGTGATGCTGGTGCTGGAACCCTGCTCACCATGTTGCTACTCTGCCAGCTTGTATCTGACTCTGTATTAGGCTAAATGAATTTGGGCTTCCCTCATAGCTCAGTCAGTAAAGAATCTGCCTGCAATGCAGGACACCCAGATTCAATTCCTGGGTTGGGAAGATCCCCTGGAGAAAAAAATGGCAATCTGCTCCAGTATTCTTGTCTGGAAAATCCCATGGACAGATGAGCCTGGCAGGTTACAGTCCATGGGGTTGCAAGAGTAGGACATGACTTAGCAACTAAACCACCACCAATATGGGATTCAAGAGGGAAGCTGAAGAGCTGGAGGAAGAAAGGATTTCCTCCACTGCCTCAGAGTTCTCAACCTAGCAGTTTTTTCTCTTTCCCACTAAGCTTGATGATGCACCAGGCATGTATCTCTATCCTCAGAAGTCTGAGTGTCAGCTGTGTGAGCTCTTCCTTAGATTCTAAGTTTAAATCATTCCAACATCTTCCTTTTGGAAGTTACTATATCCATGATGCCACACTGTTTACTTTATACACTTTAAATTCTTTAATACAGCACAGCTACAATAACTGGCGTGGCTTATATCCCCAGACTGCAGTTGGAAAATATAATAATCAGCACATTTATTTTAAATATTTGCAAAGTGTCAGACATTGTGCTGGTCACTAGTAATGATGGTCAAATTCTTCCTGTCTTTTGCATTAGTTTTTAAGGAAATATGACTACATGTTTCTGAATTATTTTTTATTTTTATATTAAAAATGTAGGTATGTATGTATGAGAAGGCTAAATGAGGCAATGAGTATGATCAGGCAATGATCTGTTTTCCACTGAGGACTCAGTCTCTCTAATTGATGGGCTCACTTGACATGTACTATGATCTACACATTTTAAAGTACCTACATTCATCACATACTGTGTGAAAGTTTATAGAAAGCATTATCCACATTTTGCAGATAAGAATATTTGAGATTCAGAGAAGTTTTTTTTTTCTTTCATATTTTCTCTTCTGAATCTTGTCCATTGTAAAAAACATTTAACTTTTAAAACAGAAAAGGAACATAAACCTAAAATCACACACATTAACTTCAGAATTTCTAGTTGTTCTACAATAAGGGAAAAATGGAAGTCCTGCATTTTATAAATATATATATATACATGTAGGGCTTCCCTGGTGGCTCAGAGGTTAAAGCGCCTGCCTCCAATGCGGGAGATCCAGGTTCGATCCCTGGGTCGGGAAGATCCCCTGGAGAAGGAAATGGCAATCCACTCCAGTATTCTTGCCTGGAGAATCCCATGGACGGAGAAGCCTAGCAGGTTACAGTCCATGAGGTCACAAAGAGTTGGACACGACTGAGCGACTTCACCTTCATATATACATTTGTGACATGAAATTGAGATACTTTTGGTGACCCAAAAGGGTATGTGTGTGTGTGTGCATGTGTGTGATAAAAAAGGAGACTTGGGAGAAAAGAATGGTAAATTTCAGTTCTGAAAAAAATATGAACTTTGAATGCTAGGAAAAGACTATAATCTATTAATACTCTGTTTTCCACTGAAGACTCAATCTCTCTAATTCAGCTGCAATGTTAATATCTTTGGCTTAGAACACAAAAGGACAAAATTTGACAGTCACTTACTGCCCAGAAAAATTTCTACTTTCTAGGCTCATGCCCAAAAAGTAATTTTGGTTGTATGTAGGTGTGACAAAATCTCAAAGTGTAAAAAAAGAGCAAAACTTTTATTTGATGAAATGGATTCTCCAGAGTGACACAACAGATTTATATCTCAGGCTATCACTTCCCCCTGATATATGGAAGCACACTTCTTGGTGGGGCCCCAGAATAAGAATTACAGTCTAAAAGCATTTTTCAAAATCAGGGCTTAGAAACACTGCAGTAAACCATATTGTTCATTTAGTCTCAAAATTGTATTTCAAAGAGATATATTATAGTTTTAGTCCAGATAAACACAGTAGGATAAAGACTCCAGCCTGTTCTTTAGCACTAGCTTTTTTTTTAAGCCATTTTTTTGATTGTGGAAATTCTTTTAAGAATTGGATATCTCTATATATGCTGATATAATGTTGGATGCCACCAAAAAAAAGATATCCCATGTCCAAGGGCAAAGGAGAAGCCCCAGCAAGATGGTAGGAGGGGCAAAATCGAGTTTATAATCAAACTGTGTACCCTAAGGATATGCTTAGGGGGATCAAACAAACCTTGTGTGCACCAGGACCCAGAGACCCCACAGAGACTGAGCCAGAACTGTGTTTGAGTGTCTCCTGCAGAGGTACAGGTCAGCAGTGGCCTACTGCCAGGGCAGTGGCACTGGGTGCAGCAGACCTGGGTATAGCATAAGCCCTCTTAGAGGAGGTTGCCATTAACCCCACCATAGAGCCACCAGAACTTACACAGGACTGGACAAACAGACTCTTGGAGGGCACAAATAAAACCTTGTGTACACCAGGACACAGGAGAAAGGAAAAGGAGCAGTGATCCTATAAGAGACTGACCCAGACTTGCCGTGACTGTCCAGGAGTCTCTGGCAGAGGTGTGGGTCAGCAGTGACCTGCTGCAGGGTCAGAGGCACTGAGTGCTGCAGTGCATGCATGGGATCTTTTGAAGGAGGTCATGAACTCCACCATAGTTTGGCTTCAGGTCAAACAACAGGGAGGAACACAGCCCCACCTATCAAAAGAAACTTGGATTAAAGATTTACTGAGCGTGGCCCCATTCATCAGAACAAGACACAGTTTCCCCCTCAGTCAGTCTCTACCATCAGGAAGCTTCCATAAGCCTTTTATCCTTATCCATCAGAGGGCCAACAGAATGAAAACCACAATCACAGAAAACTAATCCAACTGATCACATGAACCACAGCCATATCTAACTAAATGAAACTATGAGCCATGCCATGTAGGGCCACCCAAGACAGATGGGTCATGGTGGAGAGTTCTGGCAAAATGTGGTCCACTGGAGAAGGGAATGGCAAACCACTTCAATATTCTTGCCTTGAGAACCCCATGAACAGTATGAAAAGGCAAAAAAGATAGGACATTGAAAGATGAACTCCCGAGGTCAGTACATGCCCAATATGGTAATGGACAAGAGTGAAGAAATAACTCCAGAAATAATGAAGACATGGAGCCAAAGCAAAAACACCCAGTTATGGATGTGACTGGTGATAGAAGTAAAGTTCTACACTGTAAAGAACAATATTGTATAGGAACCTGGAATGTTAGGCCCATGAATCATGGTAAACTGGAAGTGGCCAAACAGGAGATGGTAAGAGTGAATATTGACGTTTTAGGAATCAGTGAACTAAAATGGACTGGAATGGGTGAATTTAACTGAGAAGACCATTATATCTACTACTGTGAGCAAGAATCCCTTGGAAGAAATGGAATAACCCTCACAGTCAGCAAAAGGGTAGGAAATGCAGTATTTGGATGCAATCTCAAAACCAACAGAATGATCTTTATTCATTTCCAAGACAAACCATTCAATATCACAGTAATCCAAGTCTATGCCTCAACCAGTAATGCTGAAGAAGCTGAAGTTGAACAGTTCTATGAAGACCTACAAGAACTTCTAGAACTAATACTCAAAAAAGATATTCTTTTCATTATAGGGGATTGGAATGCAAAAGTGGAAGTCAAGAGATACCTGAAGTAACAGGCAAATTTGGACTTGGAGTACAAAAATAGTAGGTCAAAGGCTAACAGAATTTTGCCAGAGAAGGCACTGGTCACAGCAAACACCCTGTTTCAACAAGAGAAGGCTACACATAGACACCACCAGATGGTCAACACCAAAAATCAGATTGATTATATTCTTTGCAGCCAAAGATGGAGAAATTCTATACCATCAGTAAAAACAAGACCAGGAGCTGAATGTGGCTCAAATTATGAACTCATTGCCAAATTCAGACTGAAATTGAAGAAAGTAGGGAAAACCACTGGACTATTGAGGTATGACCTAAATCAAATCCCTTACAGTTATACAGTAGAAGTGACAAATAGATTCAAGGGATTAGACCTGATAGAGTGCCTGAAGAACTATGGACAGAGGTTTGTGGCATTGTACAGGAGGCAGTGATCAAGGCAATCCCCAAGAAAAAGAAATGCAAAAAGGCAAAATGGTTGTCTGAGGAGGCCTTACAAATAGCTGAGAAAAGAAAAGTGAAAGGCAATTTACAGTTATACAGTAGAAGTGACAAATAGATTCAAGGGATTAGACCTGATAGAGTGCCTGAAGAACTATGGACAGAGGTTTGTGGCATTGTACAGGAGGCAGTGATCAAGGCAATCCCCAAGAAAAAGAAATGCAAAAAGGCAAAATGGTTGTCTGAGGAGGCCTTACAAATAGCTGAGAAAAGAAAAGTGAAAGGCAAAGGAGAAAAGGAAAGACATACCCATTTGAATGCGGAGTTCCAAAGAATAGCAAGTAGAGATAAGAAAGCCTTCCTCAGTGATCAATGCAAAGAAAGAGTAAAACAATAGAATGGGAAAGACTAGAGATCTCTTCAAGAATTTTAGAGATACCAAGGGAACATTTCTTGCAAATTGGGCTCAATAAAGGACAGAAATGGTATGGATCTAAAAGAAGCAGAAGATATTAAGAAGAGGTGGCAAGATTACACAGAAGAATTATACCAAATAGATCTTCATGACCCAGATAACCATGATGGTGTGATCACTCACCTAGAGCTAGACATCCTGGAATGCAAAGTGAAGTGGGCCTTAGGAAGCATCACTATGAACAAAGCTAGGGGAACTGATGGAATTCCCATTGAGCTATTTCAAATCCTAAAAGATGATCCTGTGAAAGTGGTGTACTAAATATGCCAGCAAATTTGGAAAACTCAGCAGTGGCCACAGAACTGCAAAAGATCAGTTTTCATTCCAATCCCCCAAAAAGGCAATGCCAAAGAATGCTCAAATTACTGCACAATTGCACTTATCTCACATGTTAGCAAAGTAATGCTCAAAATTCTCCAAGCCAGGCTTCAACAGTATGTGAACCATGAACTTCCAGATGTTCAAGCTGGATTTAGAAAAAGCAGAGGAACCAGAGATCAAATTGTCAACATCCACTGGATCATCAAAAAAGCACAAGTGTTCCAGAAAAACATCTACTTCTGCTTATTGACTACACCAAAGCCTTTAACTATTTGAATCACAAAAAACCGTGGAAAATTTTTAAAGAGATGGGAATACCAGAGCACCTGACCTGCCTCTTGAGAAATCTGTATGCAAGTCAAGAAGCAACAGTTAGAAATGGACATGGAACTACAGGCTGGTTCCAAATCAGGAAAGGAGTATGTCAAGGCTGCATATTTTCACCCTGCTTATTTAACTTACATACAGAGTACATCATTCAAAATGTCAGGCTGGATGAAACACAAGCTGAAATCTAGATTGCCAGGTAAAATATCAATGATTTCTGATACACAGATGACACCACTCTTATGACAGAAAACAAAGAACTAAAAAGCCTCTTGATGAAAGTGAAATAAGAGAGTGAAAAGTTGACTTAAAACTCAACATTTAGTAAGCTAAGATCGTGGCTTTCAGTCCCATCAGTTCATGACAAATGGATAGGGAAACAATGGAAACAGTGAGAGACTATTTTGGGGGGCTTCAAAATCACTGCAGGTGGTGATTGCAGCCATGAAATTAAAAGACACTTGCTCCTTGGATGAAAAGTTATGACCAACCAGACAGCATATTAAAAAGCAGAGACATTACTTTGCCAACAAAGGTCCATCTAGTCAAGGCTATGGTTTTTCCAGTGGTCATGTATAGATGTGAGAGTTGGACTGTGAAGAAAGTTGATTGCTGAAGAATTGATGCTTTGGAACTGTGGTCTTGGAGAAGACTCTTGAAAGTCCCTTGGACTGCAAGGAGATCTATTCTAAAGGAAATTAGTCGTGAAAATTCATTGGAAGGACTGATGCTGAAGCTGAAACTCCAATACTTTCACCATCTGATGCAAACTGACTTATCAGAAAAGGCCCTGATGCTGGGAAAGATTGAATGTGGGAGAAGGGGATGACAGAGTATGAGATGGTTGGATGGTATCACTGACTCGATGGACATGAGTTTGGGTAAGCGCCAGGAGTTGGTGATCTACAGAGAACCCTGGCATTCTGCAGTCCATAGGGTCGCAGAGTCAGGCACGACTGAGTGGCTGAACTAAACTACTATTTGCTGAAGTCTTCCCTGGTGGCTCAGGTGGTAAAGAATCTGCCTGAAGTGCAGGAGATCTGCTTTTAATCTCTGGCTCAGGAAGATGCCCCTGCAGAAGGCAATGGCAACCCACGCCAGCATTCTTACCTGGGAAATCCCATGAACAGAGGAGCCTGGTGCGCTAAGGTCCACAGGGTCACAAAGAGTCAAACTGAAGTGTTTTGTTTTGTTTTGTTTTGTTTTTTAGTATCTCAGAGTGTCAGGGCCAACCAGAACATCAGCAATAGTTAGAGGACATTTGAAACACTACCTTGCTTGCTCTCATGAAGGTACTTTTTGAAATGACATTGACAAAATATGGAAGATTACGAGAGAAAGGATGAGCTGATATAAGCCTTCCTTTGTCTCAGATTATATTCCTTAAGTGGTCTCTCCTTAATATTGGTCAAAGGATTTTCAATATTCAACATGAAGCTGGCTTTTAAACTTTCTATCCCCCCTTGCTGTTTCAAATATTTGTACTACTTCATTGTTTAAGACAGAATCTGGTTTCAAAGTAGGGCATTACCTTGACATCAATTACAGCATGTTAGAGTGGTTAATCTTCTTGGTCTGATTTTATTGCTGTCCTGTATAAATAACACATAATAATTCTGTTTTATTAATATAGTGATCCATTTTTATTGCCCTGTACTTGTTAATGAAGATTGAAAATGAAGGTCCCTAACTATAAATTAGATGTGTTTAACAACTTTCAAAAAGTATTCAAGTATTAGATTAAGCTTTGATTTATTGAATATATTTACACATAGAGTTCTGAATTCTCTTTTATATTTTTGGTATCTGAAGAGGATTATATTCAGTTATATGCCTGGTATGCTCAGAAATGTATTTATTAGACTAATTTAATCATCAGCACATCTTAATTTCAATGAAAGGATTTAAGGTGAGCTCCACTAAGCCACTAGGATTTGATTAATTCTATTTCATGGGTCAAGAAACCTTCAAACTAAATCACTGAGCACAGAGAGTAATCAAGAGTTTGAGTAGATCTCTTAAAGTCAGCAGTGAAAGAAAGAAATCAAGAAAATATATTTGAAAGCTTTCCTCCTTCATCTGTCTGTTGCCATTTACCTCTTTTTATTCTACAGTGACAATGAGCTACTTAAAGTTCCTAGAATGTACCACATTTTCTTTTATCTTGTATTTTTGCACATGTCCTGCCTTTGACGGTAACATTCTCTAATGACCATTCTCTTCTAAACACCACAAACACCATGAGCCCATCACTTTAACTTGCATACAGTAACTCTCTCAGATGTCAGATTAAATGACATTTCCTTTGAGAAGTCTTTCTGGTTCCCAAGACTAAGATAGGTTCCCTTCCTGTGTCCTCCTGTTATGTCCTGATCTTATTCCTATTATAACGCTTATCAACACATTTGGTTATATGTTAGTATACTTGCCTGGATTCTCCATTATAATGCAGGTTTCTTAAAGGTAGGAATGGATGGAGTTTTATTCTGGATTGTATGCCTAACACTTACCATGGCATCTCACACAAAGTAGGTGTTGAATACTTATTCTTTGATTTTAACAGCCTTTTACTGTGTGGATCACAATAAACTGTGGAAAATTCTGAAAGAGATGGGAATACCAGACCACCTGACCTGCCTCTTGAGAAATCTGTATACAGGTCAGGAAGCAACAGTTAGAACTGGACATGGAACAATAGACTGGTTCCAAATAGGAAAAGGAGTACGTCAAGGCTGTATATTGTCACCCTGCTTATTTAACTTCTATGCAGAGTACATCATGAGAAACGCTGGGCAGGAAGAAACACAAGCTGGAATCAAGATTGCCGGGAGAAATATCAATAACCTCAGATATGCAGAGGACACCATCCTTATGGCAGAAAGTGAAGAGGAGCCAAAGGGCCTCTTGATGAAAGTGAAAGAGGAGAGCGAAAAAGTTGGCTTAAAGCTCAACATTCAGAAAACGAAGATCATGGCATCTGGTCCCATCACTTCATGGGAAATAGATGGGGAAACAGTGGAAACAGTGTCAGACTTTATTTTTTTGGGTTCCAAAATCACTGCAGATGGTGAAATTAAAAGTGATTAAAAATCACTGCAGCCATGAAATTAAAAGACGCTTACTCCTTGGAAGAAAAGTTATGTCCAACCTAGATAGCATTTTCAAAAGCAGAGACATTATTTTGCCGACTAAGGTCCATCTAGTCAAGGCTATGGTTTTTCCTGTGGTCATGTATGAATGTGAGAGTTGGACTGTGAAGAAGGTTGAGTGCCGAAGGATTGATACTTTTGAACTGTGGTGTTGGAGAAGACTCTTGAGAGTCCCTTGGACTGCAAGGAGATCCAACCAGTCCATTCTGAAGGAGATCAACCCTGGGATTTCTTTGGAAGGAATGATGCTAAAGCTGAAACTCCAGTTCTTTGGCCACCTCATGCGAAGAGTTGACTCATTGGAAACGACTCTGATGCTGGGAGGGATTGAGGGCAGGAGGAGAAGGGGACGACAGAGAATGAGATGGTTGGATGGCATCACGGACTCGATGGACGTGAGTCTGAGTGAACTCCGAGAGATGGTGATGGACAGGGAGGCCTGGCGTGCTTCGATTCATGGGGTCGCAAAGAGTCGGCCATGACTGAGCGACTGAACTGAACTGAACTGAGCAGCTGGGAAAGGAATGCAGTCAGTATAACCAAAATGTAGAGTCTGTGAGGCAGTACACCCTGGTGGTTTTATAGTGGTTAAGTGTTCAGACTGCAACCAGGTTGCCTGACTTTGATGATCAACACTATATACTTGGTCTATGGCCTTAGGCAAGTTCATTAACCTTCTGCTTTAGTTACTTCACCAGTAAAATAGGGAGAGTAAATAAATTCTAGTTCATAATATTTTGTTGATTGAAAAGCATGAATATGTGTGTATAAATCTTAATAGAACAAGCAAATTTAAGGTCAGATTGTCAAGTGAGGAACTGAAGACTTCATAGTTAGGATGAGTTGGAGAGTTTGACAGTCCAAAGTTCCAGATCATAACTTACCAGAAGTGGAGAGTATCTGAGAGCCTGGCTAAAGTCTGATTTTTCTTCTTCCTGCTCAGCCTTGCATCATAGGACAACTAATTTCATCATTTATCCCTAGAGCAGTATTTCTCACAAGATTGTCCTTCACTTTCAGAAGCAGAACCACTTCATTGATTTGGTAAAAATATAAATGCCAAAGCCTCACCCCAGAATCCTTGCAGGACAGGCTTGGTGACCTGTAGTTACTACACACCATCCTCAGTGATCATGATGCTCCAAGTTTGAGAGCTGTGCTTTGAGGTTTGTTTCACTGAATATATTTCCACACAAGGATAAAAAGCAACAACAAAAACAACTCCCTGCTGATTCAGAAATTCTTTTCATTACTCTGCTGCTCTTATTCACAGTACTTACAGCTTATATCATTTCTCATTTTATTCTTTGTGTTTTGACATTTGCAAAATGTAAGACATAATCATTGTCCTCAAGTAGCTTGTGGTATAGTTGAGAGATGAGTGTCAAATACATTAAACAATTGCATAAAAATCTCAAACATAAGTTTTAATATTAATTTTAAGTATAGTGTAAGACAAGTTCAGAAAGATTTTGGAAAGTGGGTTGGCCATATAACTTGAGTAGGAACAGAGAAGGTGGAGAAGGGTATGGAGGAGCATTGAGGCAGGAGTAAGGACCCGAGTAAAGGAACAGAGATGGGTTTGAAAATGGAAGGTTGAGAGAAGCTGAAAGAGCCAGGATTCAGATCTTTCATGTTAAAAAATAAATAAATAAATAAAGTAGTGGGCGATAACACATAGCATTATCTCTAATGATTCTTTGTAATTTTACAAAACACAAAGAAAAGTCAGAATTTTATTTACTAGATTATAAAGACGGAGAAGGCAATGGCACCCCACTCCAGTACTCTTGCCTGGAAAATCCCATGGACGGAGGAGCCTGGTGGGCTGCAGTCCATGGGGTCGCTGAGTCGGACACGACTGAGCGACTTCACTTTCACTTCTTACTTTCATGCATTGGAGAAGGAAATGGCAACCCACTCCAGTGTTCTTGCCTGGAGAATCCCAGGGACGGGGGAGCCTGTTGGGCTACCGTCTATGGGGTCACACAGAGTCGGACACAACTGAAGTGACTTAGCAGCAGATTATAAAGAACCAATAAAAACTCTTTAGAAATTGAAGAAATAAAAACTGGAGTCAAGAAGGTTATGTCAGTTTAGTAAACCACCAAAAACTTTCAGATGTACACATTGGATTTAGAAAAGGCAGAGAAAGTTCACTTCTGTTAAATGTCCCTGGAGGCATCCTGCACTTCTGCACATCACTATCCTTATTACTTAGTGAATATCTGAGCCATCTTCTGAATTGCAAGCTGTGTGAAGTTCTGTGACTCTGTCTTGTTCCTTGCATAGTCGACTCTCAACAAAGTCTGTTGAGTAGTTGAATGAAGAGATCACAAGTTAGCCTGATGTAAATAGCAGGTTCTCTCTCTATAACTCAAAGATCCAGGGCCAACCCACTGTCATTTTAAAGGGAGCAAAAGAATTAATAAAATCATCTTATTGCTCAATAATATTTGGTCTTTAAGAACAACTGTGTCTAGGAATTAAATAAAATAAACAGATTAAAAAATAAGAGCAAACAACATTAAAGCTGAATGACAGTTTTCTTTTCTACTTGGTATATGTCCTTCCCAGGGAATATAGGAAACCACTGATGCAATGAATGGGAATCTCTAGGATAACCAGTCTGAATCAAGTGCAAGTTGCTCAGTCGTATCCAACTCTTTGTGACCCCATGGACTATACAGTCCTTGGAATTCTCCAAGCCAGAATACCGAAGTGAGTAGACTTTCCTTTCTCCAGGGGATCTTCCTAACCCAGGGATCGAACCGGAGTCTCCTGCATTACGGGCAAATTCTTTACCAACTGAGCTATCAGGGAAGCCCAAAATTCTTAGAGTTTGATGCAAAATCTGAAAAAATATATTTTTTAAAGTGTTTGGAAGAATAGGCTTTATAATGATATAGACAGGATGTACCGATTAGAACATCACCGAATGATCTTGATCAAATTACTTTCTTAAGCCTCAGTATCTTTACAATGTTAATTAAGACATTTTGGTAGAATCAGTCTATTGGAACTGAGTTAAAAGTTCATATATTTAAGGGGCTACCTACTTTAACTGGAAATAAAGGAAGCAAACCTGGGTATCAAATAGAAAACAACTTGCTTTTACAGGATCGAGACTATTTAAGGCAATAAGGATATTCAATATATGCCTGTAGATGGAAAGGAAATGATCCTGCAGGGAAGTGGAGACTGCTGTTTTGATGATGGAAAATAAGAGAATCTAACTGAATACTGTTTACTGAACATTTTATTTCGGCCAGGCAAAATTTACACACTACTATTTCATGTGCAAAGCATTGTAGATTTTTCAGTTCCACCTAGAGAAAGTAGAGCAAATTAATTGAGATAGTTATGTCTATGCTATGTAAACCCCATTTATAATCTTCATTTGTAAAACAAATGTAATAATACTTGCTCTACTGATAGCCTTGAGCTTGTTGGGAAATTCAGAATAAAAATGAGGTAATTTGTTTGAAACTGGTCTGTACCAGAAAATAAAAGGTATGATTATTTAAAGGCTGGTAGCTACATGCTTCAACAAGTGAACGAATTTGTGCTTAAAAAACAAATCAATCAAACTGGTTGTTACTTGTAGACAAAATAATTGTTGATTTGACAATCTCTCACTTTTCAACTTGCTGTCGTGGTGTCACGTTGACTGACAAAAAAAAAAAAAAAAAAGTGATTCTTTCTGCTCTACAGTTTCCAGATTCTGTAAAACACTGAATAAAGAGATCTGAAAACACAGAACACTTTCAAAGTCTCTAGTCAGGGTTTAGTTAGAGGATAAATTTTAGATCACACCTTTGGTGTGCCCTGAATAAACTCATATTGAATATGCCCCATGCTGTTCGCCTTTGAGAGATGTCCTAATTCAGTCTCTGCTTCTGACCTTCTGGATAGATTTAGAATAGAAATAACCATTGGGACTGGCCAAAAGGTGAACAATGGTGTTTTCTTTGGTTCTCAAGTGTGATACAATGTTATAATTTTAAATTCATTAAAATATTACTTATGCCAGCCTTTCCCAGATTCACAGTCAGTTTATTGGAAGAACTGGGACTATAATCCAGGTCTCCTGAAGCCAAATTAAACATCCACCACCCACGATTTCTCACCCTTAACTGTGTTGCACTGTAAAATATATGGTATTCACTTCTGTTCCACTGTGCTGGAAAGGTGCAATAGATCATAGCTACTCTGTATATTGCCTGTTCTCATTTGGGTTTCCTTGGTAGCCCAGGGAAAGGGGTTTTCAGTGGTAAGAAATCCACCTGCCAGTGAAGAAGACCTATCCCTGGGTTGGGAAGATCCCCTGGAGAAGGAATGGCAACCTACTCCAGTATTCCTGCCTGGGAAGTCCCATAGACAGAGGAGCCTGGAGGGCTATAGCCCATAAGTTTGCAAAGAGTTTGGCATGACTGAGTGACCAAACAACAGCAACATGTTATCTTTAATCTACCTTCCCTTTTGCTTGAATCCTATTTGAAAACAGCATGTCAGGTCTCTGTAATTCTCAATAATCTCACAGGCATTTTGTCTAGATAAATTTGCCTGAAGGTAGCTTTTAACTCCACACTTTTCAACATACTGGGGGACTCATGCATTCAGTCTGCCTACTGTGACATAGTTGGAGTTCATCCTCATCCACCATTATGTCCTCTGACAAGATCCTAAGAATATTCCTTATTACACCAGACAAGGGCTTCCCTGGTGGCTCAGATGGTAAAGAATCTGCCTGCAGTGCAGCAGACCCAGATTTGCTCCTTGGATTGATAAGATCCTTCTCCCTGGAGAAGGGAATGTCTACCCCCTCCAGTATTCTTGCCTGGAGAATTCCATGAACAGATGAGCCTGGCAGGCTACAGTCCATGAGTCACAAAGTGTCAGATAATAAAAAGAAGGTAGGTCTCCTGTAGGCCTACTTAATGATGGGAAGGCTGCTCACTCCTCATTTTAAAATCTGTTTCTGGGACAGTTTTTCTGAATGGATGAATTATTTCACAGCCAAAGGAGCTTATTATCATTAAAGCAACATTTCCTGAGGTAATCAGGATGGGCCTGGTCTTTCTTTGTCTTTGTTAACAGAAGGAAGCATGAGCTTAATTTAAAGATTGTAGTAGTGGTCAGTAGACCTATATAGCTAAACAAAACAAGATAAAACTAACAAAACTTGCTGTAGTCTATGGTTCTCTGAAAGCTTTTGTGTGGACCGGGCAGCAAAACCAAGTCCACACAAAGTATCAGGGGATTTAAATGGACTGTCTAAAGCTGCACGGCAAGTATATAGGGAAACCACACCTTCTGCCTCAAAAGCTCTTTCCAACATGTTACAGTGCTTCTGGCAAAGCTTCCACTGGACACCTCACCAGAAACTGCTTCCTCGCTTCTTCCATCTAATTTTGCAAAACTCTTGACTTCATTTCTTGAAAATTCTCCTAAGTATATGCACCGTATCATGTTTTATCCATCAAGTATTTTTTAATGATGCCCATATATCTACACAGCTTACCATTTCACATTGATTAAATTGTTTGCCGCTTTGTAAGGGATTCTTTTCAGAGTACTCATTGAAAAAGTATTTAATGTATGTGCCTTGTGTTAGATACTCCATGCCTGGATTTAGGAACACTTTTCAGAGAATGCATGTTCACAACTTAAGTGTATTTTTCAATATTGTGCTTAGGATGAAATAGAAGCTTTTGGTACAGTCCTGGGCAGCCTAGAGGATCCAGAGTTGACAATGGCCAGAATATAGAATGAAAAGTAAAATTATTTTTCTGCTCAATGTGTATACTTAGGAGAATTGTTGTTTTACTTTGTGGAGATTACAGTTTTGTGGGGAAGATAGACATTGAATATGTGATTATTGTTTGAGCTGCACAAAAGGGAAACCATAGGGAGCATTTTACACTGTGTTTGGCTCACATATTCTGAAAGGGTTCATATTTCCTCTTTGTAAGTGCAATGATATACATGCTTCATAGGTATTCACTTCTGTTCTACTGTGCTGGAAAAGTGCAATAGATCATAGTTATTCTGTATTTTGCCTGTTCTCATTGATGCTAATTTATATCTTATTGTTTTAAATCACAATTTCTCCAACTTTCACTGAGGAGAAGAATGATTTGGGGGAATTATATGAATTCACTATACTTGGTTAAATTCCCAGCTTTGCCCTTTACCAGCTGTGTGGTCTTGGACTAGTTACTTAACCTGCCAGACTCCATTTCTCCACATGTAAATTTATGTTGGGATTGAAAATCACTTCATTTTGCCATGAGGGTTATGTGAAATACTGCATATGAAAAGTCTTTTATATATAACTACAGATATTAATTGCTTTATAGCCAGTTTCAGAATATTTCAAAGATGGTGACAGAGTGTGTATATGTTTCTCAATGTTTTCTCTGATCTCTTTGTGTTATTTGTCCATATAAACATATATTCCATGCCTGTCATGGCAAAATGAATGTGGGAAGCATATTTAACTACAATGTTAGACAGAGATTATATAGCAAAAAGAATGACATCCAAGAAGTGAGATTAAAAACCCTGAAAACAATTATGTTTAACATTAAACAAAATATGGGAAAACTAAATATGTACCTGTTAATCCATTAGTGAGAAAAGAAACAGAAAGTAAATATCCCTTTGAAGTCCTGGATGGATCTAATACAGAGTCAGGATTCTGAGATATTGGAAGGGAAAAAACCTCTTGACCAACTTCATAAATGGGCTGCAACTCTTGAGCTAGGCTCTTCTCATCCTAAGCACTTCAAGATTTGAGTGGTATTTGACCAAATGAACTAACAAATCAAATGTTTAGTGCGGTGTGGCTGTGATGGAGACAAATGTCCACTGAAACACATGGGACTTCAAACAAAAGTAAGGGACTACAGAATTAATCCAATATATCACCTCTCTCCCATATGTCAGATTTAAAGATTTAGTCTTTTAGAAACTTAAAGACATGAGAGGCTGATGAATTAATCCAATGCACCATCACAGGGTCCCTTTGTATTCAACTGTAAATTCTATGATTTAAAAAATATAGGAACATGTTTATTCATGTTAGAGTATTTATGAATTATCCAAATTTCCCTTTAGCTCATTCGTTGTAAGTTCTCCATAAAAGATAAGGACACAGGCTAAATCAACAGCAGCATTAAACAGGTATCATATTTCTTCTTAAACTAAAAATAGGTAAAACTCTATTCCCTTGTTATAAATAAATTCAACACATTATTTCTCCTATTCATTTCAGTTATATAACCATAATGTGTTCATAGAGTGAAAATGAGAGTTTTACTTTTTTTCTCTTTTATCTAGTGGCTCTGCCTGTCAAAGAAGAGCCACATGGGAGTAGAAACTATGATGTCATGTTTTATCTACATATTTTTATTTACTTCTGATAAGGCTGCTATGTATGAATTGCTATTGCTGTTGAAAATAATTTTTCATTAAATAGTCTCTGTATTGGCATTGCCTTTTTTGGGAATTGGAATGAAAACTGACCTTTTCCAGTCCTGTGGCCACTGCTGAGTTTTCCAAATTTGCTGACATATGGAAAGCAGCACTTTCACAGAATCATCTTTTAGGATTTGAAATAGCTCAACTGGATTTCCATCACTTCCACTAGCTTTGTTCATGGTGATGCTTCCTAAGGCCCGCTTCACATCTCAGGACGTCTGGCTCTAGGTGTGATCACACCATCATGGTTATCTGGATCATGGAGATCTCTTTTGTATAATTCTTCTGTGTATTCTTGCCACCTTTTCTTAATATCATCTGCTTTTGTTAGGTCCATACCATTTCTGTCCTTTATTGAGCCCAATCTGCATGAAATGTTCCCTTGGTATCTCTAATTTTCTTCAAGAGATCTCTAGTCTTTCCCATTCTATTGTTTTCCTCTATTTCTTTGCATTGATCATTGGGGAAAGCTTTCTTTCTCTCTTTCTATTTTTTGGAACTCTGCATTCAAATGGGTATATCTTTCCTTATCTCCTTTGCCTTTCACTTCTCTTCTTTTCTCAGCTATTTGTAAGGCCTCAGACAACCATTTTTCTTTTTTGCATTTCTTTTCTTGGGGATGGTCTTGATCACTGTCTCCTGTACAATGCCATGAGCCTCTGTCCATTGTTCTTCAGGCACTCTGTCTATCAGATCTAATCCCTTGAATCTATTTGTCACTTCTACTTTATAACTGTAAGGGATTTGATTTAGGTCAGACCTGAATTGTCTAGTGGTTTTCCATACTTTCTTTAATTTCAGTTTGAATTTGGCAATAAGGAGTTCATGATCTGACCCATAGTCAGCTCCTGGACTTGTTTTTACTGATGGTATAGAACTTTTCCATCTTTGGCTGCAAAGAGTATAATCAATCTGATTTTGGTGTTGATCATCCGGTGTTGTCCATGTGTAGTCATCTCTTCTCTTGTTGGAAGAGGGTGTTTGCTCTGACCAGTGTGTTCTCTTGGCAAACTCCGTTAGCCTTTGACCTACTTTTTATTACTCCAAGTCCAAATTTGCCTGTTACTTCAGGTATCTCTTGACTTCCTACTTTTGCGTTCCAATTCCCTATAATGAAAAATATATCTTTTTTGGGTGTTAATTCTAGAAGTTCTTGTAGGTCTTCATAGAACCATTTAACTTCAGCTTCTTCAGCAGTATTGGTCAAGGCATAGACTTGGATTACTGTGATATTGAATGGTTTGTCTTGGAAACGAACAGAGATCATTCTGTTGATTTTGAGATTGCATCCAAGTACTGCATTTCCTACTCTTTTGCTAACTATAAGGGTTACTCCATTTCTTCTAAGGGATTCTTGCCCACAGTAGTAGATATAATGGTCATCTGGAATTCACCCATTCCAGTCCATTTTAGTTCACTGATTCCTAAAATGTCAGTGTTCACTCTTGCCATCTCCTGTTTGACCACTTCCAATTTGCCTTGATTCATGGACCTAACATTCCAGGTTCCAATACAATATTGTTCTTTACAGCATAGAACTTTACTTCTATCACCAGTCGCATCCATAACTGGGTGTTGTTTTTGTTTTGGCTCCATGTCTTCATCCTTTTTGGAGTTATTTCTCCACTTTTGTCCAATAGCATATTGGGCATGTACCAACCTGGGGAGTTCATCTTTCAATGTCTTATCTTTTTTGCCTTTTCATACTGTTCATGGGGTTCTCAAGCAAGAATACTGAAGTGGTTTGCCATTCCATTCTCCAGTGGTCCACTCTCCAGTGGACCACATTTTGTCAGAACTCTCCACCATGACCCATCTGTCTTGGGTGGCCCTACATGGCATGGCTCATAGTTTCATTTAGTTAGACATGGCTGTGGTCCATGCGATCAGTTGGATTAGTTTTCTGTGACTAAGTGCAGGTGGCTGCGAGAGCCGGCACACTAAGCACAGGCGAGAGGAGCTACCCCACGTCCAAGGTCAGGGGCAGTGGCCTAGAGTGCCAGGCTGCGATGGCGCAGGAATGACCAAGAGGAGCTACCCCGCATCCGAGGTCAGGGGCGGCTGGCAGGAGCTAACCCGCGTCCGAGGCCATTGGTGGCCGGGTGGAGACACCCCATGTCTGAGGTCAGGGGTGACCGGAGAAGCCACCTCGCACCCAAGGCCAGGGGCGGTGACCCTGAGGAGCCACCCAAAGCCCAAGGCCAAAGGCAGCAGCTGGGAGGAGCCACCCAGGCACCAGGCCAGGGCCGGCAGCCAGGAGGAGCAACACGAGGAGTGGTGGCTGCACAGGCGCAGGAGGGCCTAGAGGAGCTATCCCACGTTGAAGGTCAGGAACGGCAGCAGTAAGGAGAACCCTAGTCAAAGGTAAGAAGCAGCGGCTGTGCTTTGCTGGAGCAGCTGTGAAGAAATACCCCACGCCCAAGGTAAGAGAAACCCAAGGGAGATGGTAAGTGCTGCAAGAGGGCATCAGAGGGCAGACACACTGAAACCATACTCACAGAAAACTAGTCAATCTAATCACACTAGGACCACAGCCTTGTCTAACTCAATGAAACCAAGCCATGCCTGCAGGGCAACCCAAGACGGGCGGGTCATGGTGGAGAGGTCTGACAGAACGTGGTCCACTGGAGAAGGGAATGGCAAACCATTTCAGTATTCTTGCCTTGAGAACCCCATGAGCAGTATGAAAAGGCAAAATAATAGGATACCAAAAGAGGAATTCCCTGGGTCATGAGGTGCCCAATATGCTACTGGAGATCAGTGGAGAAATAACTTCAGAAAGAAAGAAGGGATGGAGCCAAAGCAAACACAATACCCAGTTGTGGATGTGACTGGTGATAGAAGCAAGATCCGATGCTGTAAAGTGCAATACTGCATAGGAACCTGGAATGTCAAGTCCATGAATCAAGGCAAATTGGAAGTGGTCAAACAAGAGATGACAAGGGTGAACGTCGACATTCTAGGAATCAGCGAACTAAAATGGACTGGAATGGGTGAATTTAACTCAGATGACCATTATATCTACTACTG
>SJYT01083482.1:73055-169955 GCA_006410635.1 Cephalophus harveyi | reverse complement strand
TGCATAGGAACCTGGAATGTCAGGTCCATGAATCAAGGCAAATTGGAAGTGGTCAAACAAGAGATGACAAGGGTGAACGTCGACATTCTAGGAATCAGCGAACTAAAATGGACTGGAATGGGTGAATTTAACTCAGATGACCATTATATCTACTACTGCGGGCAGGAATCCCTCAGAAGAAATGGAGTAGCCATCATGGTCAACAAAAGAGTCCGAAATGCAGTACTTGGATGCAATCTCAAAAATGACAGAATGATCTCTGTTCGTCTCCAAGGAAAACCATTCAATATCACAGTTATCCAAGTCTATGCCCCAACCAGTAATGCTGAAGAAGCTGAAGTGGAACGGTTTTATGAAGACCTACACGATCTGTTAGAACTAACACCCAAAAAAGATGTCCTTTTCATTATAGGGGACTGGAATGCTAAAGTAGGAAGTCAAGAAACACCTGGAGTAACAGGCAAATTTGGCCTTGGAATGCGGAATGAGAAACCTCAGCCTCCCCCCATTCCTAGAGGAGTGGAGAAGGGCTGACACATGGAACTGCTTCTAGAGAGGCAGGGGTTCTGTATCTTAATAATCTTTCTTGGAGCAGAGATTCTTTTCAGAAGTCAGGGATCTGACCAAGGGCCTGTGGAGCAGTCAGGGGCTAACGACAGAGGTGATGAGACCCAGAGGCAAACAAGCCAAGGAGTGAAGCATCGAACGACCACCAGGTCTGAACGCTTCTCACTACTCTCCACCCCACCCCCAACCATGCCAGGAGTTGTGGACTGGATGGTGCCCCTCCTCAAAAAGACGTGCTCAAACATGACTCCTGTGGACGTGACCTTATTGGATACAGGGCCTTTGCAGATGTACTCGAGTTAAGATGAGGTCACACTGGAGCAGGGTGACCCCACAGCCAGTAAGACCGATGCGACTATGAGAACAGAAGAGACGCAGACTGACACGGGGACTACGGCCGTGTGACATCAGAGCCAGAGACCACAGCGCTGCAGCTGGAGGCAAGGAACCCAAGGAAGGCCCGTGAGCACCAGAGGCTGGAGGGAAGGCTTCTCCCCTGGAGCCTCCAGGAGAGCACGGCCCTGCCAGGCCCTGGATTTGGGACGTGAAGCCTCCAGAACAGGGGGAGATAAGCTCCTGCTGTCCCCCGGCTCGCGGTGCTGTGATACGGCAGCTCCAGAAACTGGATCTCTAGCCTGAGCCCACACTTCTGTCTCCTCAGCTTTACTAAGGCGCCTAACTGCTTCTGCTGTCGCCCCCCCAGTGACCATCAGAGGAATCTCTTAACTCCCACATCAGACCACATCCCTCCTCTGCTCTGGACCGTCCAAGGCTTCCCTCCCACTACGGTCCCTGCCCACTGCTCGGAGACCAGCTCCTTCCCGTGCCCTGCTCACTCTCCTCAGACACGCTGGGCTTCCTGCTGTTCCTCCAACCTGCCAGGTCAGCTCCTCCCTGAGGACCCCCTGCCTCAGACCCCCTCCCCCAGGTGACTGCGTGGCCGCCACCTTCATGTCACTCAGACCCCGTGAGGCAGCAGCTCCTCAGGGAGGCAGCCAGGATGTCAGCCCACCTCTCTCTCTGTCACATCCTCCCCATAAGAACAGGAGCCCCGGGAGGGCAGGGCCTTGTCCTCCTGCCGCACAGGCTCCCACACGTATCGGGCACATAGAGACCTGGGCAGGGAGACCAGCAACGGGGGACACCAGCAGAGAGGGCATCTCTGACCCGGCTGCTCAGCTACCCAGCCTCTCTTCTGGTGTTAATGGAAGATGCTCTTCTGGCAAAATATATATGGCAATGACCTGGATACCAACAGATCTTAGAATCTCTAATTTCTAAGTGATACACTTTGACTTAAGTCATGGAAGAGGAAAGTAAAAAGTTCTAAATAAAATTGCAACATTATCCTTAACAAATTTCATTAGAATAGTGATGATTCAATAACCCTGTGGTTGCACTTTTATACACTTTAGGGTTTATGTGGCTTAGAGTATAATAGTGACATATCTATAGGGCTTTAGGTTCATCCTCCAAGGTATGAACACCAGCTCTGAGAAGAAGGGGGCAAAAAACTAAGGGAGAAGAGGGCATTTACCATGAACCCAAAGAGAGTGACCCGCGGAGAGGTCTGCCCTTCAACACACCTGAGTGCTCCCAATTCCAAGGATTTCTAGAAATCACTTACATCTTTCAATATCAGAATCTGACTTGCATCTTTTAGGTGCTGCAGCTGATGAGTGACTAAGATTGTGATCTTCTCCTTCAAGGCCTGATGAACACACCTACAAATGTAAAATGTACAGAAAGCAAAAGCACATTAATGGAGTACCTCAAACTGAAAACCTATATTTTTAAAACAGTGAGACAAAGACCACACAGCAGTGAAAGATCTTTAGTTTAAATACCAAATCAATAATAAAAATTAAATAAACATAAATCAATTAATCCAACTAGGTTTTTAAATTTATCAGCAGCAAATTTGTATCTAGTGCTATAAAAAATTCTTAAAACCAGTCTACTGGAGGAGGCAAAAACAGCTAAGTTTTTTCATCTAAAACTCAGATTAACAATTATTTACATGTTTCATAAAGGAAAACAACTGAGTAATATTGAGATCTCAAACCTTGGCTAAACTAAAACACTATTTTATCGCTATTTGGGAATGGGAGGAGAGGGATCCGTGTCATTTAAAAATGTGTACATTCTTTGCTTTCTAGGTGATTATTTATAATTAATGATGTAAATATTCACAACAAAAAATTAATAGGTTCTTGGTAATCTTTGCCAGAGTGCTTTTGCTAGACACGTGTTCCCAAAGAATATTAGATAGAAAATGAATGCCAGAGTGGCCTCTATCAGTCACTACAACATTCCCAGTTCCATTCAGGAAGCAAGTCTTCTTTCATTTGGAGTGAACACTTTCCACATATGAAAGTAGAAGAACAGAATCCAAATGGCCCAAATCACAGTGGAAATCACCCAATACTCAGAGCATCCACCAGCTCTCTTAGTCAAGACACCCCTCACCATTCAAACTTAAACTGTTTTCACAGTAAAAAAAAAAAAAAAAAATACTCCTACATTTCAAATGTAGATCCCTAGGAACTCAGCCCCAGTGTCATCCCACAAAGTCCACAACTCATCCAGGGAAGCAAGTGGGTCTGGGGCCCCGGTGACCACAGGCAGGGCTCCAGGCAGGTACTCTGGGAGCCCAAGCCCTTGCAGAGCAAATCTCAGCAACCTGGGCCAGAGCTCAGCCTGTGAGTGAGTCAGATGGAGCGGCTGGAGGCCGCAGGCTGCAGCTCAGTCCCTCTCATGAGCCTGAGGTCAGATGAGCGACTCAACCTCAGTTTCTTCATCTCAAAATAAGATCAAACAACTCATCCACATGTTCTGGAAATCAAACCACCAATCTACTCAGCAAATGTCAGCTTCCTTTTTCACTCCTCCCAAACCATGAGCGGTCATGTGCTCAGGACTCGGGTCAGAAAACTCTTAGGGGGACACTCTGGACATTGAATCTGTGATCAGAAACAAGACCCTGGAATGTAAACACATATACCATACATTCACTAAGTCCAAAAGGATTCATTTTTATATTTTGACATATGTTAGCTCAGCATTCATACCTAAGTTTCTTTCATACCTAAGTTTCTTGACTAACACCTTTTCAAACTCAATACTAAAACAGATTTTTTTCTCCTTAATTCATAATTGCCTGCCAATAATCCCTAAAAGTGGATGCTAATCAAATCTGACAGGGTGTTGTGTCCAAAGTGAACCAACCCAAAAGTTTTAAGATGTTTTCTTCCTAACATCCCATCACAGATGAGGTAATATAAATAATTACAATGAAGAGATCAATTAATGGCTTTGAATTTTTCATAAATGATGCTTTTATCCAAATCACTAGAAAAATACACTATTTTCCAAGTTTTTAAAGATTTCCAAGTCATGCAATAGAAATGACTGAGTCAGCAACCAGTTGTATAACAGTTATTCCTCTATAAAGGCTGTGTTAATCTTATAATCCCACATATAATCCTATATAAGGGCTCTACTAAGAGGAGACACATCCCGTGCTGGAGGCAATACAAGTAAGACAGAGGCCCCACCTCCATTCATTCCATCAGCAGAGGTTTGCTGAGGAGCCAGGCACTGTCCTAAGTGCTGAGGACCCACCCACAGGTCAAGATAGAAGAGAATGCTCTGCACCCTGTAGAGGACACAGTGAGCAAGCAAAGAGAATCCACTGTTGGGCTGTGACCTGTGCTCTGAAGGAAAAGCGAGGGCAGCTGCTGTCTGAGATGTGGAGACACGGGAGCCCTGAGACTGTCTGGGGAAACTTCCTGGAAGAAGGCACGGCAGGTGCAGGCTCCTGGGACAGAACACGCGGGGCGGGGGCGCCTTCCTGCACTCACAGTTTATGGCGGCAGGCGGCGGCGGCGGTTTAGTGGCTCAGTCGTGTCCGACTCTTGCAACGCCGTGGACTGTAGCCCGCCAGGCTCCTCTGTCCATGGGGTTTTCCAGGCAAGAATACTGGAGTGGGTTGCCATTTTCTTCTTCAGGGGATCTTCCTGACCCAGGGGTCGAACCCAGGTCTCCTGCACTGCAGGCAGATTCTTTTCCAACTGAGCTACAGTGGGCGGCAGGGGGACTCGTAAATGGTCAAGTGCACCCACTGAGGGCTGGGGGAAGACAGAGGGCACGGGCGCCCCCTGGAGGAGCAGGAGGGAATGGCAGGTCCCATCCTCCGCCTTCCTTCTGTGTCCGGGCGCACTGCTCCCTGGCTCTGGGACAGAGGGACCAGTGTGTACAGACAGAAGAGGTGAGAAAGGACCCCGCAGAGCCAGCACCGCTGGACACCGAGTGGGTGTGCGGATTAGCTGGAAAGGGGAGGGGGACAGACGGCAAGGAAGCCTGTTTGTTTGAGGACCTGGAGCTGCTTTGTGAATGTGGTGGTGGATGCATCAGTTCACGTAAGGCCCTCATCTTCTGTAGCTGATAGAATCCACTATGTTCACAGCATAAAGCTGTAAAAGTCATGAACCTCAATGACCTTGGATATAAATTCATGACTGAAGGAAACTGTTAACAGCAAGAAGTGTGAGTCATTCATTTGTAATACAAAACCCTCCCCATGACCAGGCTCCCACACGACCACCATCTCTCACAGCACATTGTTCCATCCGATTCTCTGACTTGAGAACACGCTCCAGTTGCTGCTGAGTGGTTTCCTAAATTGCTTTCACGCTCTCTGCTTTAACTTTCCCTAGAGAATGCAGTTCTGATTACAAACAATAGTCTTAAGCTTGCTTCTATCAAGTATATATCCAAAGCAGAACACTCAAAATATTTGAGAGGATTTTACAAATATCTCCAGTGTTTGATAAAGAACTCAGGAGAACTTCTGTGATCAGCACCCTGTACTTGGCACCAAAATGCCTTGCTCTCCCTTCCCTGTGACAGCAGGGATGTGGTGACCAGCAGAATCTGTTCCTGCCATGATGGGGAACTTGTGCAGATGCTCACAAGACGGGGTGGCACACCTTAGTGAGCTCAGGGTGGGGCGCTGGGAACAAGGAGGCTGAGACACGCGTGATGCCAGGAGGGTGGGGGTGGGGAATCCCTGTCACAGCACGAGCTGCTGTCACTGAACTCGTGACAAGACACAGGCACTTCTTTAAGGGAAAATTCATCAAGTCACGAACGGGAGAGGCTGGGAAAGAGGGGTCAGATCAGAGAGCTGGAGACCCTGCCATGTGTCATCTGCCCTGTTCTCTCTTATTCTCAAGGATTCTGTGCCACTATTCAGGTTTGTATGTGTGTTACAATATACCCAACATGAAATTTACCGTTTCTGCCATTTTTAGCACACAGCTCAGTGGCATTAAGTACATTCACATTGCTGTGCAACCATCACCACCATCCATCTCCACAACTCTTTTATGAGCCCAACACTAAGCACGTTTTATACAAGGGCAGGTTCCACCAAAGTCTAACAACGCCCGCTTAGTGGATGTGGAATCCTAGCTCCTAGCCAGATTCTAGTGCCCAGAGCCCAGAGCTTCTCACAGGCCTCCCTCTCACATTTGCTGACTCTGCTGACGTCTCTACTTTGCTCTTCTGGACTTGCTGTAAATCAATCATGTCCCCTCAGATTCACATGCAGTCACCTGAGTCATCAGTACCTTAAAATTTGGTGTCATGGATTTTAAAGGTAATTATTACTCTTAATTATACTGGATCCAATCTTATCTGACTGGTGTGCTTAGATGAAGAGACTAAGACACAAGGACAGAGACACAAGCATGTAAATCAATGAAGTTAGAGCACACCCCCTCACCATGCACAAAAATAAATTCAAAATGGCTTAAATACTTAATCATAAGACGTGACACCATAAAACTCCCAGTAGAGATTATAGGCAAAACATTCTGTGACATAGATTATACCAATGCTTCCTTAGGTCAGTCCCTAAGGCAACAGACATATAAGCAAAAATATACAAATGGGGGCTTTGCTGGTGGCTCAGTGGCAAAGCATCCACCTGCCAGTGCAGGAGACACGGGATCCCTCCCGGGTCCAGGAAGCTCCCGCATGCACAAAGCACCTCAGCCCAGGCAGCACAACTGCTGAGCTTGAGCTCTGGGGCCCAGGAGCCTCAGCTACTCAGTCCATGCACCCTGGAGCCCGGGCTCTGCAACAAAAGGAGCCGCCACAGTGAGAAGTCTATGCACCACAGCTAGAGAGGAGCCCCTGCCCACTGCAACTAGAGAAAACCCCGACCCTGTGAGGACACAGCGAGGGGATGTGGTCAGAAGCCGAGAAACGTCTCAGGAAAAAACAAACCACCCACACCGTGAACCTGTAGCCTCAAGCACTGTGAGAAATTTAATCTCTATTCTTTGAGCACCCCCATCTGTGACAATGTGCTATAGACTGAATGTTTTCCTCCTGAAAACTCATCTATTGAGACCTAATCCCAACTGTCTTAGGTATTGGTATTAGGATGTGGGGCCATCGGGAGGGACCAGGTCATGAGGGTGGAGACTCCATGAAAGGGATTAGTGTCCTTTTAAAAGGGACCCACACGGCTCCCTCACCTCTGCCACCACATGAGGCCGCAGGAATCGGACCCTCACCAGACTGAATCTTTCAGCACCCTGACTTGGACTTTCCCAGCCTCCAAAACCATGAGATAAAAACTTGTTATTTCTAAAGCCACCCAGCTCTGGTTCCTGTGAGAGCAGCCTGGACAGACACAGTGCTAGAAACTAACACAGGACCTGAGAACGAGAGTTTCCGAACAGCTTCTCCTTACTGCACACCCCGCCTCCTCCAGGCGAGGACGTGCCTGCTGTTCTCACGGCCCTGCTTCCTCCTCCCTCCACACCTGAGCTTCTACTCTTGCTTCAGCAAAGGACTGGGTCCTCTTCTCAGCCTCCACACACCTGCCCAGCCTGCAAGTTCCCACGGTACTTCCCGCCCAGCCCCAGGCACAGGGAGCTTTCCAACTTCAGTGAAAGCCTCCAGCTGACACTTCCACTTTACATTCAGCACTTACTATCCTGTATTAAAACCCTCTAAACCCTGACTCTGCTGAGCTTTTCCCAGGCATCTGTCTTAACAAGCTCCACATAGAGACGGGTTCCTCAGAGGCAGGAATGAGAGCTGGGTGTCCTAGTCTCCCTTATTCTGCCCAGTGTGNTCAGTGAAAGCCTCCAGCTGACACTTCCACTTTACATTCAGCACTTACTATCCTGTATTAAAACCCTCTAAACCCTGACTCTGCTGAGCTTTTCCCAGGCATCTGTCTTAACAAGCTCCACATAGAGACGGGTTCCTCAGAGGCAGGAATGAGAGCTGGGTGTCCTAGTCTCCCTTATTCTGCCCAGTGTGGGTCCTTCCCCTCTCCTGACTCACCGTCCTCCTTGTAAACTAAGAGGTTTTGTGCAGTAAGGCATTTATTTCAGTGCACACAGCAGGGAGTTAATAACTGCAGCTGGAAGGCTCATTGCCTTTAACAAAGTGAACAGCAAGCGACCTGACCATGGGGGAGATGTGAAGGCTGTTTTAGGAAAAAAACAAGTTCGCAAGGCTTTCAAAAAGGCCAGACTAGACTCCATAAAAGGCCTCAGTCAGTGTGTGTTAGGACACACTATACACAGAAAAGAATCAGAGTTGTTCTAATTTAGTCATTGTATAGCCAACCAGGAGCCACTGACAAGTTCTACATTTTAGAAACAGAAATGAGAGTCAAGACTCAAGCCAGATTACAGTGACACTACATTGTAGCTCTAAGTATTAAGTCTAGTAAGCATCCATGAAATAACATGAAATGATTGAAATCATACTCATATGTGGAATAAATGATTCTCAAATCCTAGACTTTATCTCCAAACTGATAGAATAACAAGCATAAACCAACAGGGTGGTTCCATGGAAGCCCTATGTCAGTACTGAAAACTTCGCTTCTAACGTGCCTTAAGCAAATGATGGAGGAAAAAAACCGGCAGCCAAGTACCAGGTTATAGAGTCTCACTCTCTGATTTAAAAACCCTACATCATCTTTCTTATTCCTGGGGTCTTGATCCACCCAGAGTGTCTGGTAATTAACTGCAAGTAGGAGAAGGCAATGGCAACCCACTCCAGTACTCTTGCCTGGGAAATCCCATGGACAGAGGAGCCTGGTAGGCTGCAGTCCACGGGGTCGCGAAGTGTCGGACACGGCTGAGAGACTTCGCTTTCACTTTTCACTTTCATGCACTGGAGAAGGAGATGGCAACCCACTCCAGTGTTCTTGCCTGGAGAATCCCAGGGACGGGAGCCTGATGGGCTGCCGTCTATGGGGTCACACAGAGTCGGACACGACTGACGTGACCTAGCAGCAGCAGCAGCAGCAGGAGGAGGGAAACTGCCATCTATTTGTCACTCCCTAAAGCATGGACCCCACTGGCCTCCACACACTGGAAGCACCTGCTGCATTTTCCTGTCCCGACCTCATCATGATGCAAGATTTCTCTATGATGGATCTTCTGTGGAGGGAAGGGAGGGGAGGGAGGAACACTAGGGTAGTGGGAGATGAGTCTCCTGGAGCACAAAGGCTTTCCTGAGCTCCCTTCCCTGATCCCTATAGGGCTCTAGGAAAGAAGAAATGATAGAAAACAGGAGCAAACTCACTGTTCAAACAAGTGTCTGCCGACTTCTATGTCCACGGCGCTGAGTGGATCGTCCAGGAGGTAGATGTCTGCATCCTGATACATGGCTCTAGAAAATGTAGAGAGACGTCAGGAGAGGACACTTCACACTCCCTGAATGATTCATCTCTGAATCATGATGACATCCAACAACTCCATGTTCATTCCAAGAGCCCAGGGAAAGGGCCAAGATCCTGCTTCACACAGACCCACCCAGTGACCGGGGTCTGCGTGCTTACGTCCACTAGGAGCCGCGGAGGAGGAGGGGCAGGATGGCAACTGAAACCCCACTCACCTGGCGAGGCTGACTCGGGCTTTCTGTCCTTCACTCAGCGGGGTTCCTCTTTCTCCTATCTCAGTTAGATCTCCTTCCTGCAAAAGCTGCAAATCCTATAGAGATAAAAAGGGGGGAAAGAAAAAGATATAAAATTGGTTCTACTACCATCTTACACTTTTAGCATTAGTTCCTCATACAAGTATTTGATTGACGTGCATACATGCTCAGCTGCTAAGTCATATTCAACCCTTTGTAACCCCATGGACTAGGGCTTGTCAGGCTCTTCTGTCCATGGGATTCTCCAGCAACAACACTGGAGGGGTTTGCTGTTTCCTCCTCCAGGAGATCTTCCTGACCCAGCAATCGAATCAGTGTCTCCTGCGTCTCCTGCACTGGCAGGTGGAGTTTTTCCCACCAAGCTATCTGGGAAGCTAGAGCAGTGGGTATAAGTCAGAGTAACTAAAATGCGACCGTCAACATTAAAAAAAAAAAAATCCTCGCAGTGTTTTTTGTCTTCATTCTGTAGTTTTGCACAGCATCTATGCGTTTGACCATTTTAACAGATATTTACTGAGGACCTACTGTATGACAGGCATTGCTTTGGGCACAATGAACTCAGCTGTGAAAAAAAAAAACCAAAGCTCCTAGAGTTTCTTTCCATGATGGAAGACAGACGGTGTGGAAAATTAACCTGAGCACAAGTACTGAGGACAGGAAGGAAAAGGAAGCCGGCTCGGTGGGTGGAGAGTGAAGGAGGGAAGTGAGTCCACACTGGGGGGGAGGGCTCTGCTGAGAGGGCTTGTGAGCAGATCTGGAGAGGCTGCTCTTCACAGAGGGAGGGGCGAGTGCAGGGGCCACGGGGAGATGCCCAAGGGGTTCAGGACAAGGAGGCAGGAGAGCGGAGTGAGAATGAGGGGAGTGAGGGCAGAGACGAGCAGAGGAGCCGGGGGGCACTCCAGTAACAGGAGGAGGGGGACAGACCTGGTTTGAGGTTTTAGGAAATCACTCCTGTGCTTTACAGAAAACAGACAGTAAGTGGGGAAGGGTGAGGGTGGATACAAGTGAGGAGGCTCCCAGAATAATCGAGGTGAGAGATGACGGTGGTCAGGGCCAGAGTGAGAGCAGTGGGAGTGGAGAGATGGGGTCACACTCCAGGCACATGTTGAAGGTGGAGTCCAAAAGACCGGCTGACAGGATGGGTGTGGGTTGTAGGAGAAGAGGAGAGTGTGGTGTCTGGGGTGAGGAAGGGGAAGCACAGGGTCTCCATTTACTGAGCTGGGGAAGATGGTGGAGGCAGGTTTAGGAGACATCACTTGTGGACAAGCTGAGACGAGCTCTCGGTGCCGTCACGGTGCAGCTGGACATGCAGGTGGGAAGGTCTGTGCCAGAGACACAGGTGTGAGAGCTGGCGGCCCAGGAGGGGAAGGCACAGGGCTTGTTTCATCTCAAGTTACCAGTTATCCTGATCTTGGGGTCTGCTTCTCACTTTCAGAGAAGGGATAACACCTCGTCAATGTCTTCACAGTGATACTTAAGGCAAGTCATAGAGTGACAGACAAGGTCTGCACAAGAAATGGGAGCAGAAAGAGCAGGCTGGGCAGGAAAACCAAAAGGAAAGAAACGGTGTGCTCAAAGGAAACTCAGCAGATCAGCTGGATTAAGCAGAAGCTTGTCTGTGAAAGCAGGAAAAACTCAAAACTAAGAAGGAAATACAGTTGTAACTGGAGGATCTGGGAATCAATCAAAAGTTATATTTGAATATCATTTAAGAAGTTAATAGACAAATCAGCCTATTTTCCCCAGAGTACCATGGGGAAAAAAAAAGAATAGATGACGAGAACATTCCCGAAATGACAAGACAGAAATCAGGCTTCAGAAGTTGTTCAGTCGTTTAGTTGTCTGACTCTTTGTGATCCCAAGGAATGGAGCTCTCCAGGCTTCCTTGGCCTTTACCATCTCCTGGAGCTTGTTCAAACTCATGCCCACTGAGTCACAGATGCCATCCAACCATCTCGTCCTTTGTCATCCTCTTCTCCTCCTGCATTCAATCTTTTTCAGCATCAGGGTCTTTCCTAATGAGTTGGTTCTTCCCATCAGGTGGTCAAAGCACTGGAGCTTCAGCATCAGTCCTTTCAATTAATATTCAGAGTTGATTTCCTTTACGATTAACTGGTTTGATCTCCTTGCAGTCCAAGGAACTCTCAAGTGTCTTCTCCAACACCACAGTTCAAAAGCATCTGTTCTTCTGCACTCAGCTTTCTTTATGGTCCAACTCTCACATCCATACGTGACTACTAGAAAAACCATAGCTTTGACTATATGTACCTTTGTTAGTAAAGTAATGGCTCTGCCTTTTAATATGCTGTCTAGGTTTGTCATAGTTTTTCTCCCAAGGAGCAAACATTTTTAATTTCATGACTGCAGTCACCATCTGCAGTGATGTTGGAGCCCAAGAAAATAAACTCTGTCACTGTTTCCATTGTTTCCCCATCTATTGTCATGAAGTGGTGGAACCAGATGCCATGATCTTAGTTTTCTGAATGTTGAGTTTTAAGCCAATTTTATTACTCTCCTCTTCCACCTTCATCAAGAGGCTCTTTAGTTTCCCTTTGCTTTCTGTTATAAGGGTGGTGTCATCTGCATATCTGAGGTTATTGATATTTCTCCCGGAAATCTTTATTCCAGCTTGTGCTTCATCCAGTCTGGCATTTCACATGGTGTACTCTGCATGTAAGTTAAATAAGCAGGGTGACAATATATAGCTTTGATGTACTCCTTTCCCAATTTGGAATCAGTCTTTTGTTCCATGTCCAGTTCTACCTGTTGCTTCTTGCCCGCCATGCAGGTTTTGTAGGTGGCCGGTAAGGTGGTCTGGTATTCCCATCTCTTTTAGGAATTTTCCACCCTTTGTTGTGATCCACACAGTGAAAGGCTTTATCATATCAATGTATCAGAAATAGATACTTTTCTGGAATTCTCTTGTTTTTTTCTATGATCTAACAGATGTTGGGAATTTGATCTCTGGTTCCTCTGCCTTAGACTTAAGTTACATGGTATTATATTAGAAGTCTTAGGTTGCCTATAATTGTCAATTGGCACATTCTGTCATAGACAGAGTTCGGAGTTTTTATCACTAAACCCCTCAGGCATCAACCTAGGATGCACAGCAGTACTTTTCTGCAGATGAAGCCCTCACTTCTCTGTCTCTAGTGTAGCAAATTTGAGGAGAAAGCAAGTAGCACATGGTGCCACCATGACAAACAAGTCCTTTGATCTCCCTAAGTCTCCTTTTCCTCTTCTACAGAATGTGCTGCAGAAACCAGAGTCACTGAACTCAAAGATGCTGTGAGAATGTAAAGTGTGTGAGCACCTGCACAAATGAGAAAACATGAGTTGATAACTTGCTATTGGAGACTGATCCCTATTTTCTCACCAAGCCAAGAGTAGGACCCTGTTTACAGTGTGAATCATAACATAAAAGCATATGATCACCATGGAAGAAAGAGACTCCATCATAACCCTCCCTGACATCCACAAAAACACAGACACACACAGATTCTTCACTCACTCAAATCTTAATAGAGGTGCATCTGATGAAAGGCAGCAAATGTTTTGTTGTGATAATTTATAATTACCTCACATTCTTTCTTGCTTGAGCTCAGAAATTAATACCATCTCTTGCTTTGTGTTTTCATTGAAAAAAAATGAGCTTTGTGTTAAGTTCTCAGCCTCGTGCACACACACAGAATTACTTGGCCTCTCTTTCACTGTTCACAGTCCTTGCAAACTGTTCTGCTTAGTTTTTCTGCTTTGATTTCATGTTGTTCAAATGCTTTTCTTCTTAAAAAAGCACCACATTGTTATACAGCGATCTTAACCACATTCTGGAAAAAGCACTCACAGCCTCTCTTTGCAGGACATGAGGAACTGTCTCTGAGTCTGGTGGTAACACTTCGAGTGTGTTGTTGACTCTGCACATTATATATGAACAAGCCACCAAGGGGAAAAACATTTTGGAGGATTTGAAGTAAAAGCAAGTAAAGTTGGTTTCTCAGCTGCCATGTTCTGATCAGATCAAAGGGGAAAAGCCTGAATTGGGCATATATTACAGCTCCTTCCACTGACAGGAAAGTGTTCTTATTCATATTTGTTACCTCTAAGTTAAGTAAGTGCTAGTCAGTCGAGTCCAGTTATGTGATCCCATGGACTATAGCCTACCAGGCTCTTCTGTCCATGGAATTCTCCAGGCAAGAATACTGGAAGGGGTTGCCATTTTCTTCTCCAGGGGATCTCTCCAACCCAGGGAGTGAACTCAGGTCTTCCTGCATTGCAGACAGATTCTTTACTATCTGAGCCACCACGGAAGCCCCCAAATTTCCCCAATTCTCACTGAACAGCAGACACACACACTGGAGGCAAACTAGGAAATGGTGATGCTGGTTTGATGCCATCCGTCCAGAAGCACATCAAGGGCCCTTCAGGGATGGGGGAGACTTACAGTAGAAGCACCAGGGAGCAGACTGCTGAAATGGTTAACGTGGGCCAGATGTGAGGCCCTGGCAGAGGAGGGCTGGACTCCAGAGTCCAGCAGCAGGAGCCCTCCTTCCTTCAGAGCTTTTCTTCCCTGTGGAATCGCCCCTCCTCTCACGGCCTGTCAGCATCCTGCCCATCTTTCCAGGCTCATCCCAAGCACTCTCTCACATGGAACCAGCCTGGACCCGTCTCTCTTCCTGCTGGGTTCTGTTTACATCTCTCATTTCTCGTGAAGGACCCGTCTTATTCTGCTCCATCATTTGTACACGTGCACACGGCTTCTCACAGCACCTGGGGGTAAGATCTGTGCACCAAGCTCTGTTCTGGAATGTGATGCTGATTATCTCTAATCCTCACAGCAAGATGCACAGTAAGTACAGGCCCCATTTCACAGATGAGGAAACTGAGGTTAAGTGAGGACCACATCACTGGTCTAAGAGTGGTCAGCTATTAAACAGAAGAGCTGGGATCTGAACCAGCTCATGTCAGTTCAGAGTTTTCTGCTCTTTCACATCATGCTGCCCAGGTGGTGACTGAAGGTATGTTTGAAATGAAGACAATACTTAAGTAATTCAAAATTTTGAAGGCCTCTACACTTAGACATGTAAGTGTCAATAAACTTACTATCCTATGGCCAAGTAAGTGATCTATGTGGAAAAATATAAAACTAGAATTTACCAATTTGATACCTTTAAATATGTGTTCACTAAACATTTTCAAAAGCCTTAAAGACAACATGGAGACAACTGATGCACACAATATTGCAATACATTATGGTAACAGAATATTATTATTGTTGATTTCTATAATGTACTGTGTGTAGAGAACCTACAGAAATACCAGCTCAAACAATGGAAGTTAATACTCAAATACCTTCTTTCTTACGTGTCACATTTTATGCATATAATTTTACCAGAAACTGAGCTTATAATTAAAAACTAATTTATTTTCAAAACCATTCTAATATTTACAGAGTGCTTGTTATATCCTTAGCAAGCAGGTGTTTTAAAATCACAACCACATTTCATCCTCAAAACAACCTAATGAGATTGATGGTCTTATTATCTCCATTTTACAGATGAAGTAACAGGCTTATAAGGATCAAACAGTCAAAACCACACACCTGATCAACAGAGAAACTGGGACTCAATTCCTGAACCTTCTGACTCCTAGATCGTGGAGCTGATGTCATCAGCCTGAATTGATACTGCCAGTGTGATTACTTCATGTCTCCCTATTTTGTTACAGGAAAGTTTTCAGCTCAATGAACTTAAACAATTACTTCAATAAGACCTAGTATAATACATCTAGTTGTTTTAAACATATGTTATATAAAAAATGTTGCTTCTAGAAAGATGGTAATGACGATCTTACATGCAAGGCAGCAAAGGAGACTGATGTAAAGAACAGACTTTTGGACTCAGTGGAAGAAGGTGAAAGTGGGATGATTTGAGAGAATAGCTTGAAACATATACATTAACATATGTAAAACAGATGACCAGTGCAAGTTTGATGCATGAAGTAGGGCACCCAAAGTCAGTACTCTGGGACAACCCAGAGGGATAGGGTGGGTAGAGAGGTGGGAGGTGGGTTCAGGATGGGGGGACATATGTATATCTGTGGCAAATTCATGTTGATGTATGGCAAAAATCGTCACAATATTGTAATCATCCTCCAATTAAAATAAATAATTTTTTAATAAATAAATAGATGTTGCTTTTTTATGGCTTTTCCTCCAGGATTTGGGGGAAGTGGGAGTAAGGAGAACAATAAGGAGAAATCTTTATTATATTTATATGGATGGATATGTGGATGGGGAGAAAAAGGTTAGAAATAGCAACAATGGCCACCACTTACTGAAACCGTGGTTTATTTACATTTCACAGGCATTTTCTGCAATCTTTACAGTAATCCCACCCGTCCCCCATTTAATAAGAAAGGAAACTGAGACAAACACCTGGAGTCACTACCCAGGACTGTTTCTCTCCAAAGGCCAAGCCTTTTCTACCGCACTGTCTATGCCATCTCTGTGTCTACAAGATGCCACTATTTCCTGTGCCTGCCTTACGTCCATCCACTGAGACCTGGAATCCAAAAGGAGATAAGCAGACGCTCTCATAACTTACTAAGTAGTTCCCAGGTGTCGTAAAGACCTTGCTAACCTCTTGTTAATCAGAGTCATAGATGACATTTTAGAGCAGCAACAAAACCCTCTGACCTAAGGTCCTCATTTTACTGCAGAAATGTCAGAGGTCCAGGCAGGTAACAGGACGTGTCCAGAGTGACAGTGGGCAAGTGATGAACCCGGGGCCAGAACTCTCCTCTCTGCTTATTCTCTACCCTGGGCCTCCCTTCCTGCCAAGGAGGGAATGGGCACAAGGGACCCCAACTCCATGTCCCAACAATGCAGCAGAACATGAGAGCAGTCCATGTTTATAGACGTCAAATCATGTACAGAAGAACTGCTGTGCATCCCAGTCCTGCAGGGCCCCTTCCACCAAAGTCTGTGCTACACACATGCCCCATGTGGGTGACGCCCTGGAATACTGCACACATTAGTGGTCCAGTCACCCCACGAGGCTGCGGCAAAGCATTGGTCCCAAGGATCTGAACTTGAGCTACAAATGTAGAGATGAGGTGTCTCATCTGTCCTGGCCTCAGTTTTGCTAACTATAAAATGAAGATGGGAATATCGAAGATACTCATAAAGAATGAATAATTCATAAACCTTTTTACATGTGTGCACACACATGTGTGAAAGGCAGAAAAATGATTTGCACGTGGACTCTGAATAATGGAAGCTACTGTTCTCACTGTTCCACATTTGCTTTCCCTTCTATATGGTATCTGCTGCTAAGTCGCTTCAGTTGTGTCTGACTCTTTGCGACCCCATAGACGGCAGCCCATCAGTCTCCCCTGTCCCTGGGATTCTCCAGACAAGAACACTGGAGTGGGTTGCCATTTCCTTCTCCAATGCAGGAAAGTGAAAAGTGAAAGTGAAGTCGCTCAGTCGTACTCAACTCATAGCAACCCCATCGACTGCAGCCCACCAGGCTCCTCCATCCATGGGATTTTCCAGGCAAGAGTATTGGAGTTGGTTGCCACTGCCTTCTCCATATATGGTATTTAGACCACTTAATAAAAATCTAGCTCATCTCTGCTAACTTGACATCATTTCTGCAAATGTACAGTCACCCATGAACAAGAACCTGGAGTAAAGAAGTGAGCCCATTAAACAAGCCATCGTGTGTGTCCACATCATCGTAAAATGCTGCTCACCTGATGCAGGCTTTCCCAGGCGGTGCTGGTGGTAAAGAACCCACCCGCCAATGCAGGAGACTGAGACTCTGGTTTGATCCCTGGGTTGGGAGGATCCCCTGGGGAAGGAAATGGCACCCCACTCCAGTATTCTTGCCAGGAGAATCCCATGGACAGAGGAGTCTGGCAGGCTATAGTTCAGAGGGCCACAGAGCTGGACACGACTTAAGTGATTTAGCATGAACACACACACCTGATGCAACCTATGATGTTCCAGCCGTTGTTCCAGGAGAATTACCATTTCCTCACAAAGCAGGTCTGGAGCAATCAACAACACATCCTTTGAAAATCTGTCCCTGTCTTTTCCTCACAGTACAAAAGGGCAGTCAGATGTCCAGACTGCACTGAACAGACCCCAGGGGAGACCTTTAATGATATTATTCACTGATTTTTTACAACCCAAGAGAGTAACATAGCATTTAACATTATTTACTCTTTTTCCTTTCTTTTTGTCAACTGTATTCTATCACTCAAGTTTAGGTTTCATAATTTACTCACTAATCTTATTTAATTCCCAAAATACAGGTAAACCTTTCATCTTACCATTCTCTGTGAAACTCAGTGCTGTTTCTGAAAACAATCTCCCTCAGTGAAATGATGTATTAAAGTATTAAAAAGAAATTTTAAACCATCCTGGTTTCCTTAAATAATAAATTACAAGTCAAAAATGAAGTGGTAAGAGAACCTCACAGACTGAAAAGGACCAAGGAGGCATCAGCCAAGTGCAGGGGGCAGACCTCGTGTGGGTTCCAACAGTGGCGAAGATTTCTCAGTGAGATGATCAGCAGCATGTAAACACAGACTAGCAGGTGACTGATACTCCGGAATTTGAGGTATTTTTCAGATGAAATAAAGTAGTGATTTTTTCCCCAAAGCTTTCCAATCTTTTAGAGAAAAATAATGAAATGTTTACAAGTGAACTGATCTGAGGTTGAGGATCTGCTCCACGATACTCTGGGGTGGGGGTGGGGCTGGCAGGGGTATAGATGCAGTGAAACTGGTCACCAGCTGACTCTGGCTGAAGCTGGGGGTGTGGCTACATGAGGGTTCATTACACCATGCTCTCTGTTTTTGCAAATATTTATAACTTTCCATTAAAAAAATGTTGAAAGTGAATGAAAACTTCACAGAAGGAAACAATCCCCCCGCCAGATAATGTATTCTGTGTTACTAACCTATAAGAATTAAAATGGCAGCATATGTAAACACATATGCTCATTTATGCAAGCCTGCTGATTTATGCAGAAGACCAACTTAAATATTAAACAACATTCAAAAGTCTATTTTTAAAAAAGAACTTTTAACAAACCTTGTAGTGTAAACCACTATCATCATTTGAAATTCAAGTATATGCAACTCAGAAGTCATTACTCACCTCTTCCAAAGCACAAGCCCTTATTACTTCTTTATATCTGTCTTCTTTATATTTCTTCCCAAATAAAATGTTACTCTTCACAGTTCCTGGAAACACCCAGGGCTGCTGAGAAACATATGCGATCCTCCCGTGCACGCTGACCTTACCCTGGCTCGGGGGCAGCTCCCCCAGCAGAGCGCTTAACAGTGAGGACTGCAACAGACAGCAACACACACATGTGAACAGGGTGCACTCTGGGTGGAACACATCCCGCAGCACAGCTGACCCCACCCTGGTGCTTGATACATGATAGAACCCTTTCCTTCAACAGGATAAAGTACAGCCCTCACAGTGGAGACCAAAAAAAAAAAAAAAAGTGAAAATAACACTAATGGTCAATGAAAATGACTGATAAGGAATATATTAATAGTATAAACAATCTACTCTCCCCGAGTATCCCCCCAGGTGAAATTCTACTCAGCAAAGAATAATTGAGAATGTTTAACATCCTTCTCTCGGAGAAGGCAATGGCAACCCACTCCAGTACTCTTGCCTGGCAAACCCCATGGACGGAGGAGCCTGGAAGGCTGCAGTCCATGGGTACTGAGAGTTGGACATGACTGAGCAAATTCACTTTCACTTTTCACTTTACTGCATTGGAGAAGGAAATGGCAACCAACTCTAGTGTTCTTATCTGGAGAATCCCCAGGACGGGGGAGCCTGGTGGGCTGCCATCTATAGGGTAGCACAGATTTAGACACGATTGAAGCGACTTAGCAGCAGTAGTAGCAACAGCAACATCCTTCTCTAGCAGAGCCCAGCAAGATGTGTATTTGATATATCTGATGTTTAGTGCAATTGTTCCTGCATCTGGTATCCTTTACTTGACAAACACTTGTTCTTAAAAAGCTATGTATGAAGAATACTTACATTGTTGGTGGGAATGTAAACTAGTACAGCCACTATGGAGAACAGTGTGGAGATTCCTTAAAAAACTGCAAATAGAACTGCCTTATGACCCAGCAATCCCACTACTGGGCATACACACCGAGGAAACCAGAATCGAAAGAGACACATGTACCCCAATGTTCATTGCAGCACTGTTTATAATAGCCAGGACATGGAAGAAATCCAGATGTCCATCAGCAGAGGAATGAATAAGAAAGCCCTGGTACATATACACAATGGAGTATTACTCAGCCATTAAAAAGAACACATTTGAATCAGTTCTAATGAGGTGGATGAAACTGGAGCCTATTATACAGAATGAAGTAAGCCAGAAAGAAAAACACCAATACAGTTTGCTGCTGCTGCTGCTGCTAAGTCACTCCAGTCGTGTCCGACTCTGTGTGACCCCATAGACGGCAGCCCACCAGGCTCTCCCGTCCCTGGGGTTCTCCAGGCAAGAATACAGTATAGAACAGACTTTTGGACTCTGTGGGAGAGGGACAGGGTGGGATGATTTGGGAGAATGGCATTGAAACATGTATACTATCATGTAAGAAACGAATTGCCAGTCTAGGTTTCATACAGGATACAGGATGCTTGGGGCTGGTGCACTGGGATGACCCAGAGAGATGATATGGGGAGGGTGGTGGGAGAGGGTTTCAGGGTTGGGAACTCATGTACTCCTGTGGCAGATTCATGTCAATGTATTGCAAAACCAATACAGTATTGTAAAGTAAAAAAATAAATAAATAAAGTAAAAAATAATAATAATTAAAAAATTAAAAAATTTTAAAAAGCTATGTGTGAAGAATATAGCCAAAGATGATTAACTGAAAGAACTCTCAAGTGAGTTGTGTCTGCAGAGCAAAAGTCCATGACAGAGGAAATCAGCACCCTTTCATGTACACATCCCACATTTTTAAAAATAATTGTACTTATTTTTAGTTCTTTTATCTTTTTCATTTATTTTTTTTACAATGTTGTGTCGGTTTCTCCAATACCACAATTCTAATTTTATTTATTTTTGCTAGCACTGGGTCCTCATTGCAGTGCATGGGGGTTTTCTTGTTGAGAAGCATAGGCTCTGGTGGGCAGGCTTCAGCAGTTGTGGCCCGTGGGCTCAGTTGTTTCACCTCCAGGCCCCAGAGCAGAGGCCCAACAGTTGTGGTGCACGGGATTAGTTGCTCCACAACTGGGAGGTGGGAACTTCCCATACCAGGGACCGAACCCATGTCTCCTGCATTAGCAGGTGGATTCTTTTACCACTGAGCCACCAGGGAAGCCTACATCCCACATTAGGTTTCTGTATTTTGTTGTTTCAGACCAAGTGTATGTGCACCTTTCCTTTCAATCTTCAACATCACACAGATTGTGGTCTGTGTGTATCCACTCCATCAGAGTGCTCACGACACTGGGCTAAAATAATATGTCTGCATCTCTGTTTCGCCCCAGAAGCTGATTGCCTCTGAAAGGCAGAGAGTCAGGGTCTTGCTCACGTCTGTACCTTTATCTCCAGCACACAGCTGCACATTCACTACACGTGCACTGATGGGATCATGTCAAGTCATAGGAGGAAATGCTCAAAGCTTCCGGGAAGAGCCTTTATGATCTTCAGACATCCTGGAAGGGCCACTAAGATGAAAAGAAGTCCCCATTGTCTCTGTCTATCCCGAATAGTATCAGTTCAGTCGCTCAGTCATGTCTGACTCTTTGCAACTTCATGAACCGCAGCACATCAGGCTGGCCTGTCCATCACCAACTCCCAGAGTTTACCCAAACTGATGTCCATTGAGTCAGTGATGCCATCCAACCATCTCATCCTCTGTCATCCCCTTCTCCTCCTGCCTTCAATCTTACCCAGCATCAGGGTCTTTTCAAATGAGTCAGCTCTTTGCATCAGGTGGCCAAACTATTGGAGTTTCAGCTTAAACATCAATCCTTCCAATGAATATTCAGGACTGATTTCCTTTAGGATGGACTGGTTGGATCTCCTTGCACTTCAAGGGACTCTCAAGTCTTCAACACCACAGTTCAAAAACATTAATTCTTCGGTGCTCAGCTTTCTTTATAGTCTAACTCTCACATCCATATATGACTACTAGAAAAGCTATAGCCTTGACTAGACGGACCTTTGTTGGCAAAGTAGTGTCTCTGCTTTTTAATCTGCTGTCTAGGTTGGTCATAACTTTCATTCCAAGGAGTAGGTGTCTTTTAATTTCATGGCTGCAATCACAATCTGCAGTGATTTTTGTGTCCCCCAAAATAAAGTCAGCCACTGTTTCCCCACCTATTTCCCATTAAGTGATGGGACCAGATGCCATGATCTTAGTTTCTGAATGTTGAGCTTTAAGCCAACTTTTTCACTCTCCTCTTTCACTTTCATCAAGAGGCTCTTTAGTTCTTCTTCACTTTCTGGCATAAGGGTGGTGTCATCTGCATATCTGAGGTTATTGATATTTCTCCCGACAATCTTGACTCCACCTTGTGTTTCTTCCAGCTCAGCATTTCTCATGATGCACTCTGCATACAAGTTAAATAAGCAGGATGACAATATACAGCCTTGACGTACTCCTTTTCTGATTTGGAACCAGTCTGTTGTTCCATGTCCAGTTCTAACTGTTGCTTCCTGGCCTGCATACAGGTTTCTCAGGAGGCATGTCAGATGGTCTGGTATCCCCATCTCTTTCAGAATTTTCCACAGTTTATTATGATCCACACAGTCAAAGGCTTTGGCATAGTCAATAAAGCAGAAATAGATGTTTTTCTGGAACTCTCTTGCTTTTTAAGTCCTGTGGCCACTGCTGAGTTTTCCAAATTTGCTGACATATTGTGTGCAGCACTTTCACAGCATCATCTTTTAGAATTTGAAAGAGCTCAACTGGAATTCCAAAACCGCCACTAGCTTTGTTCGTAATAATGCTTCCTAAGGCCCACTAGACTTCACATTCCATCATGTCTGGCTCTAGGTGAGTGATCACACCATCGTGATTATCTGGATCGTGAAGATCTTTTTTGTACATTTCTTCTGTGTATTCTTGCCACCCCTTCTTAATATCTTCTGCTTCTGTTAGGTCCCTACCATTTCTGTCCTTTATTGTGCCCATCTTTGAATGAAATATTCCTTTGGTATCTCTAATTTTCTTGAGGAGATCTCTATTCTTTCCCATTCTATTGTTTTCCTCTATTTCTTTGCACTGATTGCTGAGAAAGGCTTTCTTATATCTCCTTGCTATTCTTTGGAACTCTGCATTCAAATGGGTATGTCTTTCCTTTTCTCCTTTGCTTTTTGCTTCTCTTCTTTTCACAGCTATTTGTAAGGCCTCCTCAGACAGCTATTTTTCCTTTTTGCATTTCTTTTTCTTGTGGATGGTCTTGATTCCTGTCTCCTGTACAGTGTCACAAACCTCCATCCATAGTTCATCAGGCACTCTATCAGATCTAGTCCCTTAAATCTATTTCTCACTTCCACGGTATAATCATATAAGAGATTTGATTTAGGTCATGCCTGAATGGTCTATTGGTTTTCCCCACTTTCTTCAAATTTAAGTCTGATTTAATTTAATTTAATCCCAAACGGCTGTCACATAAATAATTTCCTTCACTGAGACATCCAAATTCCCCACAGGCAGTTCAAAACCGGGAAATGGGAAGTACCAAGAATGAAAAGACAGTGTGCATTTATGCTGATTTATTTGGCCATGAAACATTCTTATAAAAGGAATATCCCATGAACACACCTAGAGAGACACTGTTCTAGATACACTCAATTCAAACTGAGTCACACACAGATCTGGGCTCAGTTCTGAGAATTTAACAGGAGCTGTGGTGTTGCATCAAGCTGACAAAAAACATCATTAACTTACCTTTCCTGCTCCCACAGGTCCAACCACAGCTAACAGTTCACCAGGTCTGACAGTAAAGGAAAGGCCTTGTAGGGTTGGGGTCTCTGATGCCTACAAATTAAAGTTTTTAATTTAATTTACCCATATTAATAAAGTAACACAAATTGTTTTAGAAAGTAGAAAATATAACAATAATCAACATAATTGATACACAAAATATAATCCACATTTTTATCTTTCCTATTTTATGATACTGTGTCCTAGAGACCTCTTCATCAAATTTTATCTCTTTGGGGATTTGAGGTAGCTTTAGCTCACTTTAGGAAATTTCCTTCTTTTTTTCAACTACCACACAATTGCACTCATTTCATATGCTAGCAAAGTATTGCTCAAAATTATTCAAGCTAGGCTTCAGCAGTACGTAAACGGAGAACTTTCAGATGTATAAGCTGGAGTTAGAAAGGCAGAGGAACCAGAGATCAAATTGCCAACATCTGTTGGATCACAGAAAAGCAAGGTAATTCCAGAAAAACATCTATTTCTGCTTCATTGACTAAAGTCTTTGACTGTGTGGATCACAATAAACTGTGGAAAATTCCTCTAGAGATGAGAATACCAGATCACCTTACTTGCCTCCTGAAAAACCTATATGCAGGTCAAGAAGCAACAGTTAGAACTGGAAATGCAACAACAGACTGGTTCAAAATCAGGAAAGGAGTATGTCAAAGGTGTATATGGTCACCCTACTTGTTTAACTTTTATACGGATTACATGATGCAAAATGCCAGGCTAGATGATCACAAAATGGAATCCAGAATTCTGATAGAATATCAATAATCTGAAACATGCTGATGATGCCACTTAATGGCAGAGAATGAAGAGGAACTAAAGAGCCTCTTGATGAAGGTAAAAGAAGAGAGTGAAAAAGAGTGAATGTTGGCTTAAAATTCAACACTCGAAAAACTAAGATCATGGCATCTGGTCCCATGTCTTCATGGCAAATAGAAAGTGGAAACAGTGACCGATTTTATTTTCTTGTGCTCCAAAATCACTTCCGACAGTGACTGCAGCCATGACATTCAAAGATGTTTGTTCCTTGTCACAAGAGCTATGACAAACCTAGACTGTGTATTAAAAAGCAGAGACATTACTTTGCTGATAAAGGTGCATCTAGTCAAAGCTACAGTTTTTTTCAGTAGTCATGTGTGGATGTGAGAGTTTTCACCATAAAGAAGGCTGAGTGCTGAAGAAGTGATGCTTTTGAACTGTGGTGTTAGAGAAGACTCTTGAGAGTCCCTTGAACAGCAAGGAGATCAAACAAGTCAATCCTAAAGGAAATCAATCTTGCATATTCATTGGAAGGACTGATGTTGAAGCTGAAACTCCAATACTTCGGCCACCTGATGTGAAGAGCAGACTCATTAGAAAAGACCCTGATGCTGGAAAAGACTGAAGGCAGAAGAAGAAGGGGACAACAGAAGATGAGATGGTTGGATGGCATCACTGACTCGAAGGACATGAGTTTGAGCAAGGAGTTGGTGATGCACAAGAAAGTCAGGCATGCTGCAGTTTATGGAGTCACACAGATTTGGACATGACTGAGTGACTGAACAACAACAACAACAGAAATGCTGGAGTGGGTGTCCATCCCCATGGACAGAGGGGCCTGGTGGGCTATAGTCCATGGGGTCACAAAGACTCAGAGACAAGTGGAGCAACTGACACTTCACACTTCAGCTCAAAATATTAGATCTGGGTTCTCAAGAAAAGCTATTTGTGCTCTATATCTTTTGTTTAAGGTGACCCTATTGTATAGCACTGGGAATTATATTTAATACTCTGTAATAAAACATGATGAAAAATAAACTAAAAATTAAAAGAAGAATGTATATATTTTAAGTTCAACATGTGCTAATACACTGAAAGCTCTCTTGAAAATGAGAAAGAGTAACATATCAAATGCCTCAGGCTGATTTTACACTTAATCTCCATTCATTGCAAACCTCATCCCTGATTCCGAGAATTTTTATAATATATTCTAAGTAAATGAGCAAGTCACATTTTACAGTATATGTAAAATCTCAAATTTTTCCAATAAATCTGTGTCACAGTTATCTTTTAGCAGTCATAACTTTGGAAAGCAAGGTTTCTTACCTTTTCCCAAGAAGCTGTAAAAGCTTGCACATCCACAATCGTTTTACCATCTGATGGCAGCAGAGGGTAGCACTGTGTTATCTCATCAAGTAACAGAAAGTTCTACGGAAAAAAAGCAAAACATAGACTGTTTATACTGCAAGAACAAAGCACAAACAAAACAACTGCTTCTCTGGAATTGGCAATAAAAAGTTTTATACCTATCATTTATACCTACCTATCATTTTACAACTGTATTTTATTAGGTCTTGGCTCACATGAGAAATATTAAATAGTATATAGTGTGTAATATAATTACATGTACAACTAAGTATATAATATAGTATAGCATATATATATATATAACATAGCATATACACACATATATAGAGTACGTGTGTGTGTGTGTATCTCTGTGTGTATAAAATAAATAAATAAGAGTTCCTGGCCACGAGGCTATCTTTGTACTTTCTCAACAAGTGTACTGGTTCCTCTCTAAGAAGAAAATATGGCTTCAAACTCCAATACATTTAGAACCTGGACATTTTTATTGTTTTACTTTTGTGTTACCAACAATAAACAGGTGAGCTGGTAGGAAACTATTTCATAAATACTAACTGAATCCCACCATGTGCCAAGCACCACGCGACACTGCTAGAGCTCAGAGAGGAGGGCCCTTCCCAGGCCGTCAGGAAGCAGGTGGCACAGGACAGGCTGGGACACAAGACCAACGACAAAGACTCTGAGTGCAAGCCCTGTACCCTCTGCTTTCCCCCTCGTGTGTGTCAATACCACATCACTGCTTGTCATTAACTATTACTAAGTCATCACTCTAAAAAGAAAACTGTGTTAAGTTTCTGTGTCTTAAAAAGTACTCCACAAGCATCTTTTCACGAGCACTACCTCTCCTTAGTCAATGCCCTCTTTCCTCCACAGCAGGAATGGCTGTGCCTCTCGCTTCTTGTTATCTTTTACACCACTTTGCAGCTAACTGATGCACAGTAGTTGAAGAAAACAAAGTCTTATAAATTGCTACAAAGCTGACAAACACATACAAGAAAACTCCCTCTTGCCTTGCAAATGCTAGATATAATTCAATGAGAAAAGCTAGAGCAATACAAGAAATTTAACAAACAACTTAGACCACTCCCATTCCCCAAGGTCCTCAAAAGTAAGAGGAACAAGAGGCAGAGACTGCTGGCTATCCTTGAAATCTACTCTTGTTCTCCTGCAATAACAAACCCTGGATTTTAGCTGCATGTGGCAGCCTGGAAGGAGGCCTTCCCTCTGTCTCCAGGCTCCCGAGCAGACAGGAGCAGCCACATGCCTAAATGCAGGGCAGTGGAGAGTGACAGCAACCAGGACCTTCCTCCATCCCAGTCTGGGTCTTGGGGGCTGCCAGCGGGGTCAAGGTCACATGCAGTGAAGTAACATAAGAAGAGAGAGAGAGTCTGGGTCCCAACACCACGGAGGTTCACACTAGCCCTGGGACTTGTTATGGGGAAAGCTGTATCACCACATAAAAGATACATCCTAACTAGCCATGAAGTTAAAAGACACGTACTCCTTGGAGGAAAAGTTATGACCAACCTAGATAGCATATTGAAAAGCAGAGACATTACTTTGCCAACAAAGGTCTGTCTAGTCAAGGCTATGTTTTTTCCAGTGGCCATGTATGGATGTGAGAGTTGGATTATGAAGAAAGCTGAGTGCTGAAGAATTGATGCTTTTGAACTGTGGTGTTGGAGAAGACTCTTGAGAGTCCCTTGGACGGCCAGGAGATCCAACCAGTCCATTCTGAAGGAGATCAGCCCTGGGATTTCTTTGGAAGGAATGAAGCTAAAGCTGAAACTCCAGTACTTTGGCCACCTCACGCGAAGAGTTGACTCATTGGAAAAGACTCTGATGCTGGGAGGGATTGGGGGCAGGAGGAGAAGGGGACGACAGAGGATGAGAAGGCTGGATGGCATCACAGACTCGATGTACGTGAGTCTGAGTGAACTCCGGGAATTGGTGATGGACAGGGAGGCCTGGCGTGCTGCGATTCATGGAGTCGCAAAGAGTCGGACACGACTGAGTGACTGAACTGAACTGAACTGAACACCAGTTAGCTCAAAATGTGACTTTATTTGGAAATTTGGTTGTTGGAAATGTAATCAATTAAAGGGAGATCACAGTGGAGTAGGGTGGGGCCTGAATCCAATATGACTGGAGTCCTTATGAGAAATGCACAGACAGACACACACACAAAAAACAGCTACCTGATGATGGAGACAGAGGCTGGGGTGATGGCTTTCAAGCCAACGAAAGCCAAGGTTTGCCTGCGACCACTCAGAGCTACCAGAGGCAAGAAAGGATGCTCCCTTATCAGATTCAGAGGGATCATGACTGTGCTGGTAGCTTAATTCCAGACTTCCAGCCTCCAGGGCTGTGAAACAAAACTTTCCTGTGGTTTTAAGCCACATGTTTTGTGGTACTTTGTATCAGCAGCCCCAGGAAACCCATATAGAGCCTCACAAGGATTCTTGCATGAGAGAAAAACAAATGACCCCTGTAAGCAGCTTTAGCATGGGTACCTCTGGGACCCACAGATAAACCAAATCCTAACCCATATGGGGCAAAACTGAAACAAGCATGTGAGGATGTTTGAGAAAGAAAACAGCACATAAATAGTAATCTACTACCTTAATCATCTTGACACCCCATCTATCGTGCCTCAGAGTCATAAAAGTGATTGCAAACTTCTACTTAAAAAGAACTAGTCAAAACTGAATGTGAAAATCCTTGTGCAGGAAAAGAAAGACAGGATCCTTGCATTTTTGTCAAATATCAGCTGGTGGAAGATGCTTTCATTCATTCCTTCCTCTGCTCACCCAAGCTCACTGAGAACATAACGCTGAGCACAGTGACTCCTACCCTCCCCAAGCCCATGTCCATCAGGAGGCAGGACGGACGGAGAGTGGTCTGAGGACATGTTTGCAGGTTTTCCACCACCGCAGCCTGAGTTCTCTCTCCCCACCACCATCGTCAGCCAGGTACCAGCTCTCGCCTGTTCTGACACAATTCATCTCTCTCCCAACCCTCTTTTTCTCTTGAAACAACATAATTTCAGAATCTCACTCACTATTAGTTATTTCAATAATGCAATTTTTCTTTTGCTGGTTCCTTCCCCAGTCCTCCCCACCACCACTGACCCCACCCCAAGACTGCTCCCTCCTTATCTCCTTACAGCCCCTCTGAGAGTGTCCACAAGCTTAACACCCCCAACCCCAAGTGACTCACCTGCACCTAAGTCCACGCTCCCCAGGCGGCCTCTGCCTGGACACCCTGAGTACTGACCCCACCACACTTCTGGTCCATCTCAAACACTAACCCTGCTGAAACCAGCTCAGCACATCCCCAGCTGGCACTGCCCTCCCTACCTCTGAATCCCCTGAGGAATATTAAGTCACACAGAGGGAAGACACTACATCATTCGTGTGCTTTTACAGTCTCAACTCCAGCTAAGACCGAGCCTTGCACAGTCAGCCCATCGAGGGCATCAGCTAAAGGAAGGAACAGACAGCATGGCTGTTCAAACCATCCAACCGCTGACTGCATGGCTGCAGCCTCACAGAGTCTAAGCTGACACAGCAACAAGCGAAAGGTGATGAGACAGGCTGGGACCCGGGACCCTCTACGGGAGTGCTTGCATCTGGACAAACGTCTCCTAGAGCAACAAAATACAAAGAAACCACGAGAGACTAAACACACCTGCACACATGCAAAGGCAATCACGAACAATGAGATACAAAAACACCACCAGCCAACCGGCATTTCTGAGCTGCTGGGAGCAAAGCAGGGAACTGTGCACGATCCTGGCACATGGCATCTACAAGACGGGGGGCAGACCACTTAAGTCACCCCTGTGGCTCAAACCACCAATCCTCCCCTACCATCACCCCACTTAAGGAACCAGCCCGCCCTTCTCAAAGAGCCAGCAGGGCATCAGTTTCTTGTTTTCATACTTTGTGCTGTAGCACAAGCCTCAGTGAAGCCTTGCTTGAATTTCTCGTCTGGCCTATTATCAACTTCTATTGATTAAAAAGACCAAGGGCCCTGGAGAGTAATGTATATGTTATATATCTGGTCTACTGCTGCTGCTAAGTCACTTCAGTCATGTCCGACTCTGTATGACCCCATAGACGGCAGCCCACCAGGCTCCCCCATCCCTGGGATTCTCCAGGCAAGAACGCTGGAGTGGGTTGCCATTTCTTTCTCCAAGCATGAAAGTGAAAAGTGAAAGTGAAGTCACTCAGTCGTGTCTGACTCTTCGCAACCCCGTGGACAGCAGCCTACCAGGCTCCTCTGCCCATGGGATTCTCCAAGCAAGAGTACTGGAGTGGGGTGCCATCGCCTTCTCCGATATATCTGGTCTAGACAGAATCAATTTCCAGTTTCAGCTTAAGCATGTAACCAAGACATCGATACTCAATCTGTATACATTAGAATAGAAACACCCCACTTTCAAACAAAAAATAAATTATTACGTGAAGAATTAAATTTATTGAGCACCTGTCCACAAACAATACCTCTGAGGTGAACAGATGTCACAGTCTTCCAAGGGTTAAATGAGACCCCATTCAACACATGATCAGCTTGTAAAGGTGCCAGAAGTGCTGGCTGGATTTTTCTGTGAGACTCAGTCTGATGAAAAAGCTGAAATTAAATGGCCAGTAGAGTCAGACACGACTGAGCGACTTCCCTTTCACTTTTCACTTTCATGCATTGGAGAAGGAAATGGCAACCCACTCCAGTGTTCTTGCCTGGAGAATCCCAGGGACGGGGAAGCCTGGTGGGCTGCCATCTATGGGGTCACACAGAGTCAGACACGACTGAAGTGACTTAGCAGCAGCAGCAGCAGCAGAGCCATGAATTGCAGACCCAGAACAGGTTATGCAGGAAAGTTGATACTACCAAAAAGACTGACTTGCTTGTAGCTGGTAATGGAAATAACCTCAGAGACAGACTGTTACTAGATGTTAAAGTTACTGAAGACTTTCAATGAGTGCTTTGAAGTTGAGATCTTTTGCAATCCTATTGGAGTCATCCAAGGCCAGGACCATGGGCCCCCCTTCCTCACTTAGAGAAAAATAGAGAGAGTTCTTGGGCTTATGAGGTCATAATAAATGATTCATTTTTACAGAGCTGAGTTAATCTTCATTTTAAACAGAAATACTTGAGCACCTACTGTGTGCCAGGCCCTTGTGTGACTACTTAGGGACGTTTAGTTTAAAAGAGGAGACAATAAGTATGGTCGGAATTACAAGTTTGAAAGGAAGAGGGCAGCTAGAGCCAGGCTTAGACACCAAGTAAAATAAGGACAGGAATAAAAATGTAGAGATCAGAAATCAACAAGGAAACATCTTTTGGAGGAAAGACTCCATTTTTAAACACAGGGAACTAAGTGAATCTGAGGCCACTCTTGCTGCCCAGGGAACAGGGACTTCTCAGCAAGTTCCTCCCCTCCCGACCCAGAGAGGAATCCTAGTCACCCCAGGACTGTGCACAGCCACCGCCTAGTCACTCCATCAGCACAGCAGATGCACCTGTTTGCTTCTCCTGCTTTTAGACATTTGAATCGTCCTGCAGCCATCACTGCACATCAAGAGCCTGTGCTGCTGCCATTTATACTACTGGCCTAAACAAGTATGGATCTTACAGTACTTTTAACGCACTTTACCTAAGAAAAGAGGGGAATACATACATTTTGGAAAGATTGCCAGTTTGGCACTGAAAGAGTTAAATCTCACCTAACTGGCACACAGTGACACCACATAAAAGAGGTATTTTAGGTAAAACCTGCCTATAACTTTAAAAAGTTATTTTTCACTAAACCTTGATTCTTCGGATGCTGACGACGGCCTCTGACACCTTCTCGACGGCCATGGGGAAGTAGAGGGTGCTCGGGAACCGCAGAGCCTCGATCAGCGTCACCACCACAAATACCTGGCTGGCGGAGATCCGGTTGTCAAGGAGCTCATTGGCGATGAAGGTGACAAAAATCATGACTTTGCTCACAGTGAAAAATGATGCCAAATTCATGCCCCTAAGGTAGGAGCTTCTCAGAATCTGGGAAATTTCCTGCCTGTAAAAAGAAAGCAGGATGCAGGTTTTATGAGCAGCATCAGCACACAAGACACGGCGCCAGTGCCCTGGGCCAGTGGCCCCTGTCCAGGGAACGGACACAGATTAGGGTAAGCCACCCCTCACATCACGGAGACCTTAGCACAGCGCACACTCAGGGCTCTGCCTGACACCAGGACCACACACTTCATCCCACTTCACTCTTTCAAGTAAAAGGAGGCTTTCTGTCACAATTGCAAACATTTGGGGTCAATCCAACAGGGTTTGAACGTTCATTCAACAAACATTCATAACCACAAGCCTGTGCCAGGCTCCTCACAGAAAGACACAGCCTGTCCTTTCCAGGTGCTCATGAACTTATGGGCAAAGAGTATTAGCAACCACAAAACTGGGAGACGATAGACAGAGACTGTCATCACAGCCCCTAAGGGAGCCCAGAGCTGGGATATGTCACTCGGAGCAGTGGGGTCAGGGCAAGTCACACACACGCGGACCCTGAAGACGAGCTGGAGTCAGTCAGGCTTGGAGGCCGGAGTAGAAAAAAGATGGGCTCCACAAAGGTGCAAAGTGAGAGGCAACAAGGTGGGGTCAGAGAAATGCTCGCCAGATATTTAAATGAAAGATGGAGAAACATCCTACAAACATGAAGCAGAAGAAAAGGGGCAGTATTTTCATAGCTCCATTTATAATGAAAATATAGCTCCATGAATAATAGTGATTCATGAGCTTTCATGGTGGTAAAGAATCCACCTCCACTGCAGGAGACACGGGTTCAATCCCTGCATCTGTAAGATCCTCTGGAGGAGGAAATGGCAACCCACTCCAGAATTCCTGCCTGGGAAGTCCCATGGGCAGAGAAGCCTGGCAAGCTACAGTCCATGGGGTCACAAGGAGTCAGATCTGACTGAGCGACTAAGCACAGCAACAAGAACAATAGTGATTCATACAGTTCGGCTCAATACAAGTATACCAAGTCTCTATAATCTTCCTGGTTATCAGCCATCACCATAAATTACAACTTTAGTTTGAATGTCATTGTCTCAAATACTATGTTAAAAGCATTGCTTATTGGGATTTGAGGTATTAAGAACTACTTAGAATTTCATTTCTATATAAGTAAGAAGCATATATATTTTTTCCTTTGAGAAGATGGCAAATGAAAGAGCAGGTTAAATGATATCTCCACTATTCTTAACCCTTCTGCAACATGTAGGGGATTCAGTGAACAGTTAGTATTTAAGTTCACCTTAATGTGAAGATGAATTTAAATACTTCTTTGGGAAGACATCTAAAGTATCCAATAGAATAGGAAATAAAGCATGAAAATATGGAGTAATATCTATATTATAAACTTACCTTCTCAGTCTGATAATAAGGTCTATAAATGACTTTTCCCAAGCATTCATTTTTATTGCTCTGATGCCAGTTATGACTTCACTCATGGTCCTGATCCTCTTGTCTGTGAGAGCAGCGGTCTTACTCCTGAGGGACAGACGTGAGATGAGCCTTAGTGACCACAGCCTAACTTTCCTCAGCAGCAGCAGCAGGAGTGGGCACGGGGGTGGGGCTAGGAATAAAATGATTCTCTACAGCCCTTTTGCACTTAGAACACAGGCAGGTCCTACTCGAAGTATAAATGGAGAAAAAGGCTTCAACTAGGAAGTCAACAATTCAGTCCATTTCAAGAAGTAACTTGGAGAATGAGCAGCATTGGCTAAGAAAGATCTGAAATGTGTCAGATACAAACCATCTGCTCAAAGAGGTCACGGTCAGGTAGGGAGGCAGAAAGACACCCAGGAAGACAGAGTCTGTGCTGTAATAAAACAGGAGAGAAGTTCTGGGAAGCAGAAAAGATGGGGCTGTTAATTCCACCAGGAAAGGAGAACAAGAAGAGCTTCAGAGACCTGCTAGCACTGGAACAGGGCCTCGAAGATAGGGAGTATCTATCTCTCCAGCAAAGACAGGAAAGGAAATTCCAAATAAAGACACCAAGCACAGAATTACACACACAACAAACACAAGGACTCAGTGAGCTTCAAATAGCACAGCATCTCCATCACCTGACAGCCACCCACCTCCAGCCCTCTGGGACCCGCTTCAGTCTAACTCAGCAGCAGAAGGCTCTGCACCACCAGCCACCTTTCTGTCCCATGTGCTGCTGTGACTGTGGGGCTTCATAAAGACACAGTGAAGATCAGCCTGGCCCTGGGGGTGCTAATAACTTAATGGAAACACGAATAAATACCTGAAAGTCTCCAACACAAGCATAAAAAATATATGCAGTGAGAAATGGGGCTACAAGATTATTACTATTTACCAATATTTAAATAACTTGGACATGGGTAAATTCTGCTGAAGGACAATACTTTTTCAGACACGGTGCCAAGAGGACCCAGTGAATGCCTTTCCTGTTCCTGTTTCAGATCAGCCTTCAGATTAAGGCTGGAGCCTCCACTGGCTAAGCCTGTAGGGTCTACAACTCACACAAAGAAGAGACTAGAGAAGGCATTTGTCTTGTTTTTGAACAAAAGCATCAAGCAGACTGTGGATGTTACCAATTACGTATTATCAATTTTTAAAAGAAGTGTTTCTTTTGAAACTAGAACACTTTCTAACACCATTCACAAAAATAAACTCCAAATGGATTAAAGATCTAAACATAAGACCAGAAACTATAAAACTCCTAGAGGAGAACATAGGCAAAACACTCTCCAACATAAATCACAGCAGGATCCTCTATGACCCACCTCCCAGAATATTGGAAATAAAAGCAAAAATAAACAAATGGGACCTAATTAAAATTAAAAGCTTCTGCACAACAAAAGAAACTATAAGCAAGGTGAAAAGACAGCCTTCAGAATGGGAGAAAATAATAGCAAATGAAGCAACAAACAACTAATCTCAAAAATATACAAGCAACTCCTGCAGCTCAATTCCAGAAAAATAAACGACCCAGTCAAAAAATGGGCCAAAGAACTAAACAGACATTTCTCCAAAGAAGACATACAGATGGCTAACGAACACATGAAAAGATGCTCAACATCACTCATTATTAGAGAAATGCAAATCAAAACCACAATGAGGTACTATCTCATGCCAGTCAGAATGGCTGCAATCCAAAAGTCTATAGCAATAAATGCTGGAGAGGGTGTGGAGAAAAGGGAACCCTCTTACACTGTTAATGGGAATGCAAACTAGTACAGCCACTATGGAGAACAGTGTGGAGATTCCTTAAAAAACTGGAAATAGAACTGCCTTATGACACAACAATCCCACTGCTGGGCATACACACTCATGCCAGTCAGAATGGCTGCTATCCAAAAGTCTACAAGCAATAAATGCTGGAGAGGGTGTGGAGAAAAGGGAACCCTGGTTTTCTTGAATTCACAAAAATACTTTTGACGTTCAGATTACCTGCCCTTTGTTGCAAATTTCTAGGTAACCTGGCTCCTCTCCCCCTCTAACCCCTCACTCCTGGCTCCTCAGAGCAGTTCTCTCAGGGCTAGTTGAGATGCTGTCTTCCCAGGGTTGAAGTCCTAAAAATTCCCATCAAATAAAACCTAACTCCCAACTTTCAAGTCGTGAATATTTTTTAAGTCAACAAAAGGAACAGCAGCCCAGCCTCACGTCCTCCGTGGAATAAGAAAAGATATGAGTAAAGGCCACAGGGTCCACCCTCCAGGAGGGCAGGGCCATGCTTGGTGCTGAGCGGAAGATTCGAGCCGTCTCCTAGCCAGTCCGCTGCTCCACCCTCCTGGGAGTCGCCAACCCAACGGTGGGGCGTCTGGAGCCCCAGCACTGAAGGATCAAGGGCCCCCCAGGGCTGCATGTTACAGGGTCCACCCTCCAGGAGGGCAGGGCCATGCTTGGTGCTGAGCGGAAGATTCGAGCCGTCTCCTAGCCAGTCCGCTGCTCCACCCTCCTGGGAGTCGCCAACCCAACGGTGGGGCGTCTGGAGCCCCAGCACTGAAGGATCAAGGGCCCCCCAGGGCTGCATGTCTGCTCCAGCCTGCTCCCGCTCGGGCTGGTGGAAGGCCTCCTCCAGCCAGGCTGGTTCTCAGTGAGCAGGGCCCTCGAGCTGGTAGAAGGCCTCCTCCAGCCAGGCTGATTCTCAGCGAGCAGGGCGCTTGAGCTGGTGGAAGGCCTCCTCCAGCCAGGCTGGTTCTCAGCAAGCAGGGCCCTCGAGCTGATAGAAGGCCTCCTCCAGCCGGGCTGGTTCTCAGCGAGCAGGGCGCTCGAGCTGGTGGAAGGCCTCCTCCAGCCAGGCTGGTTCTCAGCGAGCACGGCCGCCCCAGCATTGACTCATTTGCTGGCAGCCTCGTCAGGAATTTCTGGAAAAGGCTCAGGTGACTTTTGTTGTTTCAGCTGGGATCAGAGAAGCGTCCCTACTCTTAGCAGAGGAGGGAGACCTGGAAGGAGAAAAGCGATAGGAATGGCACGCCCAGGGGACTCACCAGCTGTGTCCTTCCCAAGAAGCCTTATTGTGATCCACACAGTCAAAGGCTTTGGCATAGTCAATAAAGAAGAAATAGATGTTTTTCTGAAACTCTCTTGCTTTTTCGATATTCAGCAGATGTTGGCAATTTGATCTCTGTTTCCTCTGCCTTTTCTAAAACCAGCTTGAACATCTGGAAGTTCACAGTTCATGTATTACTGAAGCCTGGCTTGGAGAATTTTGAGTATTATTTTACTAGCATGTGAGATGAGTGCAATTGTGTGGTAATTTGAGCATTCTTTAACATAGCCTCTCTTTGGGATGGTATAAAAACCATTAAGGACAGAGTATAGAAACAATATGCTCTGAAGGAACAGAGAGAAACCTAAATAAAAATCATCTCACTGGGTTTTAAACCTGCTAAAGCAGAAATCCAAGTGTACACCTCAGATGACGCTGTTCCAGGGCAGCACAGGGCTGACTTCAGGGATATCTTGGGAGAATCAGACCAGCAGCAATGAAGGAAGATGTGAATTTTGACCACAACACAGATGAGCTCATGGATTCTCCAAATGCTCTCCATTCCAGAGTTTAGCCCCCATCTCCCCTGGGCTCCCCAGCATCCCAGGAAAGCCTCTATTATGGTACTTACTGCTCTCTCCAGTAATTACTTGTGTATTTACCTCCCTGATAGAGTGTGGCTTCTATAGGGCAGAAACTAAGCTTTACTCATCCCTGAAAGTGAGCAGGGGCCTTACGTCATGGTTGATGAATGGATACTGGAAAGAGAAGCGTCTACTACAACACAGATCTGACCAACAGCTACAATGCTCTGGGTCACGTGATCTGTGCTGAAGGTCAGCGGAAAAAAGAGTGTGTGGGGACAGCAGAGAGGAGGTTGTGTCTGGGGACCACCCACCCTACGCAGCAGGCACTGAACAGGGTGCAGGGGAAAAACAATCCCTGACCACCAGGCCTTCATCATCTAGAGGAGGAGGAAGACAGTTCAGCCACACCTACACCATGTGCCAAGAAGGGCCGCTCCAGGAGGACCCCTCAGGACACTAACCAAGCTGGGCAAGAACACTGCTGCCATTTATTATTAGAAAAGCAAAACTCTCACTTATGAAACAATACATACAATCACATCGAAGTCGCACACAGAGAAGTGAAAGTTGGATAAATAGAACCTTTGCCTTACATCCTCAACAGAACCCTGGCTGACACCAAACCCTGGCACCTGGCATCCCAATAAGCTGAGCCCAGTGAGAAGAACAGGAAATGGAAGAGGATCCCTCAGGGGCAGCTTACCTGGTCAAACCTGTTCACATCGTTGGACAGCAGGTTGACTACCTGGCCTGTGGTGGTCTTCCCCATGGCCGAGCTACTCAGGCGAAGGGCCTGAAATGAGAGAGGGAGACAGAGATCCGGATTCTTAAGGTGACACCAAGTCATCTTAGACATAACACAATGGAGCATGTGATCTGGGGTCCCGAGTGGTGTCAGCAGGAGCAGGATGGCCCCTGCCAGCAGGGCTCTAGGGACCCTTGTTCAGTCTCTAACTCCTCAGTGTGGCGGCAGCCCCAACCACAAGGACAGCAAAGGGAGGAGCAGGAGGTAGAAGCAAAAGCCACCCCCGTTCAGTGAACTTGGACCTGTCTGGAGGGTAACGGGTGTAGGCTTGACTTAGGAGCCAACCAAGTAACTTTTAGCCAAATTAGATGAGACTCGAGAGGTTGCCTTAGGAAAGAAATTCGGAGACTTGGATTCAATCATTCATCCTGTGGGTGACAGTATTTAAACACTTTGGGCTTAGCTTCCTCATTCTGAAATGTGCAAGTATAATGTTCAAAACACTGTTCCTGTGAGGAAACTGTGGTCTTGATGCCAGTCTGCTGATTTTACAAAATATACAACCCATGTTGCACCATCCCTTTATTTAGTAAGAAAAATGCCCTAGAGATCTGAGGAAGCTGAAAAGACACCAGGAGCTGCTTCAACAGACCACCAACTAGAGCCACTGATCCAAACAGAATATCATACTTCATAAGAAACTTCTTCTTTACTCCTCAAGTTAAAGAAGAAAACAATGATCAAGTGAGAATGTAAAATGATATAACCACAATGGAAGAGAATATGGAAGTTTCTCAAAAATTAAACATGACATTAGCATACAATATAGCAACTACACTACTAAGGATACACGCAAGAAAACTAAAAACATAAACTTGAACAGTTTGTACACTCATATTCACAGCAGCAATGTTCACAATAGCTAAAAGGTGGAAACAACTGTCCACTGACAGATGAGCAAACACACAGAATGTTGCATAGGCCTATAATGGAAGATTATTGAGTCTTAAAAAGGAATTAAATTCTGACGCCTGCCACAACATGGATGAACCTTGAAGACATCGCGCTACAGAACATAAGCCAACACAAAATGACAAACACTATGATTCCACTTACATGAAGTACTAAAGTACTCAAATTCACAGAGAGAAGCAGCAGAATGGTGCTGGGTGCGGGGGGAGGGGTTGGGGAGTTAGTATTTAATGGATGCAGAGGTTCAGTTTAGAAAAAGAAAAAGTTCCAGAGATGAATAAAGGTGATAGCTACACAACAATGTGAGTGTACCTAATGTCACTAAATGCTGTACTTAAAAGGAGTGAAAATGGTCAGCTTTACACTGGGTGTATTTTACCACAATAATAACAAAAAACAAACAAACAAAAAAAAAAAACAATGATCAAAAGCCAAAGGCAATTTTACCAAAGGTGTGGAAATGTATTAATCAATAAAGGGCAAGTCATTTCTATATGTGATACCTCCTTCACCATCATTTAAAATTCAGCTGCAAAGAGCACGAAATGCTGAATGGGCCATTTTAGGAGTGGAATATGTGCAGCCTTAGAGACCTCCTGGAGACCTGCCCCAGCCTGGAATGCAAGGTCAGAACAAAACTATGGCTATGGGCTTAGCAGCCACTCCCTTTCTAATGCCCAATCTGATTCCTCCCCAGGACCAGGGATCAGGAGGTGGGGCCTGAGCATGAACCACAGAAGTTCAGAGGGGCCTTTCAGAGCTGCTCGGCAGCACCAGCTATGCCCTAAAGAATCAGCCCACCCATAACCTGAAAAGAAGTGTCTTGTTTCTGCACCCCAGCAGGACTCTAGATGCAAGGCTGTGCATGAGGAAATTTTTTTTCCAGGTTTCTAGAATTTCAAGTTATGTCTCTGTTATGATCCCCATAATTTCTGACTTCATATAGGGCCAACATTTAGGTAAAATCAAGGCAGTAAATGAACTTCTTGGGAGCTTTTTACATTCGCATAAGCCAATGTGCCAGGTCAAATCACATTTCCCAAAGGCAAGATTCCAAAGTGTGGTGGGAAGAGGAAGAAACACAGGTAGACAATGGCTCACCTGTGCAGCCAAGAGTGAGCTTTCACCAAACCATCACCTCACACCTAACTTAAGGTTTCACAACACGGTTCGGGTAAAATTTCGCAACTATTATGAGAGTTAAGTATGATCTGGAAAGACAAACGTTTAGCCAATTTGTGGGGGAATCTGAGTATCCAGCTCCTAAATGGATAAAGATGCAACGGAATAACAAAGATGATGATACATGACAGTGAAGACCTCCAACTGCAGTTTGCGGGCTCAGCTGCAATTTCCACATCACCCAGAAGGAAGGCAGCTCAGATGCTGTTGTCAGACAAGACANCGTTTAGCCAATTTGTGGGGGAATCTGAGTATCCAGCTCCTAAATGGTTAAAGATGCAACAGAATAACAAAGATGATGATAAATGACAGCGAAGACCTCCAACTGCAGTTTGCGGGCTCAGCTGCAATTTCCACATCACCCAGAAGGCAGGCAGCTCAGACGCTGCTGTCAGACAAGACAGTGAGATGCCAGGTCCCCAGATGCACACAATCCTGAAAAGTACAGGACCCTGCTCAAGGAAAGATGAAGTGAAGACATCTCACTTTCTGCTGAAAAAAGTATTCTGAAGAAGAAGAAGCTCTAGATAAGCAGCAACAAGGTAAAAGAAGCAATATTTTCAATTTAAGCTGCTTGGTTTTATCTTTCAATGAGGACTTCATTTATTAATAAAAATTGCATATGTTTAAGGTGTATTTGGTATAAATACACACTGGGAAATGATTACTATAGTAAAACCACGTAAAGTATCCACTATCTAATAAAGTTATCCTATTTAACATGTGTGGTGAGAACATTTAAGATATATTCTCTTTGAAAATTTCAAGGATATGATACAGTCAAATAAGGATTTTTTTTTTAACAGTCTAAGGCAAAGACATACCCAGGATCAAATTTATACTGAGCCCTTCAGTTCTTGACCCTGATATATCTGTGGCAATACCTTTGTAAAAAGCCTTACTCTTTTTACACTAGTTTAGACAAGGGTAAACTCTGGAATAATTTCATGGCATTCCTCAATACAAAATCACTAAACACATTAAACCAGTTCTTATTAAAACTGCTTCAATGCATACTAAAAATAAAAGGAAATAAAGTTTAGACAAGAGCAAACTCTGGAATAATTTCGTGGCATTCCTCAATACAAAATCACTAAACACATTAAACCAGTTCTTATTAAAACTGCTTCAATGCATACTAAAAGGAAATATTGTATTAAAATAATTTAAATGAAGAGCAACAAATTCTCTCTAGAATTAAAAAAACAATGTAAAATTTCAAGTTTCATCTCAAGTATCCTATTTTCTTTCATACCATTAACAATAATTATCTATAAAATATGAGTGAGTCTATATTTAGCATGAATTCTCTTTATATTTTTCTCTGAGGTGAGGTGAGGTGAAGTCGCTCAGTCGTGTCCGACTCTTTGCGACCCCGTGGACTGTAACCTCCTAGGCTTCTCCGCCCATGGGATTCTCCAGGCAAGAATACTGGAGTGGATTGCCATTTCCTTCTCCAGGGGATCTTCCCGACCCAGGGATCAAACCCAGGTCTCCCGCATCAGAGGCAGATGCTTTAACGTCTGAGCCACCAGGGAAGCCCATATTTTTCTCTAGCAAACATAATTATATAGAATATAATTAGATGGGTCTTTTAAAATTAGATCATTCCCTTTATCAAATACATTCTCTGCTCTTAGATATAGTTTTATAGATCCAATCTCTGAAGCTCACTTTTAAATACAAATTTTATGTAACTGAAGGTATTAATGAACGACAACAAAAAATTTCCATAAACAGCAACAGCACTATGAGATTTGGGCATGAAGACATTGAAAATCAACTTGATACTTTTAATACTTACTCTTGAATATTAATTTAATATTTTACAGTACAAATTTAGTGGTTATTATGTGACAGCCATTGGCTAAAAGTTGTCAAGGATGGCCCACACTTGATCTCAAAAAAAAAACTTTTCATTATTTATTGGTAAAGTTTGCTTCAACAACAACAAACTTGGCTTGATGCAAAAGCAAGCTTCTCTAGGAAGGTGTAAACGATCCCAGTTACAAAATTTGTAATTTACAGAGAACTTTCCCCAAATGTTCCTGATCCCTCAAGAGAGGAACACACCGTGGTACCTAGCGGCACTCACCTTGCGGTAGATCATGTGGCACACAGCTATTCTCAGCCTCATCCCCACGCGCTGAATGTGGTAGAAGTACAAGTGGTGCAGAACGGCCCACACGAGCACGCAGGCGCTCAGCCCTGCCGCATAGCCGTAGGCTTCGTGCAAAGTGGCAGAATTGGCAGGATCATAGTTTTCCATATAACTAACCATTTTCCCTAAAAATATGGGTTGAACTATTCTGGTGCCTTCCTAAAAGAAAAGAAAAAAAGTCTTAATTAAAAATGTCAGTTTTTAATGGCTGAGTAATACTCCATTGTGTATATGTACCACAGCTTTCTTATCCATTCATCGGCTGATGGACATCTAGGTTGTTTCCATGTTCTGGCTATTATAAACAATGCTGCAGTGAACATTGGGGTACATGTGTCTCTTTCGATTCTGGTTTCCTTGGTGTGTATGCCCAGCAGTGGGATTGCTGGGTCATAAGGCAGTTCTACTTGCAGTTTTTTAAGGAATCTCCACACTGTTCTCCATAGTGGCTGTACTAGTTTGCATTCCCACCAGCAGTGTAAGAGGGTTCCCTTTTCTCCACACCCTCTCCAGCATTTATTGCTTGTAGACTTTTGGATTGAATCAGTTCTAATGAGATGGATGAAACTGGAACCTATTATACAGAGTGAAGTAAGCCAGAAAGAAAAACACCAATACAGTATACTGACACATATATATGGAATTTAGAAAGATGGCAGTGATGACCCTGTATGTGAGACAGCAAAAGAGACACAAATGTATAGAAAGGACTTTTGGACTCTGTGGGAGAGGGAGAGAGTGGGATGATTTGGGAGAATGGCATTGAAACGTGTATACTATCATGTAAGAACGAAGCACAAGCCTATGTTCGATACAGGATACAGGATGCTTGGGGTTGGTGCACGGGGATGATCCAGAGAGATGATGTGGGGTAGGAGGTGGGAGGGGGATTAGGGATTGGGAGCTAATATACACCCATGGTGGATTCATGTCAATGTATGGCAAAACCAATACAGTATTGTAAAGTAAAATAAAGTAAAAATAAAATTAAAAAAAAAAAGAGCAATTAAAAATGAAACAACTAAAAAAAAAAGTCAGTTTTTCTTTACAGAAGTTTTACTCTTATCATTAGTATGTTTAAAATACATTTTTACAAAATGCTACATTCGAGACTAATTTAAAAGAAAAATATGCAGATTTATTATCTCCTATAAGACAAGCAGGCAACAGTTTAACCTTAAGGCTAAATTTTCCATTCAAACATAGTAAAGCCTTAGTACATTGTGCTTAGGACACCGTGGATGTTCAACAAATATCACAAACAGGCTCAATACCAACTGAGCCTTAAGATGAATAAAGAAAAAGGTGGCAGAAGAAGAGGAAGAAACCTGCTTCCACGGGAAGAAGCCTGCTGGCAGCCCGCCCCTGTCCCCCATACTCTCAGTGTCCCAGCCCAATAGAAAGCCAATGGGGTTCACACATGGGAGACACGCTTTCATCACCTCCTTCATGAATCCTTATGAACTGACACACTGGCACAAACACACCCACTCTTTTCTACCCCAAACTCCACACGTAGATCCAGGGAATGGAAACCAGCTTTGGCTGGAGCACCACAAAGAAACCAGGTTTGGCAGCTCTGCAGGCTCTCAGCTCCCGAGAGCACTGCCTCAATATGGCTCTACCCGCTAGAAGTTGGAATGTTCCTTGGAGTAAAAAATTAAACATGGTGGAAGCCAAGCTAAAAAATCATGTCTCCCGTAGTTCTTGATCCACCATCCACTGAAGTTCTTGATCCACCATCCACTGAACTTGGTGGTTTGGAAGAAATGTTACCAATCCTCTCTTCCCCAAGGCCTAAAGCAATTGACTCAGGGTGCACTGAGGCTTCCACCCTGAGTAAGACTTAGGGAAAGCAAGATTCTTTCCCAAAGAAAAAGGCAAAGGAACAGCAACACCTACCCACCCTGCCAAACAGCCACTCCACCTCACAACCTACTTCCTCTCTCGAGTCACCCCTTGAAGGTCCCCTTCTTCCTAGGTCCCCTTCTTCACCATCAAGGAAAATCATTCAAAAAATCCAAGTTACCAAAACTAAACACCTTGGGCCGCAATATCATTTCCTCCACAGACTTCTCAAAAGACAAAAAGTTAAAAGTTTGGAAGTCTTTCAGGAACAGGGCTTTCCTTTCTCAGCCATCCCGCATTGCTAACACGGACAGGGGAAGCTTGGCTGACCTGACAGCTGTGCTCTGATAGATCCCCTCTGTCTGAAGCTGGGGAACCCACACACAAGAGGAGGGAAGGAGAATCCATAACACCAAGCAACAAAAAATCTAAGCATTTCCTGCTCAGCCAACCAGTGCCTGATCAGGATATTTATCAAAAGATGTCCCCACCCCTCACATGGGGGTCTCATTAAACATTAACATTCCTGTCTTGTTCTACACAAGTGGACACACACACATTCACAGGCTGCACCAACTGCCTCTCCTTCCATGAAGTCAAGGAGATTTTCATCTACTATAGAGGATAAGCGGAGAAGGCAATGGTACCCCACTCCAGTACTCTTGCCTGGAAAAACCCATGGATGGAGGAGCTTGTTAGGCTGCAGTCCATGGGGTTGTGAAGAGTCGGACACGACTGAGCGACTTCACTTTCACTTTTCACTTTCATGCACTGGAGAAGGAAATGGCAACCCACTCCAGTGTTCTTGCCTGGAGAATCCCAGGGATGGCAGAGCCTGGTGGGCTGCTATGGGGTCGCACAGAGTCGGACAGGACTGAAGTGACTTAGCAGCAGCAGTAGCAGCATAGAGGATAACAGAAACACTATTTAGTTGAAGAAGTATAAGATGATCAGACCAGAGAAAAATGATCAGTTCTGATACATTTCCACCGTATCCTGTCACCCATCCCAAGAGGCATAGAGAGCTCATGGAAGAGTCCCTCATAAAATGGATTGTCAAACATACTTTTTATAGTTTCCTGAGATAGAAATGTGGAGGCTCACACAGAGAAGCAAGAACATCAAACTGTACACACAGGCAGTCCCAGCCCAGGTATGGCCAAGGGCAGTCCAGTGCTGCAGCCACAAACCACCAGAATCCCAGCAGTAATATCTGCCACCCCAGACTTTCCTAAAACTTAGGATTCTCTTTGGGAATCACTATTGCCTGTTCCTTAGGTCTCCATCTGAGCTAACATCCTTGTGATTACAGGAGAAATAAAAGTGATGACACTCACCAAACAGAGTATGGATAAGAGCAGCAAATCCAGCAACAAGGAGTGGAAATAAAGGCAGGTCACTACCGCCCAAGCATGTCTGGAGTTTTCCACTGAGAAACAATATTTAGTAACCCAGTTGAGGGACCTCCCTGGTGGTCCTTTAGCTAAGCTCCACACTCCCAACGTAGGGGACCTTGGTTTGATCCCTGGTCAGGGAACTAGATCCCACATGCAGCAACTAAGAACTGGTACAGCCAAAAATAAATAAATAAATAAAAAACATAAACAGTTGGAGAAACAGCCTCATTAAGGTATAATGCCAGTTCATGGCTCATATCTTCCACTCATCTGTGAATTCTTTTTATTCTTGATAATGATTATTCTTTAATTGGGATAGAAAATTTGTTATCTTTTGAAAAGATAACAAAGGATTTCAAACATGAACTGTTACTGATGCAATTTGTGGGGAGAGTCATTTATTATTTGGGGACTTCCTCCAATGGCTCAATGGTTAGGAATCCATCTCAATGCAGGAGTCACAGGAAATGCAGGTTTGATCCTTGAGCTGAGAAGATCCTCTGGAGGAGGAAATGGCAACCCACTCCAGGATTCTTGCCAGGATAATCCCATGGACAGAGGAGCCTGGTGGGCTACAGTCCCTGGGGTCACAAAAAATCAGACACGACTGAGTGACAGAGCACACACGCACAGCTGTGCCTCCAGCAAGGAGCAGCCCTGGCAAGTCAGAGAAGTGATGAAAACTACAATGCACAAGGAATTTCCATCCTGGCACAAGTTGCAACTATGGAAAACAGAAAATGGATATTATGTTCCATATGAAAAATAGCAGCGAGTAAAAAACAATTTTCCAGTACTTTCTCTCAAAAAGAAGAAATAGCAAAATAATGAATAGCACAAAATTGTGAAAACAAAACCTCAAGTACATATAGAGAGTAAGAAGACACATATTAAATATGATTCTTCAAACCTTCCGGAATACACAGGGCAGAAGTGACTGAGGCCATCAAAGGTAGACTGAGTAAATCCATCCCCTCCACACACAAGGAAAGGTTAGAGATGGAGAGTCATTTAACAGGACAGCTGGCAGCAGCGTTTGTAATCTGTGAGTGTTTCAATTTATGATATTTGGTAAAACTGCCTGAGGCAAACCAGGCAAAAATTTGTCCAGCTACCAGAAGATTAACTCCTGCATATGCTCAATGCTCTAGTCCAAGTATTAAGTCCAAATGAAACAGTGGTGTGAATCCAAGGAAAGACCGAATTTCAGGACTCCGCTTGCCTTGGAGAGTCTCTCAGAGAGGCAAGGAGTGGCTGTGGGTCACCCTGGGGACACAGACACTGGGGGCAGCCATTCCCGGAGCTGCCCCACCACGTGCACCCTGGTGTGGGCAGACACCACCAAGGAAACCTCTCATCTGGACATTCCTGATTCTCACCATCAACTAAGAAGAAATAAAATAACTGAGAAAATATTCATCATCAATCATGAAGCTAACCGAATTAAAACTTTCTTGATAAACAGGAACAAGGTCAAACACTGTCCCTTAAACCTTTCTCTCTGACATCAATCTATGACCGCATGTATATTCTTTCCATAAACCAATTGAGAATATAGTTCTTATTCTTTCACAAGAATTCTTCACAACTCTGAAATCATAAAGGATATTTAAAAGAGCTCAATTTAATACCACAACATCTATTATTCAGGATTATCTGAGAGTCTGAGTCTCTGAGGCAGACTTTTTTTTTGGCCATACCCTGTGGCATGCAGAATCTTAGTTCCCAGTCCAGGGATCAAAACCCCTCATATCTGCATTGGGGGCATGGAGTCTTAACCACCGGCCTGCCAGGGAAGCTCGTGGTAGCCATTTCTTGATAGAGTCCTTGGTATTCAGCCTCCTGAAAGCACCTGATATGGGGTCCCACCTTTTGCTGCCTAGGATAACTTCTTGCAGGGTTCCGTTAGAAACTAGAACTTCTGCAGAGCATAGAATTCCTCCTCCAAGTTAAGGGACTTGAAACATTTCTCACCCAATTTCCCCACATCTCATTCATGGAATCAAAAACACAAAAATAGAAACAAGCTAACAAAGAAAAACACTTGAGTGAAACATATAAGCAGAAAAGAGTGAGCTTGTAGGGAAAAATTGAACAGGCAGTTAATCTTTAGAACTGGGGTGTTCTAAAGTGGAGTTGAGAAAAATCCAGAGATAAGGAGGAAAAGCAGTGAATCTGGGAAATCATAACCACCAGCATTCTACATATCCTAGCCTTCACTCATCTTCTACACGGTGGTCTTCATCCTGACTGCACCTTAGCATCACCTGGGTGGGGATAAGGACACTCTGATGCCCGAGGTCCAGCCTCCAGAAACTGGTTTAGGTTCAGCTGATTAGGATGGAGCCTGAAGATTCTTCTCCCTGGAAGATTCTGGATGCAGAAACTAACCCCATGTAAGCATCTGCTAACCTCCACTCTTGCACTGTTTTGGCATCTGAGCCTGGAATGGCTACAGACCTGCTATGAAGGAGTTACAATGATCACAAACAGTTTTAACCAGAGACCCATGACACATTTCATGCTTCCAGAAAAATCCTTATAAGCCCAAGTCCAGAGATTACAGTATTGAAATTGAAAATTTTAATTCGGCACAGTAGGAAAACTAAAATTTCAGATAAAACTATATTTAAAAAACATTAATAAAAAGATGAGTCAAAATCAGCCTGCAAAATTATCTCTAAAAGGAGAAGGAGAATTAGAGTACAGCTAACAAGGATATCAGCCTTCTTTAAAAGTAGCCTTGTCTTGATTTTGGAATCATGAAAACATTATACAGAATTATAATTATAAAAGAACTAATTTTTTTAAGAGCAATTCCTAAAATTACAGAGTAAATTTAAATAAAAGTACTTAAATATCTAAACATCCTGTTGGTTCAAAGAGCCATACAGAAAAGAACTATCAAAAGTGGTTTTAAACAAAACAATTTTAAAACACATTCTTTGCGTGATACACCCATGTGAAGACAGTATGAACTGCCAAAAGATAAATCTTATTATGTTTTCAGAAGTCACATTATAAGATAAAACAAGTGAATAATTATGTTAATATCACTGAGACTTGGGCTTAGACATGGGACAAAGAGATTAGATGACGGGAGAAAAGAGATACATACGTAAGCACAGTAAGATGAAGTAAAAACTAGTGTCCTGTATCTGATTTGGATTGGCAACACCCATATAAACATATTTGCCTACCTTAAAAATGTATTCTAACTTGGTCTAATGAAAAAAAGCCAAGAAACAATAACCAAGAGCAATAAGCCCCTCTAGCACCCAGACTATAGTCTTTAAATACCATTTCACACTAAAAGAAGACAGGGCTGCTTGGAGAAATGGATGATTCCAGGGCTGAGCAAATGCTGTACAAAATGAACTAGAAATATCTTGTCACACCAGAAACCAAAAAAACAAAACAAACAAAAAAAGATATTAAAAAAAAACTAGCCAAGACTTCTAGAGTATGTGCAAAAGACTTAGGACCCAACCTGAATAGATTCCCACTGCCCAAAGGTGGCCAAAGGTTGACACAAGCATAACAAATGAAATGGACTGAAGCAGATCAGAAATGCTTAAATCCATGAGCTCAAACTGATATCCACAAAACCAAACCAAACAAACAACCATGAAAACTCACTACCCCCTCTCCCCACTAGAGGAGAACCAATTCCCCATTTTGAAAACAGGTTTTAAAAACAGAAAAAGTTATTTTCCTCTACTCTCCCTATAAACACTATAGTTCAGCATTAACCAAACTGCTTAGAACATTCCCACTTTGCAACCCTTAATAAATTAATGGACCTTGAGCAAGGATCATGAATAGCTCCAACATCACACACACACACACACACACACACACACACACACACACACACACACACACACACGATGTTATGTACCTCATAAGGGAGATATACAACCCTACCTCCTACATAGACAAAAGGGGTGAAGAAAATCCAAATGAGCTATGTCAAACTTCTAGACCTAAACACCAACCTAAGGTGCCAGAGGAACAAGTTAATTGACACAGGGGGAGAAACAATCAGCCAAGTCCAGGCTGTGGGAATCTCTACGGACAAACAACCTAGAGGCACGGGGTGGAGGGGACCCAAAGGCATCTGTGTAACCTGTGTCAGCCAAGTGTACCTCATTTAATACTGCTGCCAACAGAAGAGGGGAAAAAGACAGCTGTGAGTGCTGGCTAGATATTAAAGTTAATATTTAAGCATAAAAACAATAAAGTGAAAGTGAAGTCGCTCAGTCATGTCCAACTCTTTGCGACCCCATGGACTGTAGCCTACCATGTTCCTCCGACCATGGGATTTTCCAGGCAAGAATACTAGAGTGGGTTGCCATTTTCTTCTTAAGGAAATCTTCCCAACCCAGGGATTGAACCTGGGTCTCACGCATTGTAGGCAGACGCTTTACCGTCTGAGACACCAGGGAAGTCTATAAAAATAATGTTGTTGCTAAATATGTTTAGTAGGGGGAGATTCCACATCTTTTAAAGATACATACTAAAATATTTATGGATAAAAATGATTTGATGTCTTGGAACTTCTTTAAACTAATCTTGGGAATTGAAGGTGAGTTTCAGATGAATCAAGACTGCTCATTATGGCAATTACTGAAACTGACTTAGGATGACATAGGGCCTTATTTCCCATTACCCTTCTGAGTTCCTAGCTGAGAATCCCTGTAATAAATGACAGAATAACAAGACAAAATAAAACAGAAGTTTATTAACATGTGTATTTCTGATATACATGCAAAATATCAAGAAGAACTNACTCTGATGCTGGGAGGGATTGGGGGCAGGAGGAGAAGGGGACGACCGAGGATGAGATGGCTGGATGGCATCACGGACTTGATGGACGTGAGTCTGAGTGAACTCCGGGAGATGATGACGAACAGGGAGGCCTGGCATGCTGCGATTCATGGGGTCGCAAAGAGTCGGACACGACTGAGCGACTGAACTGAACTGAACTGATGTATACCAGAAACTAATATAACATTGTAAGCCAATCATACTTCAATTTTAAAAATTTTTTACATTTAAAATGTACATATGCTTAGAAAAAGAAAATAAGATTGGATATAAAACCCTAATTTATAACTCAAGGTCATCACTGTGGGTATTACTGACACCTAATGGCTAACATGATGCTCTCAGGAACCAGCAGGGCGCTCACAGCAAGTCTGCCCTGCAGGCCCCCTTCTGCTGGGCTCAGTGCCCCCTCCTCCCATCCCTTGCCATGTGGTCCTCAGTGGTTGCTCTCAGCCCACAGTATCTTTGCTACCAGCAGCCACTCCTCAGCCTCCTGGGTTGAGCAGAAGTGAGGGACACATGGAAGAAAGGGTTGGGGAATAAATGCAAAGACAACTCAGCTCTCAGGGAACCAGCCGTGAGACGAGCCACAAAGCCCACTGTGGGATGCAGAGGATTCTGTTTACTTCCTGACCATCAGCTGAGCTGCAAAGTCCCACAGCGTCCACCTGGACCAGAGACCATCAGCAAAAGTGACTTCAGACAAAGGCCAAGTGACTGGACAAGGCGGGGCCACTTCTAAGGGTCCTGGGAAGAGGACATAAGTCCCGGCCACACCTCCCCTCTCAGGGGAAGGGACTGGGTGAACCCACTCTGGCTCTCTGAGGTCATCCCACTTATACACCAGCAATGGAGACCTCCCCTCTCAGAGAGAAGCGCTGATGACCTGGGGAGGTGGTCTCCATGACTCAGGCCCAGGCAGAGGCTTCAGGCCCCTCTTCTCCACCCTGAGGGCCCCGGGCAGGTGGGGACCTGTCCTCTCCACCCACAATACCCGTGGATGTGCACACAGGGGCCAGGGGTGCTGGGAGCTCTCTGGCTGTTCTGTTCTAATTAGGGGTGACTGGCAAGTGCTCCATAGCCTGGTACTTGTTTCTCTGAGAGGAAGAGATACTCCTCAGTTCTCACAGGACCGCCCATGGAATTCTCCAGGCCAGAATACTGGAGTGGGTAGCCTCTCCCTTGTCCAGGGGATGTTCCCAGCCCTGGGATCGAACCCAGGTCTCCCTCATTGCAGGCAGATTCCTTACCAGCTGAGCTATCAGGGAAGCCCTTCTCATAGGACAGAGGTTTTCATATCTCAAAGTCCTAAAACCCTAAAAGCCTCACCCTGGACTGGCGTCACCCTGCTTTCTCCCACTGGTGCCGCCAGGAGTACCTGGGAGGCCCCGCACATGCTGTGGGTGGAAAGACCACACTGCTTGGGATCATGGATGATCCACGGGGCGTTCTGTGCACCTGAGGGATCAAAAGAGGGCCAGAGATCAAAAAGGAAAGATGTCTGTGTTGTAGAAAGTCCTGGGCTGAGTTTAGATTTCCGCCATCTAAAATATAAAGAACAGCAAGCAGTGTAGATTGATCACACACGGGAAGCTGCTTCAGAAAATCAATTATCTAGCTGACTAGCACCGCTACTTGTACTAGCAGCACTCCACACAGAGGAGCCCCTAAACGCACATCCTCTACTCCCCTCTCCTCCGCCAGGCCCACCCAGCGACCACCTCCTGAAAGGCCCAGGGCTCTCCCAGTTCCACCTTATGCAGCCCCAGGCCTGGCCTTCCTGGATCCCCAGCAGGAAGTATTACTGGGGCTGGACAAGTTTGAAATCAACACTCCCAGCACCACAGTGGGGAGGATTCCCTCTCAGGAGGAACCCCAGATCCTGTGGCCTCTCCCTCCATGTCTGCTTCTCCCATGAGCTGCCACAGCCAAGACCCAGGACTCATATTAGAATGGGATCCATCCAAGGCTTAGTGACCCCAGCCAAGGAGCCAACAGCCAAGGACAGCAAGAAAAACCAGCAGCTCCATTCAAACCCAGCCACACGGGCTATGCTTTGAACCCGCCTGACTTTAAGACTCTTTAGCATCTGGTACCAAAGAGAAACTAGAGAACCAGGGACAGCAGAGAAAGACCTGCTCCAGGATACGATCCAACACTAAACGCGGAGGCCACTCATCCAACCAGGCACCTGGCATGAGCCACAGGCAGACACCGAGGCCCCAGGGTTTCCTGATAAGCAGAATTTATGAGAGCTCTGCTGTGTGAGGTCAGGAAATCTGAAAAAACAGGCCACACCAGCTTGACACCTGGTTCTTCAGAGACTTACTGTGACTATGTGGAAATTCCACGACTGGGACAGCTGCACATGGGACAAAGAAGGGCGGGGGCAGCCTGACGGGCTCCTGCTCCCTCTCCCACCCCGTCCTTCACAAGGCACTGCAGGAGCTAGGTGGTCAGTGCCCTCTCAAAGGTGGCACCCTGCCCCACACAGCTGTCCCACCATCTGGCACAATGGCCAATCCTCTTCGGACATCAGTGAGAACTCCATCCCCCAGGACCATCCAGTCACCTGGGAGCTGACGGATTCTCTGTCTCTCCAGTTGTGTGGGGCGGACTTCACCTGCCCAGCTGCCCGCTGCCCGCAGTGCCCTCAGTCCAGCACAGCCTTTAAACAAGAGCCAGGCCACCCACCTGTAAACCACCTGGCCCATCACCTCACCCCAACACAATGGACTGAGGACAGTTCACACCCTTTCCACCTTCTCCACCCCTTTCTCAGCACCTGCATCTTCCACCCCTCCTGCCCTCACACACTCCCAGGCCGCCCGTGTCCCTAAGGCAGCGCCAAGGGACCACAGAGAGCATGAGCCCCCCAGGGGGGTCTGCAGCAGACCCCCAGCAGGCTCAGCCAGGACAGGGGGCTGCCGGCACTGTGTCCCCAGGTGGACTGTCCTCCGGGGGATCTCGACCCAGGATCTTCAGGGTCAAGGAGGTCACTGACCTCACAGCTTTCTGCCTCTGGTTTGCCCTGCACATTCCCTCCTATACCCTCTGCCAGTGCCAGGCTACCAGGATCCCCCTTCAACCAGGAATCCATCCCCACAACCAGGGAAAGAAAGCAGGATGGAGGGCCCAGAGAATTCACGGTGAAGCTGGAGCTCCTCCCTACGGGGGCTTTGCTCACAGTGCCAGCCCACGGAGAAGGGGGCAGCCTGGGGCAAGGTGTGATCTTAGGAGTTCTGGGCGGCTACAGTCCAGATGCAGGGCCCTGGGTTCTGTTCTCCTGGAAGAGGAGTGGCGATGGTATCTTCTTAGAAAAGCATTTATCAGATGTGACCTGGTCAAGGTAACAATTTTTACCTTGTTAAAGTATAACAAAGCGCCATAAAATGTACGTTATTCTGGGCTCGGGTCCAAATTATCTTCCTCTAAATCACAGGGCACATATTGCCTGAGGTTGCTGGAATCTTCTGTTGGTCAAAGAGCAATCAGCATTTCTACTGAGCACCAGGAAGTAACAATTTTTACCTTGTTAAACTATAACAAAGCGCCATAAAATGTACGTTATTCTGGGCTCGGCTCCAAATTACCTTCCTCTAAATCACAGGGCACATATTGCCTGAGGTTGCTGGAATCTTCTGTTGGTCAAAGAGCAATCAGCATTTATACTGAGCACCAGGAACTTTCTACCATAATATAAAATGTCGTTTATTTTAAGGCCGTCCTTCCACAACACTCTTTAATCAGTTAAAAGAATAGTACCCCTGGAGTCCAGTCTTTGTCATTCTAAAGATAAATACAACCTCTGAGCTCTATCATGTTTCCATGAGGGTTTATCCTCAGACCTTAGACTACTGGCCTCTCTCCCACTCATCCCGTCCACCTCAGTACTGAGGTACATACCCCAAAAATCAATGCACAGTATGAAAATCTTTTACCTCAAGAAATGTAAACATTCCCCAAACTACATAGGATTTCCAGTAACACTTTACGATCGCTTGCATTAAGGAAGGCTCCCGTGCATTCTTCTGGGCTCTCTTCACTTCCTGATCCCAGTGCCTGCAATGAGAAACAGGGCACAGTGAAGCGCAGCGCGTCCCCCAAAAGGAAAGGGGGCGGGGCGCAGTGGGAGACGAGCCCGCACTACAGGCGCTCTGCGGCTGCGCAATAGATGCTGGCTACCTGCTCACAGGCCCCTGAAATACCAGCGGTGCAGACCCTGAAGCACCAGAGAAACAGGCCTTGAGGGAAAAGTTCCAGATTCTGGAAACAAGTTCCTGCCAAGCTTTGCTGGACTCACAGGTCATGAGCAGCTCGAGTGGGCAGACTCCCTCCTCCAGGGACCCCACCTCCAAGGCAGAGCTCGGCCTCCAGGGCCGTGGCTGTGGGCTCCCTCCACGTCCACGGATGCACAGGGAACATGGGCTCCCCCAGCCTCCAAAGTGGGCTAAGCCCGGGGTCAGCCTGAGGGGGTGAGCGTGCAGTGTCAGGCGAGGAGGCTTAGGAGAACCCAGAGGAAGGCAACCGCCCCCCCACCCCCTCCCCCAAACCTTTAGCCCCACGTGGACATTCTCACTCTTCCTCCCTTCGCTCTGCTGCCTGTGCTCACCCTTGCAGCTCTTCGCCAAGGCGCTGGGAGCGATCTTCTGGAAGCACTGAATACATGTCATCGGGCTCTAATTTCCGTTTGTGTCCAATTTTAAACAAGGGGTTTAGCCACCTGTTAAACATTAAAAGGAGAGTGACATATATCCAAATTACACATCTCTAATTAGAAACCTACATTCATGGACATTGTTAAAAAAATGAAGTCTACATTTTAAATATATAAACACTTAGATATGTGCTTACACACATACATTCTAGGTATAGGAAAGTCATGCTGGCTTATACATGGTATAACTTAAAAGCAGGCTGTTTATGGCCTACTGAACATACACTGTACATCTGCTTTAATTATTGAGGAAAAAGTATATCTACAAGATACAGGGGGAATTGAGATATGTGCTTATACACATACATTCTAGGTATAGGAAAGCCATGCTGGTTTATACATGGTATAACTTAAAAGCAGGCTGTTTATGGCCTACTGAACATACATTGTACATCTGCTTTAATTATTAAGGAAAAAGTATATCTAGAAATGAAAGTAAAGTAACGGTGTTTCAGGCAGGCAGAATAGAGCTGAATGGCCATGTGGGTAAGGCTGTAGATATGTTCCTGTATTACGGAGGACTTAAATCTTCTGAACGGTATCAGATTCAAGGATATCTACATGGCATTAGTAGTAAAGAGCCCGTCTGTTAACGCAGGAGATGTAAGAGATGCTGGTTCGATCCCTAGGTTGGGAAGATCCCCTGGAGAAGGAAACAGCAACCCACTCCAGTATTCATGCCTGGAAAATCCCATGGACAGGGGAGCCTGGTGGGCCACAATCCATGAAGTTGCAAAGAGTCAGATACGACTAAAGTGTCTGAGCACCAGTCATATTCAAAGCAGTTTCAACCCTGATGTCAAGATCTCTCAGCTGTCAACAGAGAGGAATTTTTACAGGCAATTATCTTATGGACACAAAACCCTAAGAGGCTCTGGACCCTGAACTCTTTACAGTCCTGTCAGCCTCCCCTCAGCCAGATGCTCACGTGAGCCTCAATCTGACCCCAATCTTCTGAAGACAACCTCCAGATAAGTAACACCTTCCCAGCTCAAATGCACAGCTGATTCTTCTTATGGTCCTCCTTGGTATCACTCCCTGGCAGATTCATTTATTTTAAAAAGTAACATTCAAACATCCAAAAGGGCTGGAATTTTACTGACTGTTGGATCTGTCATCATCAGCTTCAGTCAGGGAATAAATACAGCCCGCCAGACTTTCAGGGAACTTCAGCTGACAATATCACCAAACTATGGTTTAATTCCTCCACGCCCAGGCTTCTGCCCAGGGACATTAAGGTTGCCCACTGCCCCCACACCCCTGCAAAGGCATATGTGTTAGTCAAATCCCTGTTTTCTGGAGTTCAACCAACTGTTCACTATGAGCCCTCCACCTACAGGCATGGCCAGCTCTAGATAGTTATCATGCTTAACGGCTATGGGAACAGGATCATACCAAACATGGAGGGGTCTGGCCATGTGCAAGTACCTTGGATGGAAGGGTGCCACCATGAGCCTAAACGTGACTCAAGAAAACCTGAAGACAGTGTGTGCACCCCTGTGAGATGTTTATTCCTCAAGGCCCCTGTGGCAAGGGCCACCCATGTTGGGCCATCAACTGTCTCCATGAAAACTCTACCAGGGGACACTGGGCTATAGGTGGTTCACACCCAGATCAAGGTTACATTCAGAGTTTAATTACACTTGCTGCTGCTGCTGCTGCTAAGTCGCTTCAGTCGTGTCCGACTCTGTGCGACCCCATAGACGGCAGCCCACCAGGTTCCCCTGTCCCTGGGATTCTCCAAGCAAGAACACTGGAGTGGGTTGCCATTTCCTTCTCCAATGCATGAAAGTGAAAAGCGAAAGTGAAGTTGCTCAGTTGTGTCTGACTCTCTTGCACAACCTGTGAATCAAAGGGGCCATTCATCTAGTCAGGAGGGGAGCTTGGCTGGTAATAGCAGTTGTCTCTCTCGTAGGATCCCTGATGAGCCTAGAATGAGAAACAATTTATAATCCTATAACCATTAAAAAAAAAAAAAAAAAAGTCAGAGACTGGTCTGGGTAAGTAGAGAAACCAGTTCTAACCTTAGAATGACAAAATCTTACTGGACCCTCTGGCCCACAAGACTCAATGATAAAAGGAAAGAGAAAAATAAGAACTGATTAGAACTAGCCAGGACCCAAATGGCAGAAGACCTAACCACCAATGGACACAGAGCATCAGTAATATAGTAGCATGCTAAATGAACCCACTAGGACCATTACAGTTGACGATGGTTATGACGACAAAGTGAAGAGCTCATACAAGGACTAAAAAGGAGTGTTTTCTTAATTTCAGGTCCAAATCACACCCCGTTCTTGCATAAGCCATGAATATTCTCCCTCTGTTAATCGAATTTCCTTCCATTTACTTCAACTCTGTTAGATACACAGCGTCTAAGCCAAATTGGGCTGAGAGGTTCACTTGCAAACTGAGTCTCCATTTCTCATTCTTTGGTCACTGAGCAAAGCTTGTGCTCTACCAGTCTCACCATCAGTTTACTTATTGGTTGCGGGAATCCGAGTGGAGAAAGAACCTCCCCATCATGAGAAGGGGTCTCAGCCTGGGCTAGGACCCTGGAACAAGTTCAGGCAACCAATTCCATGACAAGCACAGCAGTTCCATACACAAGAAACGCAGACTCCAGAGCCAGACTGCCTGGCTTGAGAGGATCCCACTCCACTGCTTACTAGCTGTGTGATAGTAGGCAACTCACTCAACCTCTATGCTTCAGTGTCTTCAGGTGTGAAATAAGAGGCTCCTTCCTCTCCAGCAGGAAAATTGGAAATGGGTGCCATCCAAAATCAAAGTCTCCACCTTCGATTTCTATGCACATACATTTTCAAAATCAACAAACAGAATGTGCTTTGAGAGTTTCTTGCCCTACCTGAAATTAAAGAGACATTTATCTATTTTGTTATTATTTATGGTAACAACACACATATTCCCTCTTCTAGGACCCTCTTTCCTTAAGGGACATCAAATAGCCAAGAGATATAGCCACATACACTGAATATACCACCATCAAAACAAGCATAGGAGCTGCTGTCCCCCTGGGGATCCCCTAGGCTGTCCCATAAAAGAAGTATCAGAATTTGTGGGAAAGATGAATGGGTTAGAGTTGAGAAACAAGAGATCTAGTAATCACCCCAGTGTGATTAAAGTCCAAAGGTTCAGGCCTGCCTTTCTGTAGTCCCAGCTATTAGATGAAGACTTCATTTAAGAGCCTCAGCACTCTGCAGCATTTTTCATCTGTGTGTTTCCTCCCAGATCAGGGATTCTTCAGTGGTTTCAGGACCATAGGACTCCTGAGCAGGACCATCTACATCAGGACCATGTACTGCTTCTCTCAGCTAGAGATCTGGACAAGAACCCACAGGTTTCACAGACCCCATCCCCAGGGTTTGGTCCTCAAAAGTGGAAGTGGAGATATTTACAATAGGGAAAGGGGCTGTGGTCAAATAGACACTCTGCTCCTGGCTGTGTGTCCCAAGAAAAAAGCAAAAGGTGTTCCAGAATGGTGTTCACATTCATTTCATAAAAAACAATTGTGTTTTGTACACACATGAAATTGGCCTTGACATCAGGACAAACAGTCGACCACACAGGGAGGGAGGCAGGGAGAGAAAGACAGACATGGTCACAGACAGGGGGAGAGAGGGAGCCCAGGGCAGCTGGAACTCAGATGTTCACCTAAGGAACATGGGGACATTATTGGAAGATGGCAAAGGTGCAGGTTACTCATTAGATAAAGAAGGTTGTTCATAAGCTGCTTCCTTGGGGTGAAAGTTGCAGCTTCTTTCAGAACTGACCGTGAATTGCTGAGTGGTTCTGAGGCAGCTGGATAAGGTGGACACCAGGTCCCTGGGTCCTCCTCCCACCCCTACTGCCACTGGTCCCGAGCGCACCCTCTCCTTGTCCCTTGGTCCCCGACAGAAGCCAGCAGTGTCAGGCATATGCTTGCAGGAATTGCCACAGCTTAGATGGGGCGCTCACCAGACAAACAGGCGCGAGCAGAAGTTGGCCTTCTGCAGCGGGCTGGTCTTCACCTCCGGGGACACAGGCAGCATCTTGCCGGCCAAGGCGGACACAGACCGGGCTCGCCCTGCTCAGGCGGCGGGGGGCTCCTGCTGCTCCTGGAGGCGCCGGCGGGGATGCTGGAGACGGGCCGCCCCGCAGGTCCACTGGGCCGGACCCTGAGAACACCTGCTCCTGAGAGTGGAGCGCCCTTTGTGCGCCAGGCCTCACCTCCCAGGACTGAGAAACCTCCAGAGCCCACCTCTGAGGCTCCCGCTCTGTGCAGCTGCTGCCGCAGGCCTAGGATGGATGCAGCGTGCCACGTGTGGGGCTGCAGGACCAAGGGACACCCAGGTAGACGCTTCCAGAAGCCCCACGCAGGTGGGAGGCAAAGCTACCAGCTCTTTGATAAGGGCCGGCAGGCAGGCTGACCGCAGGGCACACCCAGCCCAGCTCCCTGGAGCGCACCTGGCTGCAGACTCTGCGGAAGTTCCTGCTCTGAGCCCAGGAGCTCACTAGAGGCAGGAGGCCCAGGCCCCGCCCACCTCTGCTGCTCAGAGGCTGCCCATGGGCTGCAGAGGAAACCTGGAGAAAGCTGGCAGAGCAAACAGCAGCCCATGCTCTGGGCATGCTGCCCTCCTCAGGACCAAACAAGGGCGCTGTGGGAAGGTCTCCAACTGGAACGGAGCAGGACACTGAGGGACCTTCCTGGGATAGACCCTACCCCCACCCCATGCCCTCTGCCTGGCTCTTGTTTGTAGAAAAGCTTCATTCTCCAGGCCACCTCTGAGTCAAAAAGGCTGGCTCAAGGATGACTGGAAGAATGTGAAGATGTAATAACAAAAAGACTTCATCAATAGATTCGCCATACAGCAGTCACAGAATCTTTATAACAGGGGCTGGTGCACATTCCTGAGTTGTTTTGCAGATGCTAAAATGTCCACCAGGTGGAAGAAGTTAACTGCATGATGACCAGAATAAACTGGAACCTAAGGATGTATCATGATAACCCCTGTTACATTACCCTGCTCCTCAACATCAATCGGAATAGTGCATGAGCTAATCAAGTACCCTGGACTCTCTCCCTCAGCTTGCCTTTAAAAATCCTCCCCTGAAATCCACTGGGGAATTCCAGCCTTCTGAGCATGAACATCCTGTAATCCTTGCTTGACCCTTGCAATGAACCTTTCTCTGCTCAGAACTCCAAATTTTCAGTTTGTTTCACCTCAGTGTGAAACATTGGGCACAAGGCCTTTGTTTGGCCAGTACAAACCAGGTAGCAAACACTTGACGACGGCCAACAACAGGGTTTAGCACATATTATGCATATAGAGCTGCAAGACTTAGAGTAATGTGACAGATTAGAAAACTTCAAATGATTTCAAAAGAGGAATTTGCTGTCATTAGAGATCTCCACAACATGTGAAATGTCTTGCATCTCACAGGTTACACTGTGGGGGGACTCTTGTGAGCTTTTTGCTGCCCTCTTACGTGAGGAATTTGGGACAGATTTGCCCAAAGAATTGCCTTATGATTTCTTTCATCATGAGCTCAGCTCAATAAAGCTGGAGGAGAAATCTATTTTAAAGAAATCCTTAATGTATTCCAACATTTTTTATAACTCAAACATGTAACAGTGGCATATGTTATAGAACACAGGTTACATGCATTTGTGGGGAACTTACTTTACTTTTAACTCAAACAATGCCCTATTCAAGGAGGTGTTATCTGCTTTACAGATGAGAAAAATGAGGCTCAAAGACAGTACTTCTCCAACGTCTTCGAATCAGTAAATGATGAAACTTGATTTGGATTCAAGTCCAAGTCCAGCATGACTGTCCCACTGGTGGATGGTCAGTGTGTGAAAAGTGCCAAGAATATGCTATCTGAATGAATCAATGACTGTAGGACTGAGAACAAAATCTTAGGCCCTCACTCATAAGTGATAAGTTATTTCTGTGGCTGCCTTGCCAGCTCAGCAGCTTTTCTTCCCTTTCATTCTAAATGAAGAAAGATCAAAGTTTGTGGGGCTTATAACAAGATCACCTCACTATTCTTTGATAATTTCCCATGCACCTTGGCTAAAATAGTGTTATTAACAATGACTTTTAGCTTCAGTTGTGCAAGATGAATATGTCCTGCTGAACTAGTCATTTTCAGTTTGTTTCACCTCAGTGTACATTGGGCACAAGGCCTTGGTTTGGCCAATACAAACCAGGTAGCACACACTTGACGACGGCCAACAGGGTTTAGCACATATTATGCGTATAGAGCTGCAAGACTTAGAGTAATGTGACAGATTAGAAAACTTCAAATGATTTCAAAAGATGAATTTGCTGTCATTAGAGATCTCCACAACATGTGAAATGTCTTGCATCTCACAGGTTACACTGTGAGGGGACTCTTGTGAGCTTTTTGCTCCCCTCTTACAAGGGGAATTTGGGACAGAGAGATTGCCTTATGATTTCTTTCATCATGAGCTCAGCTCAATAAAGCTGGAGGAGAAATCTATTTCACAGAAATCTATTTCAAAGGAATCCTTAATGTATTCAAACATTGTTTATAACTCAAACATGTAAGAGTGGCATATGTTATAGAACACAGGTTACATGCATTTGTGGGGAACTTACTTTAAACTCAAACAATGCCCTATTCAAGGAGGTGTTATCTGCTTTACAGATGAGAAAAATGACGCTCAAAGACAGTACTTCTCCAACATCTTCGAATCAGTAAATGATGAATCTTGATTTGGATTCAAGTCCAAGTCCAGCATGACTGTCCCACTGGTGGATGGTCAGTGTGTGAAAAGTGCCAAGAATATGCTTTGTGAATGAATCAATGACTGTAGGACTGAGAACAAAATCTTAGGCCCTCACTCATAAGTGATAAGTTATTTCTGTGGCTGCCTTGCCAGCTCAGCAGCTTTTCTTCCCTTTCATTCTAAATGAAGAAAGATCAAAGTTTGTGGGGCTTATAACAAGATCACCTCATTATTCTTTGATAATTTCCCATGCACCTTGGCTAAAATAGTGTTATTAACAATGACTTTTAGCTTCAGTTGTGCAAGATGAATATGTCCTGCTGAACATGGCTAGGACATGGCAATGGGAGAGGGAGGCAATGTGGCCACAATTGACAATTCTGTACTGTGTCCTTTTCATTTGCTGAGAGTAGAGCTTAAGGGTTCTCAACATAAAAGAGAGAATAAAAACCTAAATCATTAAGATGTGAAGTGATAGATACATTAGTTGGCTTAGTATGATGAGCATTTCAGTGTATATGTATGTCAAGTCATCAAGTTGTACATCTAAATATATACAATTTTTGATTGTCAATTAGACCTTAATAAAGCTGGAGGAGAAATCAATTTTAAAGAAATCCTTAATGTATTCAAACATTTTTTATAACTCAAACGGGTAACAATGGCAATGTGTTGATTATTTTCTATTAATGGGCATGATGGTGGTTTATTATACTATTTTCTTGATATTATTTTCTTAATTTTTATGCAGATTTGAAATTTTCTATTGCAAAAAGGAAGACAGAGCTGAAAATCGTCAGTTTTCAATTTTCCATCTTTCTGGTGTTATCTCTTTCTCAGATAATGCAATCTACAATCTAAATAATCACTCCTCACCTAATTTCTAGTTGTTTTTGAAATTCTCTACATTTTCCATCCCTATAAATGTTCAGCTGCTAGTTCATCTTCAAAGATGAAGAAGTTGCTTGCTGAAGTTGGGAGTCTGGTGACTTCCCTTTTCCCAATTCCCCAGACTGTTCTCTCCAGTTCCAACTGTCTCAGGACCATAATTGTCATCTCCAAACTGTCAACTCACTCAGTCCCTTCAGCTTCTGCTGCATTTTTTAAAACGAAGAGCTTTTTGAAAATTTTTAGCATTCTTTTCTGAGCATAAACTAATACGACGTTTAGAAGAAATGTTGAAATCCAGTGTTAAACTGTTCAGAAAAGAGTGGCTCTGGAGCCAGGGGACCAGATCCTTCACTCATCCTCCTTCCTACAGGGCTACTGTGAGCCTCAGGATTTGTGAAAGCATTTTCTAAAAACAAAAACCTAAAACAACATACAAATAAAACTTTGTTTTGAACAGATGTTCAGTGAATGCCTTTCAGGTGCAGGACCACTAGGCTAGACACAGAGCTTACAAACGGGGGAGATGTCCTAAGATACTTGTTTACTGATCTGAAATGGCTCAATACTATGACTAAAGGAGCAATAACAAGTGATGGAGAGGATGCAGAGAAACTGGAATCCTCATATATGGCTGGTGGGAAAGTAAAATGGTACAACCACACACACAGAGCTTACAAACGGGGGAGATGTCATAAAATACTTGTTTACTGATCTGAAATGGCTCAATACTACGACTAAAGGAGCAATAACAAGTGATGGAGAGGATGCAGAGAAACTGGAATCCTCATGTACGGCTGGTGGGAAAGTAAAATGGTACAACCACAAAGTTACCACATAATCCAGCAATTCTTCTCATAGTTATCTGCCCAAGACAAATGAAAACATATGTCCATTTGAAAACTTAGTTACAAATGTTATAATACCATCATTCATTAAAGATAAAGGTGTGAGGGATGGGAGGAAGAAAGTGCACACCACCTTATGAATGGGTAAATGAAATCTGGAATTACATGCAATGGGATGTGATTTGTCAAGATAGATACACTGATGTATGCCACAAAGCAGAGGAACATGGAATATATTATGCCGAGTTAATGAAGCCAGCCATTGACTCTAGTGAGGAGGGCAAAACAATATCTAAGGAGAAATGCAATCTTGTTGGACTTGTTGATTCATTTCCAAACAAACTTCAGGGATAGATGGTGGAAATTTGTATCTGTGCAAACTGTAAAATATTATATGGTCTACAGCAGGGGTCCTCAACCACTGGTCTGTGGCCTGTTAGGAACCAGGCCACATAGTAAGAGGTGAGTGATGGGCAAGGGAGAGAAGCTTGATCACTACTTACAGCCATTCCACTCATCACTCACATTACCACCTGAGCTCTGTCTCCTGTCAGACCAGCAGCAGCATTAGATTCTCAAAGAGGCACAGACCTTATTGTGAACTGCCCACGGAGGGATCTAGGTTTTACTTCTTATGAGAATCCAATGCCTGATGATCTGAGGTGGAGCTGAAGGGATGATGCTAGCACTGGGGAGCACCTGCAAATACAGATTATCACGAGCAGAGAGGTTGACAACACAGAGACCAAAATAAGACAATTACTTGCAGACTCATATCAAAACTCTTTCGGTGAGTGGCAAGTGACAAGCTGCATCTGCTGGCAGGCTGTACAGTAGCGTGAGTTGATGTACTTCAACCGGACAGCCACATCTCGTGATAGGCTTTAAGTCAGAATCCAACACTCATTTCAGTGTGCGCAAGGCCTACCCATTGTTTTCCATCAGCAGCTCTTCCCGCACTGCACACTTGCCTCCCTCTCAAGTAAGCTCTGGTAAGCCCACAGCTAACTTTACCAAAATGAGTGAAAAACAAGCACAGCTGGAGAGCTTCTTTGATAAGGGGTAGAGACCCAGTGATGAGAGAGCAAAAGACTCTAAGACCACCAACAAAAATAAACCTCATTTAAGATAAAATATCGAGAGTTCTACTTCAATTATTGGTTCATTGCAACACATATATGTGGCAACCAGTTATCCAACAAAGTAAAGTGGCTGCATTCCGTGCCAAACTGGATCTATGGGGGTGACAAGTGAAAATTGAGATTTTTGACATGTTTCAAATATTAGCAGAGATTTTGAAAGAGACTGAGCCAGGGATGTCTTTCTCCCAGCTGGTGTGTGATCACCTATCTCAGCTTTCTAAAGAGTTTGAGCACTACATCCCAACCACAAAAGACTCTTGAACTGGGAAGGAATGGATTGCAACCCATCTGTGAATAAGCCAGGTAAATCGACTTTGTTCATGCTAGAAAGAGCATCAGCTTCGTGAAACTGTAAATCATGATGACCTAAAAGTATGTTTGAGACAACTTCAAATTTCTATACATTCTGAAGTCAAGGCAGAATATTCTGCCACAGGATATTCTCTGTGGCAGAGATGGCCACAAAGCACTGAAACGCCTGCTTCCATTTCAAACAAGCTATCTTTGTAAAGCAGGGTTTTCTGCAGTGACAGCAATCAAAGCAAGATCACAAAGTAGATTGGACATAAGAACACACTTCGGGTGTCACTCTCTCCAATCATCCTTGGATGAGACCATCTGGTTGTAGAAAAATAAGCTCAGGGCTCCATGATTCTGAAATATAGTGAGTTGTATAATTATTTAATTATAAATTACAATGTAATAATAATAGAAATAAAATAAAGTGCAAAATAAATAAAGTGATTGAATCATCTCGAAATCATCCCACTCTCCCTGGTCTGTGAAAAAATTGTCTTCCATGAAACTGGTCCCTGGTTCCAAAAAGGTTGAAAATGACTGGTCTATAGGATCTCTGTCAAATCATCACAGCTTCAAGTGTTAAACCTGCAGCAGGTATAAGAGCAGTACTAAAATGATTCAGCTGAGATAATGCTGGTCCTCAAGCATTTTCAACCAAGACATACAGCAATTTAAACATAATCCTGTAGGTAGCCATAGTTCTGAATATAGTGCTAATTTCTCTATCACTTCTCCTAGTAATATATCCACCTCTGTAAACTCAGGAGTGAGCACCCAGCTGAAATCTAGCCAATCATCATATGCCATGACCCTGTTCAAAGGGCTTGGTTGAGAGACAACCTCATGGCTAACCAGACCAACTGGATTTCTTCCTTGAGAATGTTGAGCAGTGAGGGGTGGGGGAGGTGAGGGTGATTATTGTTTTGCTTTTTGCTGGAGCTAGAAAGGGAAAACCTCTCTTTCCTTTCTGATGAGGGAGTTTTAAGGACATGACCCATGATTGGTAACCATGTGCCCCATTTACATTGAGAGCCTTAAAGAAAAAGCAAGCACTCAGGGAAAGTCATACTGTCAACAACTATTTATTAAACTACTACTCCAGGAGCTAGGGATATATAAGTGAATAGGATGAGTGGTATAAAGCAGAGTCTTTGTAACATCCTGAGGCTAACAGGATCCCTCCTTGGACAGTGTGACCTGCTGGAACAGAAGCTGTCACTTTCCAGCTCGTGTCCTCTGACTCTTCTCCAGGACTAAGGAGCTCACTGCTTATCTGAAACTCTCCTCTTAGGGCCTCTTTCTAGCTATGGAAGCACACTGGGGCCATATGAAAAGCAACCCAAAAACCCTGGATTCAACCCTTAACCAGTGAAGGATGGGGAGTGGGTAGATGAATGCCCCAATGCCCTTGCCTATGAGTTGGAATAACTGTGTCTACCAGGGTGACCACAAGGGAAGGAGCCCAGGTGCCAAAGCAGGAACCTTCTTGCTAACACACTTTTTATTGGTTTCCTTCCCGCTCTGTCTCCCTTCTCCACTCCCTACCTGTGTTTTCCTAGGATCACTTCTAAAATAAACCACTTTCACTCAGATGTTTGCCTCAAAGTCTGTGACTGGAAAACCCAAACTATGAAACCTCTGAGGAACATCATTCCAAGTATTGAAAACTATTTTCACTTCCTCTTTGAACCCATGAAAACCCTTTAGCACTATTCACATGAGGATTGTGAGGTCTCGAAATGCATCTGGTCCAAACTGAAGTGTCCTTTAACTGTACAATACAACACGGATTTCAAAGACAGCACAAAACTCTTTTATGCCTCAAAGATCTTTTACATTTATTACATGTTGATATAGTATTTTTGACACATTGGCTTAAAAATATCTTACTAATATTATTTGTCCCTTTTAACTTTTTCACATGGCTACTACAAATTTAAATTTACAGATGTGGTTCACTGTATATTTCTATGGATAGCACGGCTGTAACCAGTGGAAAGGCTTTAGCACCAAAGATTTCTCTCCCACTCAAAAAAACAAATCAGTAAGGGTCATGTCAGTATACAAATTTCGAATGTGATCTAATTCATGGAAAGAAGTCACACTCACATTTCAGAACTTTGTTGTTAGTGATGAGTTCCCATGTCACTTCCCACTGGCCCTCAGTCCCATTTGCATCATTTCACTATCATATAGAGCCCTGATGTAAAAAATTAAGCAAAACTTCTCAATTTGGGCCAATGGCTTCCCTGGGGGCTCAGTGGTAAAGAATCTGCCTACCAATCAGGAGGCCCGGGTTCGATCCCTGGGTCGGGACGATTCCCTGGAGAAGGAAATGGCAACCCACTCCAGTGTTCTTGCCTGGGAAATCCCATGGACAGAGGGGCCTGGCAGTTACAGTCCTTGCGGTACAAAAGAGGATGACTGAGTGACTAAACAACAGCATTAAGACATTATAATAATACTGGGACCTTCAGTTATTTTGTTTTCAGCCTTTTGGAAAACTAGTCCATTACTGAGATAAGTTGTCTGGAAACTGCTAAGAGTTGGTAAGGGTGTCCTCAGAAAATAATATAACTTAAAAGATGAAAGCCCTGCTCTCATTAGGCTCACAATCTAGAAAAGGTATAGGTAAAAAGAAAATTGCAGCAAGATGATACAAATAATATAAACGTATAAGTATATTCATTCTCACCTATTAAATTAGCAACACTCTTTAAAAACCAGAATAGCCCACGCTAATGAAAAGTGTGATTGGTACTGTAATCTATTGCTAAACTATAAATTAGAAAAGCATTTCAGAACATAATCTGATGATATCTATTAAGAGCCTTAAAACCATTCATCTTTTTTGACTCAATAGGATTTTTACCTACAAGATGATGAAGGGAAAAAGGTCATTTATAGAGAACTATCTATGCACAATTTTATTTATATGCAAATGTTTCTCAGAACAGTGGTTATTATTAAACTGTAATAGGATTTAGAAATAGCCTAACTTCTAAGTTTACCAATAGCAACATGATTAAACAAATTATGAATTAGTGCTTTTGAACATCTACCATACATCTACCCTTCAAAGCACTGGGAATCAATGGGCTACAAGATATGCAAGGTTTATCTTCCATGGTATTCACATTGAAGAAGTGGGAGATAGGCAGTAAAAAAGTAAATGGATAAACAAGATAACATCAGGTTTGATGAGGAATATGAAGAACAGGAAGTGAGAGTGGCTGCAGGTGGCTGGCAAGCCCTGCTTTAAACTGGGTGGTCAAGAGGCTTCTTAGAGGAGAAACTTAGCCAAAACCAGAGAGTCAGTCTTCTGCAAACATGAGAGCAAAAAAAAAAAAAGATAAAAAAAAATCCATGGTATCGGATAAGATAACTTAGGTGAGTGTAGATTAAAAAAAAAAAAAAAAGAGGAAAGGGAGACCTGCTCTTGCATATGTCAGAGGAGGCAAACTGCCACCCCTGAGACTGCGGAGGCTCACAGGTGAACAGAGGAAGTTCAGGCTTCCTCAGGGTGAAACCACCATGAGAACCTTTGCTTGGGGAGGAAACCAGAGCCATAACTGACAAACTGCTGGAGGCTCAGTGTGAATAATCTGAGAGTAAAAAATCCAGGGGACCCAGTCATGGAGGGACTCACAATATTGTGAGATTTACCTCCAGGAGCTTCACCAGGATCCTACAGGAATACCAGGGAAAATCCCCTCAGCCTTCCTGCTGGGAGTGGGGTGATAGGGGGTAGCCAATTTGAAATAGACCAGAACACTCAGTCCTCTTAAGAAGGCTCTAGAGGAAAGCTAGCACTGGAGTCTAACCCTCCAGGGTACTAACTGAGCCCAGCTGACCTGGGAGAAGGGAATACCCAGCTCCAGCTGGCTCGAGCCATTCTGTCCCACATAAGGGATGGGGTAGGGGAAAGAAAAATGAGAAACACTTGTGAGGTTCACAGTTCAGAGGAAGAGGCTCGCTGAGGGGCTGAGACCTAATCATGGGATCTGCCTGCGCTCACACCTCACCTTCTTATTACTAAAGCCCTCTTATAGCAGTGTCTTTAATCCAGGACATCATGTCTGCATTTCAAGAAAAAACTTACAAGACACACCAAAAGGCAAAAGAAAAAAGAAAAATATTTTTGAAGAGACAAAGCATCATCAGAACCAGACATGGCAGGGATGTTGGAAATATCAGATGAGGAATTCAAAAGCAACTATGCCTTCCCTGGTGGCTCAGTGGTAAAGAATCTGCCTGCCAATGCGGGAGACCTGGGTTTGATCCCTGGGGCAGGAAGATCACCCGGAGACAAAAATGGCAAGCCACTCCCATATTCTCCCCTGGGAAATCCTACAGACAGAGGAGCCTGGTGGGCTACAGTCCTTGGGGTCACAAAAGAGTCGAACGGTACAGAGAAACTCAACAACAATAACACTAACATGAATAATATGCCAAGATGGAAATATCAGATGAGGAATTCAAAAGCAACTATGCCTTCCCTGGTGGCTCAGTGGTAAAGAATCTGCCTGCCAATGCAGGAGACCTGGGTTTGATCCCTGGGGCAGGAAGATCACCCGGAGATGAAAATGGCAAGCCACTCCTGTATTCTTCCCTGGGAAATTCTACAGACAGAGGAGCCTGGTGGGCTACAGTCCTTGGGGTCACAAAAGAGTCAAACGGTACAGAGAAGCTCAACAACAATAACACTAACATGAATAATATGCCAAGAGCTCTAATGGATAAAGTATACAGCACATAAAAACAGATGGGCAATAGAAGCAGAAAGATGGAGATTCTAAGAAAGAACCAAGAGGAAATGCTAGAGATAAAAAGCAGTGTAACCGAAATGAGGGGGAAAAAAACCCTGTAACTAGGCTTATTATTTTCAAATTAAAGAAAAAACATTTTGGCTATAAAGGAATAAAGATAAGAATTATATCCAATTCTCCTCAGAAACCAAGCAAACATGGAAGAGAGTAGAGTGAAAAGGTTTTAAGTGTTGAGAGAAAAAAAACACCAACTTAGAATTCTGTAATTTGTGAAATGATTGTTCAAAAGTGAAGGGAAAATGAATACTTTTTCAGACAAACAAAAATTGGGAAAGGAGTACAAAAAGGCTGTATACTGTCATACTGTTTATTTAACTTATATGCAGACTGCTGCTGCTGCTAAGTTGCTTCAATCGTGTCCAACTCTGTGCGACCCCATAGACGGCAGCCCACTAGGCTCCCCCGTCCCTACATCATGCAAAATCCCAGACCGGATAAAGCACAAGCTGGAGTCAATATTGCCAGGTGAAATATCAATAACCTCAGATATGCAGTGGAAGCCTGGTGTGCTACAGTCCACGGGGTTGCAAAGAGTCAGACATGACTGAGCGACTGAACTGAACTGATGGCAGATGATATCACTCTAGTGATATCATCACAAAGCAAAGAGGAACTAAAGAGTCTCTTGATGAGAGTGAAAGATGAGAGTGAAAAGGTTGGCTTGAAACTCAACATTCAAAGAGCTAAGATCATGATATCTGGTCCCATCACTTCATGGCAAATAGATGGGGAAAAAGTGGAAGCAGTGACAGATTTTATTTTCTTGGGCTCCAAAATCACTGCAGATGGTGACTGCAGCCATAATATTAAAAGGCACTTGCTCTTTAGAAGGAAAGCTATGATAAACCTAATAAAATCTAAAGGGAAGATGTAGAAATTCTGGAGATGGATTCACAACAATGTGAATATAATTAATGCCACAGAGCAGTGCATTTAAGAAATGGTTAAAAAGGTTCATTTTACATTATGTATACTTTACTGTGTAGGGGAGAGGGAAATTCCTCTTTCTTTTACAATTCTAGGCTATCTGGATGGAGCCTTGGAAATTCAAATGACGTAAGACAGATGAACAAGAGAAATACAGTTTATTAACCTGTGCAGCACACACACTTATGGAAAGATCTTCTATCATTTACAGATTGCTGTTGGTGTACTCAGAAAGTTTTTCAAAAGTGTTTCATGTTCAAGAAGAGTCATAGAAAGGACTTTTGATAAATACAGGTTTCTGATAAATTTCAGACCATGCTAGTCAACTTTGTAAGAAATTTTATAGATCTAGCAGAAAGCTTAATGGCTTCATAAAACTTAACAAAAAGGATTAGTTGCTGAGTGAACTGGTGAATATGGCTATGATTTTTATGGCTTTTGTCTAAAATATTACCAGTTTAAATTTGCATTTTTCAGATATAATGAAACAATTCCCTTCAAGATAATTATGACTTACAACAATTTGGAAAATTAGACCTTTGTAAGTAGAACTAAAACATGTCTTTTCTTTCTACCTGATCTCTCCAAAACTTGGAAACTCTTAGGTTCCCAGCAGTTGTATCAGATAAATAAGGGAGGCCACCTCCTAACAGGGGCAGTCTTCCACCTCTGGGTGATAACTGTATTCCCTGAACAAAATTTCTCATCTGTAAAGTGGGTACTGAAAATCAGTATCAATTTCATGGAGTTATTGTTGATGTGAAAGTGCTTACTGCAGTTCCTAGCACAGAAGAGATGTTCAATAAGTGGAAACAATTATGGAAAGATATTTCACCAGAATATTAAATTGACTGTCCCTTGCTATGGTGTGAATGTTTGTGTAAAAGGAATGAAAATGGAATTCTTGAGGTTATAGCTTAAAGGGTACTGGTGCTGGTATAAAGAGGACAATTGGCAAGAAAACAGCCAACCAAGATTTCCTCTACAGAAGAGAGATTAAAACCCAAGTCAGAGGAGAGCAAAGGTCTGGGAATGAGAGGCAGAGAGCTGGAGACGCCTGTCCCCAGTAATCACCATCCCCAAAGTACGGGGGACACAGGATATGATAGAAACCCCTTCAAGTATGGCTCATGCCTTACCTCTTGCTAGAAGCAGCAGAGTTATCAGCTTTGTAGAGGAGACTCCCATGCCATAAACCTGTGCTACGAGTGAAGTAGAAAATCCAGATTTCCCCATTTCGGGTCTGGAAAATTCAGAAAGCGGGAAGCAACAGGCTTATGGAGTCTAGAGCCAGGATGAGAGAATGCCATAGAGGGAGATGAAGTGTGTGCCATCCAGCTGGGGAGCAGATGAGAACCAATTACTTCCTTCCTTTAAAATCCCATGAAGCGAAGAGAAGTGAAAGTCACTCAGTCATGTCCAACTCTTTGTGACCCCATGGACTGTCCATGGAATTTTCCAGGCCAGAATATTGGAGTGGGTAGTCTTTCGATTTTCTAGGGGATCTTCCCAACCCAGGGACTGAACCAAGGTCTCCTGCATTGCAGGCGGATTCTTTACGAGCTGAGCCACCAGGGAAGCCCAAGAATACTGGAGTGGGTAGCCTATCCCTTCTCCAGCAGATCTTTCCAACCTAGAAATTGAACCAGGGTCTCCTGAATTGCAGGTGGATTCTTTACCAACTGAGTTATCAGGGAAGCCCTAAAATCCCATAGCAAAGTAGATTTTAAAAACAAGACAAGTTAAAAAAGCAAAATCTGCTGGGAAAGCAGAAACCAGACTTTGCTAGAATTTAAGAGACACTAGGACAATAAATGAGAATTCTTCTTAAATATAGGTCAACTACTTTATAATCAGTTTAGATCTATAATCTCTGTCCTTCATCCTCCAGGTTACCAGTGGTGCAGGAGAAGGAAATATCGTGTCCTGGGAGCCCTGAGACGAGCTGTCCAGTGAGGGTCCTTGGCTTCTGCAGGAAAGAATACAAGAAGAGCAAGCTGAAGTACCGTGAAAATGGACTGATTCAGGGAAGTACACACCCCACAGACAGAATGTGGTCTTTCTCAGAAGGCAAGAGTGCCCCCGAAGTATGGGGTTGTGAGTTTTTATGGGTTGGGGAATTTCATAGGATAGCGAAGAATAGGAAGAATATTCTTGCTATTCTGAGGAAGGGACAGGGAGTGTCAGGAGCTGGCTCACTGCACATTTTTTGGCCTTTTATGGTCAGCCTTGGAACTATCCCAACACCTGTCATGGTGCGAGGGGAATGATTTTTAGTGTTCTAATGAAGGTGTAATGAGTTAGAGGTCAGGGACCAGATCATGCTCAACACCATCTTGATTGTAGCTGGTTCAAGCCAGTTTTTGTGGGATCCTGTTTTTCTTAATATCTGTGCTCCTGTCTGCATTCTGTTAACCATTGTGCCCCCTCATTCCTGTCTCCCAAGCATAGACACAGCTTCCATAGTGATGAGGCCATCTTAGTCCCTTACCCTGGAGCCCAGGCCTGGTTCTCTTGCACCCTGATGCCTAGACCCTTCCCTTTCCTATTTAAACAATATCCAATTATCTTCTTCAAATGAAGGACTCCAAGGACTTCCACTGATTTCAGGAGCAACATCAAACTCCTGCCAAGAGGGAGTTACTTTGTGGGTAAAAAAAATCAACAAAACAAACAAAATTGATTATTTGGGCTTAGGGAAAAAACTGGTCTCTTTCTCTTCATTGGATTATCACCACAGGTAACAAAGGAAACAGTCATTAAAGGTAAGGTGGCCATTTCAGGAGGCCAGGTGCTGATGAAGCAGTCACTAGCAAAGCCACCAGCAATTCCCTGGAGTAAAAGTAGCATCTGGGGCTTCCCAGGTGACTCAGTGGTAAAGCATCCTCCTACCATTGTCAGAGACACAAGGGATGCAGGTTTGATGCCTGGTTGGGAAGATCCCCTGGAGAAAGAAATGGCAACCCACTCCAGTATTCTTGCCCAGGAAATCCAAGGACAGAGGAGCACAGTGGGCTACAGTCTACGGGGTCACAAAAGAGTTGGATGTGTCTGAGCAACTAAACAACAGAAAGTAGAATCTGGGTCATAAAATAAAAATCTAACCTTTTTCTTTCCCTTTGTGCTGAGTTGACTTCCACTTGCTCACGAGTCACCTCCTGCAGAGGCCTCGCATCCCTGGCCCTTCAGACAAGACTCCCTGGGGAGAAATGGCTCCACTGACACCTGAATGCAGAGGGCCGTCTGCGGAGACGCCGCTCCCGGGGCTGTGATTCAAGATGGTGCCCGGGGCCGTGGGCAGAGACGCTGCACCTGGCACTGGATCTGGTAGCTACATAGCTGAGCCGGGACTCGCGAGAACCTCACCCCTCTCCACTCACATGAACCACCAGCCGCAGCCCCTGGAGGCTTTTAGCGGGGAGCACGTGCTCCGAGAGCACGTTCTATTGGAACAAGCCACACCTGGCAAAGGACGCTTGTTGGGGTCTGACGTGGGACGGTGTGTAACAGAACAGGAAGAAATCCAACCCCTTTCTGCTCAATAAGAGTGTGATTCTCCTGGAGACCTAGATAAGGGAGAAGCAGCAGACTAGTTAAGAAAATTAGACTAATACCATTGTAGTTTGCATCATTCCGTTTAAAAGTTATGTTTACTCTTGAAAACCTGTGCCTCCCCTCCTGATAGAAGCCAGGTGAGGCTGATATACCCTCCTGTTCTATCAGGTCAAAGACTTACAGAACCAGACTCTCAGGAGCCTCTCAGAGTGGGACTCTTGAGGGAAACTGTTGTCTGGGTGACCAGGCTCACACTAGACCCAGAAACCAACAGCATCTTCTCCTTCAGATGCCCCCACCCTTCCTGACCTGAGCCCCAAGAAACGCCCCGTCATGCTAAACTGAGGATGTAAACTCGAGATTTGGTGACTGGCCAGGGAATGGAGCCTGACTCAAGACCTTCCTGGGGATGGGGTTTTCCCATGAGGATGGGTCTCCTGCAGGAGGCAGGTAGAGATTCATGTGAACAGAGTGGAAGGGGATTCTCAGTAAAAACCCGGGTTCCAGAGGGATGGTGTTGCCCTGGGGAGTTCCCCCAAAAGAAAGAAAAGTGTAGTCACTCAGTTGTTTCCAATTCTCTGTGACCCCATAAACTGTAACCAGCCAGGCTCCTCTGTCAGTGGAAATCTCTAGGCAGGAGTACTGGGGTGGATTGCCATTCCCTTTTCCAGGGGCTCTTCTCAACTTGGGGATTGAACCTGGGTCTTCCATATTGTAGGCAGATTCTTTACTATCTGAGCCACAAGGGAAGCCTAGTCTCAATTCTCCAAGTGATTTCCCCTTTATAATAAGGGAAAAGACAAATTGTGAAAAACTTTAGCTCTTTCCCTGGTTACTGAAATAGATCCTGACCCTTTTAAACATATTCTGGTTCTCGAGTTAACTAAGTGAGACCATCCCTGCCCAGCGCAGGACTGCAATTCCATGGGGGCTGATGGACAGGATGGTGAGATGGGATGGGGAACAGTCTCCCCACCTCCACTCACTGATCTTCTGGGGAGAGAGTGTCATCCTGTCAAGTGGGCCGTGACTCAGAAACTCAGGTCCTGAGAGCAGTCCAGTGAAGGGGACAGAGCAGGAGGTGAGGGGGGAATTGCCCACAGGAGCAGGGAGCTCTCCTTACTGCACAGTCAGGAACACCAGGGAGAATGAATCTGCTGTCTGTCACTACATCAGCCACCTGAGACATAAGCGGCCTAAAGCAGTGGGCACTTACTCATTACTCAGCACAGTGGTGAGGCTGATGAGGCAGGGTTGTTGCTGGCTTCCTGGGCTCACTCACAGGCCTGCCCACAGCCGGGGGCCCCGCTGGCACTGGGTGTCCAGACGGGCCTCATTTCCACCGTGGGCTGAGCCGGGATGGCTGCAAGAGCTGGGGTGGCTTATTTCATTACTCAGCACAGTTGTGAGGCTGATGAGGCAGGGTTGCTGCTGGCCTCCTGGGCTCACTCACAGGCCTGCCCACAGCCGGGGGCCCTGCTGGCACTGTGTGTCCAGATGGGCCTCACTTCCACTCTGGCCTGAGCTGGGATGGCTGGAGGACCTGGGGTGGCCTTGTTTCCCCATGTGGCCTCTCACCTCAGACTGCTGACCACTCGGTGGTCAGGGAGGGAGTCTGTGATGGAGTCACCTCCATCTCATAGATGAGGTCACCTTCATCTCATAGATGACCTCATCATAGATGAGGTCTCCTAAAGGATTAAAAGGCAGCAGTGAGCAGGGAAAAGGGAGAGAGGATGGTGAGAGGGGAGAAATTGACTTATAAGAGAGAGTAGCAAGACCTTGTGAGGGAGGAGAAAGTATGACACTTTCTAGAAAAACAGGAATGAAGTTAGTTTTGTTACTGCTAGTAATATAAGAAAAGAGGGGAGGTGAGTGTCAGGTCATGCAGGTTCAAGGAGCTAAGGAGGTTTTTGTTTGTTTGTTTTTAGTCTTCGTACTAAGAGTGGGGAACTGTTGAAAAGTACTAAGCAATGGGGTGACATGATATGATGTTCTCTTTAAAGAAAGAGCATGATTATGCATTTCAGGTTTTACAGGGCAACTAGGGCAGGCTTTCTCAACGTTAGTACTGTTGACATTTGGACCAGACAAGTCTTTGTGGGTGAGGAGACCTGTACATTGCAGGGTGTGTCGCAGCGTCCCCGACCTCTATCCACTGGAGGCAGCAGTCACCTCCTCCCTCAGTCGTGACAACCAAAAATGTGTCCACACATTGTTGGTGAGATATCCTCGGGGAAGCCAGTTCCTGGTTGAGACCCACTGGGCTGGAGTGAATGCAGGGTTTCCTCTGTTTTCTGGGAGAGAAATTCTCCTCACCTGGCTTGAGTGGTGGAGGTGGAGCTGAGATGAGCAGATGGGACTGCAGAGACCGGGAGATGAACTCAGCTGTACTTGCATGGACAGACCCGTCACAATGATCCAGTTCTCAATCCTCTCTCTGCTTCCCTCCTTCAACATTCCACCTGCTCTGAAGAAAGAATCTGGTCTTGTGTTGGGGATACTCATTGTTGCATGGCAAAGGATACTGTGTGGAATGTAAAATTCTCTTTCACCCTGTTGTAGTTTGTTGATGCAACACACTCATAGTGTTGAAGTCTGATAAAGGAATTGATTTCTCACGTAGGGTCAAAGTTTGATCAAGGAACTGATTGAAAATCAGCAAGGCAGGGCAAAAAAACCCAAAAGTTAAAAAACAACAACAACAAAAGGGACTTCCCTGGCGGTCCAGTGGTTAGTGAGACTATATGCTCCCTATGCAGGAGGTACAGGTTTAATCTTAGTTTCCCTGGTCGGGGAACGAAGACCCCCCTGCCACACGGTGTGACATTAAAAAAAAAAAAGGAAAGAAGGCAGGTTAGTCCCAGGATTGTTTGCTTACTTGTTTTGTTTTTGGCTGTGCTGGTCTTTTGGTCTTTGTTGCTTTCATGCAGATTTGTTTGGTTGAGGAGAGCAGGGGCCGCTCTGCATTGTGGTGTGTGGGCTTCTCGTTGCAGTGACTTCCCTTGTTGCAGAGCACAGGCTCTGGGTATGCAGGCTTCAGGAGCTGCAGCACGGGAACTCAGCAGTTGTGGCACACAGGCTTGGATGTTCCACAGCATGTGGAATCTTCCCGGACCAGGGATCGAACCTGTGTCCCCTGCATTGGCAGGTGGATTCTTATTCACTGTGCCACCAGGGAACTCCTCCCAGGCTTATTTTTGAATGAGGGAAGTCTAGAGGTCTGGAGAGCAAACTGAGACATGAGGGCAATGGAGCGAGGACCCTGGAGTGAACTTGCTGAGGCACTGGTAGCAAACCTTAGGACATCTGTCTGCAGAGGCAACCATATTCTTTTGAAATATAATTGTGCCCTCATTCCCTTGGTTTTTCATGTTCTTATTCAGTCACTTAGTCATGTCCAACTTTTTGCGACCTTATGAACTGTAGCATACCAGACTCCTCTGTCCTCCACTGTCTCCTGGAGTTTGCTCAAATTCATGTCCATTTAGTCAGTGAAGCTATTTAACCATCTCATCCTCTACCACCCCTTCTCCTTTTGCCTTCCTTTTTTCCCAGCATCACGATCTTTTCCAATGAGATGGCTCTTTGCATTAGGTGTCCAAAGTATGGAAGTTTTAGCAACAATCCTTCCAGTAAATATTCAAGGTTGATTTCCTTTAGGATTGACTGGTTTGATATCCTTGCTATTCAAGGGACTCTTAAGAGTCTTGTCCAGACCACAATTCAAAAGCATCAGTTCTTTGGCCCTCAGTCTTCTTTATGTTCCACCTCTCACATGGATACACAACTATGGGAAAACCAGAGCTTTGACTATATGGACCTTTGTTGGCAATGTACTGTCTGCTTTTTAATACACTCTCTAGCTTTGTGACACCTTTTCTACCAAGGAGCAAGTGTCATTTAATTTCATAACTGCAGTCACTGTCTGCATTGATTTTGGAGCCCAAGAAAATAAAATCTGTTACTGCTTTCACTTTTTCCTTTTTTATTTGCCATGAAGTGACAGAATCATATACCATAATCTTAGTTTGCTTTCATGTTGAGTTGCAAGCCAGCTTTTTCACCCTCCTCTTTCACCCTCATCAAGAGGTTCTTTATTTCCTCTTCACTTTCTGCCATTGAAGTGGTATCATCCACATATCTGAGGCTATTGATACTTTTGCTGGAAATCTTGATTCCAACTTGTAATTCATCCAGCCAGACATAAGCAGGGTGACATACAGCCTTGATGTACTCCTTTCCCAATTTTGAACTAATTAGTTGGTCCACATCTGGTTGTAACTGATGCTTCTTAACTCACATACACGTTTCTTTTTACATAATGAATAATAATTCTCTCTTCTGTGCCTGCCTATTAAGGAAGTATCATGAGGAATGTTGAGTTCCCAAGCCTAAAACACTGGGAATTCATCTGATCAAAGACCCTGTCCTTAGTTCTTATTTGTTCATATCCTATCATGGCAAGTAGGTGTTTAAACTTTTTATTGTAGAAATTTTCAAGCATATCCGAAAGTAGAATAGCACAATGAACTTCCATGAAACAAGCTTCAACAGTTATTCACATGTTGTCCATCTCATTTCATTAAACTCTCCTCTTTTGCAGTAGTGCCACCAGTATTTAGCACAACTCCCAGGTACATATTTCACCCACCGATACTCCAGTACACATTTCTAAGACCTGAACACTTGAGAAAGATAAACACAGTACCATCATCCCTTTACTAATCACCTTAACATTAGTATTTAAATGTGTGTACAGATATACACATATACTCACACTCAGTACAGTATCTCAAGAGCATCTTAAGAAATGGACAGTTGCCTGCTAAAATCTTAATGCTAGGATTTCACTACAGTTTTCTTCAGATCCATCAGCCTTTATAAGCATACACATTTAATTCAACATACAGTCCTTTATGTATTGAACTAAAGAGGTTGTTCCAATGATCACTGCTTCCTTTTCTATTTTTAATTAAATTTATTTACTCTTAATGCTAGGATTTCACTACAGTTTTCTTCAGATCCATCAGCCTTTATAAGCATACACATTTAATTCAATATACAGTTGCGAGAGCCGGGCCGGCGCGCTACGCGAGCCGGGCCAGGGCACTACGCACGGCCGGGAGGAGCTGCCCCCCGTCCGAGGTCAGGGACGGCACCCTAGAGTGCCAGGCTGCGACGGCACAGGAACGGCCGAGAGGAGCTACCCCACGTCCAAGGCCAGTGGCGGCCGAGAGAGGACACCCGGCGTCCGAGGTCGAGGCGGCAGCTGGGTGGAACTACCCCGCATCCGGGGCCGGTGGTGGCCGGGAGGAGACACCCCGCATCTGAGGTCGGGGGCAGTCGGGAGAGGCCCCCTCAAGCTTGAGGCCGGGGGCGGTGACCCCGGGGAGCCACCACGAGCCCGAGGCCAGGGGTGGCAGCTGGGAGGAACCACCTCGTGCTGGAGGCCAGGGGCTGTGACCCTGAGGAGCCATCCCGAGCCCGAGGCCAGGGGCGGCAGCGGGGTGGAGCCACCCACGCCCAAATCCCCTGGAGAAGGGAAAGGCTACCCACTCCAGTATTCTGGCCTAGAGAATTCCATGGACTATGCGCATGGAGTTGCAAAGAGGCCAACACAACTGAGTGGCTTTCCCTTTCTTTCACACTTATTTGGAATTTTACGTGAGGGCAGTTTCTGGAATGATTTATTTCTTCCCTTTGAAACATTGGATAATGAGCTTCAGTCTTATCTTGACATCACTCCTTTTCTTTTGTTATTACTACACAATAAGCGAATGAGATAATTTTCCACCTACACCTGGAGCCAGACAATAAACATGAGTTTGAGGGCTTCCCTGGTGGCTGAGATGGTAAAGAATCTGCCTGCAATGTGGGAGACCTGGGTTTAATCCTTGGGATTGGGAAGATCCCTTGGAAAAGGGAATGACTACCCACTCTCATATTCTTTCCTGGAGAATCCATGCACAGAGAAGCCTGGCAGACTACAGTACATGGGGTCACAAAGAGGAGGACGTGACTGACCAACTAATACGTTTACCTTCACTTTGAGGAGAGGTAGGAACAAACCAAAGACCTGGAGTATTGGGAGGGGCTGACAGTGACAAGGAGGTCAGTTCAGTTCAGTTCAGTCACTCAGTCGTGTCTGACTCTTTGTGACCCCATGAATAGCAGCATGCCAGGCCTTGCTGTCCATCATCAACTCCTGTAGTTCATTCAAACTCATGTCCATCGAATCGGTGATGCCATCTAGCCATCTCATCCTCTGTCATCCCCTTCTCCTCATGCCCCCAGTCCCTTCCAGCATCAGAGTCTTTTCCAATGAGTCAACTCTTCGCATGAGGTGGCCAAAGTATTGGAGTTTCATGTTCAGCATCAGTCCTTCCAATGAACACCCAGGGCTGATTTCCTTTAAAATGGACTGGATGGATCTCCTTGCAGTCCAAGGGACTCTCAAGAGTCTTCTCCAACACCACAGTTCAAAAGCATCAATTCTTCAGCACTTAGCTTTCTTCACAGTCCAACTCTCACATCCATACATGACCATTGGAAAAACCATAGCCTTGACTAGATGGACCTTTGTTGGCAAGGTAATATGTCTGCTTTTCAATATGCTATCTAGGTTGGTCATAACTTTTCTTCCAAGGAGTAAGCGTCTTTTAATTTCATGGCTGCAGTCACCATCTGCAGTGATTTTGGAGCCCAAAAAAATAGTCTGACACTGTTTCCATTTTTCCCTATCTATTTGCCATGAAGTGATGGGACCAGATGCGATGATCTTCGTTTTCTGAATGTTGAGCTTTAAGCCAACTTTTTCACTCTCTTCTTTCACTTTCATCAAGAGGCTTTTGAGTTCCTCTTCACTTTCTTCCATAACGGTAGTGTCATCTGCATATCTGAGGTTATTGATATTTCTCCCAACAATCTTGATTCCAGCTTGTGCATCTTCCAGCCCGGCATTATTTTTCTTTTTTTTTCATAGTTAAAGTCTCTTTTTAATTTATTTTTTTTCTCAAAAAACTTTAGATCATTTTTCTGACCATTGCCTGTGTTCTCACACCAAATAACCATCACCTCTTCTGTTATACAACTATTAATAGTTGTATTAATAGTTTAATACAACTTTCACACTAATTCTGTATGCTCTAAACATTTCTGCATATAAGTTAAATAAGCAGGGTGACAATATACAGCCTTGACGTACTCCTTTTCCTATTTGGAACCAGTCTGTTGTTCCATGTCCAGTTCTAACTGTTGCTTCCTGACCTGCATATAGGTTTCTCAAGAGGCAGGTTAGGTGGTCTGGTACTCCCATCTCTTTCAGAATTTTCCACAGTTTATTGTGATCCACACAGTCAAAGGCTTTGGCATAGTCAATAAAGCAGAAATAGATGTTTTTCTGGAACTCTCTTGCTTTTTTCATGATCCAGCGGATGTTGGCAATTTGATCTCTGGTTCCGCTGCCTTTTTTAAAACCAACGTGAACATCTGGAAATTCACGGTTCATGGACATGGAGGTCAGGGGCCAACAAAGGTAACTTTTCCTCCCTGTCACAGGTGTAGGGGATCTGCTTCTGGTGAAATGCTGTGATGTTTGCCTTTGCTGTGTGTTAAGTGCCCCACACCCTAGTTTAAAAGTGAGATAAGAAACTAAGCAACACCTCAGCCCCTCCTGCCTTTTCCATGCTCCCAGTTCTCCCCTTGTCCTCCTGAGTGAAGTCACTCAACTATCAAGGGATAAGATTTTAAACAACAAAGAAGATGGCTTAAGAAAGATTTCAGCTCTGAGATAGAACTCTGGGAAACCTTGAATGAATATGAGAGGAAATCCAAGGGCAAGTACAAGGGCAGAGGGAATGGAAGGGTGGAGGTGCTGGGGGCAGGGCAGGGGGAGGACTGGCTGTGGGACCAGAGCACCCTCATTCATCTCACCCTCCTCCCCACCTCTCAGTCACGGGCTCACTCAGCAGTCAGGGGGCTGGAGATGGAGACACGACAAACCTTCTCATACCCCCAGCCCTGCTCTTCTGGGGAAAGTGAGTGAAGAGTTCTCAGAGCTTGAAGGGTAGGACTCAGGGACAACCAGTCCTTCCTTCCCTGGGAGTGGGTGAGAGATCTGGACACTGTAAAATGTGTGATGTCCCTGTTTAAGTGGCTTGTTTGCCGGTGCAGAGTAGCAACCATTTATCCAAAGAGACACAGCACGTGTTTCCCTCAAGTTGAGCTTCCATTCACAGCCTTGACCGCAGAGCCTCAGCATATCAGAGAACCAGCCAGAGTGAGCCCTCAGGGAACGTCCCCATGGCACATTCATCCTGGGAGCCGCTTTCACACACACAGGACAGGCTTTGTGCGCATCACAGCAACTGGCTGTCGGCCATGCTCTTCCTGAACTTCCCGGTTCTTTTCTCCCTTCTCTCTCCAACTATCTTCTATTTAAATCATGCAGGTGTCCTTACCCTCCCCCCAAATATCTGAAGTTTATTAGCCACTAACTCCTAAGTCCAAGGGGAAAAGAGAAGCAAGTGGACACATTTGAGACTTGGAAAGTTGTTCCCCTACCGCCTGGGTGCTTTCAAAGCCAGCCACCAAATACTGAGCCCTCCTGTGCCCAGGCTCCCAGACAGGTGCTGGGGCCCCTGGAGGAGACACAGCTGCCGCTCTTCCAGGCTGAAGGAGAGGAGAAAGGAGCCAACACAGGGGAGTCAGGAGAGGGGGGGACAGGGAAGGGGGGGGCTCATCTCAGGGAGAAGGAGTCCTGCTGGGCAGAGCCATGTCTCATCTGTGACCTGAGAGGGGAGTAAGAGTCTGTCAGTAAAATATGTGTGTGGGGGAAGGTTTCCTTGGCAGAAAAAGATAGGTCCAAATGTCCAGAGCAAAGGAGAGGTTAGTGGATGTGAGAAACTGAAACAGTTAAGACACATTGGAATTCAGGCTAGAGTGAAAGTCTGGAGATGAAGCAGGAGAGGAGGCAGGACTCAGGTGGTGGAGGAGTCATCCCACTTCCCCCTGTGGACATAGTCTTCCATCCTAAAGGAGTCCTTCCCCAACTTCTTATATACCCCATTATGGTTTTTCACTGAGCAGTTAAAATCCAACCTTCCTCAGCACCTATTAGGGCAGACCTGGGACTAGATCTGGAGGAAAACAGTGATAACACTCAGTCTTCCTAATAAGGGGGCCATGCAATTATGTTCTTTTTGAAACACCAACTATCAAAAAAACAATGAATCTATCTAAGACATAGGAGAAAAAAAGACTAAAAAAAAATTTAAGAACCCCACATAATCAGCTCCTTTCAGTTCAGTCACTCAATCGTGTCCAACTCTTTGCAAACCCACGGACTGCAACATGCCAGGCTTCCCTGTCCATCACCAACTCCCGGAGTTTACTCAAACTCATGCCCATTGAGTCAGTGATAGCATCCAACCATCTCATCCTCTGCCATCCCCTTCTCCTCCCACCTTTAATCTTCCACAGCATCAGGGTCTTTTCCAATTAGTCAGTTCTTCCCATCAGGTGGCCAAAGTTTAGAGCTTCAGCATCCAATGAATATTTAGGACTGATTTCCTTTAGGGTGGACTGGTTGGATCTCCTCGCAGTCCAAAGGGCTCTCAAGAGTCTTGTCCAACACTACAGTTCTAAAGCATCAATTCTTCGGCATTCAGCTTTCTTTATGGTCCAGCTCTCACATCTGTACATGACTACTGGAAAAAAACATAGCTTTGACTAGACAGACCTTTGTTGGCAAAGTAATGTCTCTGCTTTATAACATGCTGTCTAGGTAGGTTATAACTTTCCTTCCAGGGAGCAAGAATCTTTTAATTTCATGGCTGCAGTTACCATCTGCAGTGATTTTGGAGCCCCCCAAAATAAAGTCTCTCACTGTTTCCATTGTTTGTCCATCTATTTGCCATTAAGTAATGGAATTGGATGCCATGATCTTTGTATTTTGAATGTTGAGTTTTAAGACAGCTTTTTCAATCTCCTTATTTACTTTCAAGAGTCTTTTAGTTCCTCTTCACTTTCTGCTGAAAGAGTGGTGTCATCTGCATATTGATATTTCTCCCGGCAACCTTGATTCCAACCTGTGCTTCTTCCCACCCAGCATTTAGTATGATCTATTCTGCATATAAGTTAAATAAGCAGGATGACAATATACAGCCTTGATATTCTCTTTCCCAATTTGGTAGCACCATGTCTGGTTCTAACTGTTGCTTCTTGACCTGCATACAGATTTCTCAGGAGGCAGGCCAGGTAGTCTGGTATTCCCATCACTTGAAGGATTTTCCACAGTTTTTTGTGATCCACACAGTCAAAGCCTTTGGCATAGTCAATAAAGCAGAAGTAGATGTTTTTTTTTTTTTTTTTTTTGAAATCTCTTGCTTTTCCTATGATCCAGTGGATGTTGGCATTTTGATCTCTGGTTCCTCTGCCTTTCTAAATCCAGCTTGAACATCTGGCAGTTGTCAGTTCTCATACTGATGAATCCTCACCTGAGAATGTTGACCATTAATTTGCCAGCATGTGAGATGAGTGCAATTGTGCAGTAGTTTGAACATTCTTTGGCATCGCCCTTCTTTGGGATTGGAATGAAAATTCACCTTTTCCAGTTCAGTGGCCACTGCTGAGTTTTCCAAATTTGCTGGCATACTGAGTACAGCACTTTCACAGCATCATTGTTTAGGATTTGAAATAGTTCAACTGGAATTCTATTACCTCAACTAGCTTTGTTCATAGTGATGCTTCCTAAGGTCCATCTGGCTTCACATTTCAGGATGTCTGGCTCTGGGTGAGTGATCACACCATCATGGTAATCCAAGTCATTAAGATTTTTTTTGCATAGTTCGGTGTTTCCTTGCCGCTTTTTCTTATTATCTTCTGCTTCTGTTTGTGTCCTTTATTGTGTCCATCTTTGCATGAAATGTTCCCTTGGTATCTTTAATTTTCTTGAAGAGGTCTCTAGTCTTGCCCATTCTATTGTTTTCCTCTATTTTTTTTTTGCATTGATCAGTTAAGAAGGCTTTCTTATCTCTCCTTGCTGTTCTTTGAAATTCTACATTCAAATGGGTATATCCTTCCTTTCTTCCTTTGCCTTTAGCTTCTTTTCTTTTCTCAGCTAATTGTAAGGCCTCCTCAGACAACCATTTTGTCTTTTTATATTTCTTCTTCTTGGGGATGGTTCATTCTGTATGATGTTAGGAACTTCCATCCATAGTTCTTCAGACACTCTATTTATTGGATCTAATCCCTTGAATCTATTTGTTACTTCTACTCATAAGGGATTTGATTAGGTCATATCTGAATGGTCTAGTGGTTTTCCCTACTTTCTTCAATTTAAGTCTGAATTTGGTAATAAGGAGCTCATGATCCGAGCCACAGGCAGCTCCCAGTCTTGTTTTTGCTGACTATGGACTTCTCTATCTTTGGCTGAAAAGAATATAATCAATACGATTTCGTGGTTGACCATCTGATGATGTCCATGTGTAGTCATCTCTTGTGTTTGGTGAATTGGGTGTTTGCTGTGACCAGTGTGTTCTCTTGGCAAAACTGTGTTAGCCTTTGCCCTGCTTTGCTTTGTACTCCAAGATCAAATTTGCCTGTTACTCCAAGTATCTCTTGACTTTCTACTTTTGCCTTCCACTCCTCTATGATGAAAAGGACATCTTCTTTTGGTATTAGTCCTAGAAGGTCTTTTAGGTTTTCATAGAATCATTCAACTTTAGCTTCTTTGGCATTAGTGGTTGGGGCACAGACTTGGATTAGTGTGATATTGAACGGTTTGCCTTGGAAACGAACAGAGATCATTCTGTTGTTTTTGAAATTGCGCCCAAGTACTGCATTTCAGACTCTTTTGTTGACTATGAGGGCTACTCCATTTCTTCTAAGGGATTCTTGCCCACAGTAATAGAAGAAATGGTCATCTGAGTTAAATTCAGTCATTCCGGTCTATTTTAGCTCACTGATTCCTAAAACGTCGATGTTCACTCTTGCCATCTTCTGTTTGATCACTTCCAATTTCCCTTGATTCATGGACCTAACATTCTAAGTCCTATGTAATATTGTTCTTTACAGCATCAGACTTAACTTCCATCACCAATCACATGCACAATGGGGCACTGTTTTCTCTTTGGCTCTGTCTCTTCAATCTTTCTGTAGTTATTTCTCCACTCTTCATATCAAGCAACTACCAGCCTGGGGAGTTCGTCTTTCAGTGTCATATCTTTTTGCCTTTTTCATATTGTTCATGGGGTTCTCAAGGCAAGAATACTGAAGTGGTTTGCCATTCCCTTCTCCAGTAGACCACGTTTTGTCAGAAATGTGAATGAAAGCAGCTGCCATTTAGGAAGAAAGACCTTTTGCCTCCAACAGTGGTTCTCAGTTGGCAACAGGGTGGAATCACCTGTGGGATTTTATTAATAAAAAGTGTTGATTCCTGCCTCCCTTCTCCAAGATTCTGATTTAACTGAGATGACTACTCAGCACTGGGATTTTATAGAGCTCCTCTGGTGATTCAAATTTGCAGCCAAGTTTACAAACCACCAGCCTTTGTCATATTGAGGATATAAAGGACTATTTCTGGAGGAGATAACTGAATACACAGGGACCAGGTGATTTTGCAGGAGCTGGAGTGTGCGTTTCTGTGTGTGGAGGGTGCGGTGAATGAGGGTGAGACAAAGCCAGAGGCCCCACCTTTCTTGCCTGCTGTGAGGCCTTCCTGGTCCCTCATTCCATGACCTTTCCATGCATCTCACCTGGACGCGTGGATTCTGCTGCCCCCTGGTGGTCATTTTCAGTATGGTACAGTTGTCCGTGAAGGTTTCAAACAAGCCCGTCCCCTGTTCAGTTCAGTCGCTCAGCCCCGTCAGATTCTTTGCGACCCCGTGAATCACAGCACGCCAGGCCGCCCTGTCCATCACCATCTCCCGGAGTTCACTCAGACTTACGTCCGTTGAGTCAGTGATGCCATCCAGCCATCTCATCCTCGGTCGTCCCCTTCTCCTCCTGCCCCCAATGCCTCCCAGTGTCAGAGTCTTTTCCAATGAGTCAACTCTGCGCATGAGGTGGCCAAAGTATTGGAGTTTCAGCTTTAGCATCATTCCTTCCAAAGAAATCCCAGGGCTGATCTCCTTCAGAATGGACTAGTTGGATCTCCTTGCAGTCCAAGGGACTCTCAAGAGTTCGCTCCAACACCACAGTTCAAAAGCATCAGTTCTTCAGTGCTCAGCCTTCCTCACAGTCCAACTCTCACATCCATACATGACTACTGGAAAAACCATAGCCTTGACTAGACCGACCTTAGTGAACAAAGTAATGTCTCTGCTTTTCAATGTGCTATCTAGGTCGGTCATAACTTTTCTTCCAAGGAATAAGTGTCTTTTAATTTCAAGGCTGCAGTCACCATCTGCAATGATTTTGGAGCCTCCCCCCAAAAAAAAAGTCTGACACTGTTTCCACTGTTTCCCCATCTATTTCCCATGAAGTGATGGGACCAGATGCTATGATCTTCGCTTTCTGAATGTTGATTTTTAAGCCAACTTTTTCACTCTCCTCTTTCACTTTCATCAAGAGGCTTTTTAGTTCCTCTTCACTTTCTGCCATAAGGGTGGTATCATCTGCATATCTAGCCCATCCTCAGTTCATCACAAATCTGTGAGCACGATTCCCTCACATCCCAAAGATGTGATTTGCTGGAAAAGAAATCCTGGGAACCATACACAAGGAGCAGCTGGGCAGTCACTTGAGGAGTTGCTCCTGCACAGAGAAGCTCAGGGAGCTCTAGGTCACTGGCCAAGCACGGGTCTGGCACATGCCTGTGACTGGAGCCTTCCCGTACCTGTGGTTTACCCTGGGATTTCTTTGGAAGGAGTGATGCTAAAGCTGAAACTCCAGTACTTTGGCCACCTCATGCGAAGAGTTGACTCATTGGAAAAGACTCTGATGCTGGGAGGGATTGGGGGCAGGAGGAAAAGGGGACGACCGAGAATGAGATGGCTGGATGGCATCACTGACTCGATGGATGTGAGTCTGAGTGAACTCCGAGAGATGGTGATGAACAGGGAGGCCTGGCGTGCTGCGATTCATGGGGTTGCAAAGAGTCGGACACGACTGAGCGACTGAACTGAACTGAACTGATCTTAACAACGAGTGACAATGCCTGTGATGTCAAGCGTCAGGAAGTGCAGAGGTGTAAGTTGACAAGCTTCACTGTAAACGGCAACAGTCCTGCTGTGTATTCCGCCCTCCTGTATAGCAAAGATGTGTTTCTACTTAATTACCATGTTTACCTGTAACACAAGCCTAGAGGGTGTTAGGATCCCCATCTCACACACAAGGAAGCAAGCCTACAGAGCTTAAGGAAATTGCTCATGGTCATACAACTCTTAGCTGACAGATGCGGCCTCTGAGCCCAGGCAGTGGGACCACACAGTCTGTCCCCGCTCCTCCCGTGTCCTGGCAGGACCCGGAGTTCTCTCCTGTCCAAAGATCTGCCCAGTGGCTTCAGCCCGACTCCGCGGGTGAGTCCAGGTGGTCCCTCCAGGTGCCCACAGCCACTTTGCTCCTATTGCCCCTGACTCCGCTCCTTCATTCTGCAGGGTAGCCCCGAGAGCCCCACAGTCGGCCGGAGGACATCCTTGCCCCATTCTGGCAGCTTCTCCCTGCAGCCAGCTCCCGGGGGTGGGGTCAGGCCAGGTTGTGAGGGCTCATGAGAGAAGGAGGAAGGGGGTGGGCTCATGGTCAGCACCTTCCTGTGACCTGGGACCTCCCTCTCTCTCCCTGACACTTCCCACCACTTACGCAGCTCCCCTCTATGCTCCTCTCCCCCCACCCCATTACAAGTGCTCCTGTAGCCCTGCTGTGGATCAGAGTCGCAGGGGAGGTGTCAGAATGCAGAGTCCTAGGCTCCATTCCCAAAGATCTGATCCAGGAGGTCATACAGTGGGGCCTGGGAATTTGAATTATTATCAAACATCCCAGTGGACTGGGGGACTGGAATGCAGGGGGTCCTGTGAGCACTCTGAGAAACATTTAATAGACCTGCCACTCACATCTGTGAGCCCTGGGTCAAGAGTACAAATGAAGGCCATAGTGTATTTTTAAATATTTAAAAGTTATAAATCAATCAAAGAAAACTGTTAAGTACGTCTTCCTAACTATTAATACCTGGCAGACTGGGGTTTGGGACACTGAGCTCCAAGCCAGAAGGCAGGACAGTAGAGGGAGGGGCCGACCCAGCCCCCAGCCCTCCCCCTGCTCTTCCCACCTCTGGCTCTGGCCCTCTCTGTGTCCTGAGGAATTTGTTGCTCAAGCAAGAGCACTCCTACCCTTCAAGTTCAAGCTCAGGCCTCACTCTTCCCACCCATGGACAGCTGTATCTTGACTACCTGTCGGGCTAGGACATGGGCACCGGAAGGAGGCCTGCGTTGGCGCTGTGAGCGGGGGCTCTGGGGTCCAGGTGCTCAGAGCAAGGCCTGGAGGGGGCGAGGCTCCGGTAGCCACGCCCCCTGGTCCCCTCTGGCTGCACCTGGGGAGGGTGCAACCACAGGATGAGGGAGCAGGGCCTCGAAACCAGCGCTTCTCTAACTGTACTGTGAGCAGGACTCACCTGGGATCTGGAGATTCTGAGTCAGGAGTTCTGGGATAGAGACAAGATTCCATGTCCTGCTTCCCGGGCCAGCCGATGCTGCTGCTCCACAGGCCACACTTAGAACAGCAGAGCTCTGGGGCAGGGTGGGCAGAATTTTTCTGTAAAGGACCAGGAAGTACATTTCCAGACTTGGTAGGTCTTATGGTTTCTGTTCAGGAAAACATCTACTTCTGCTTCATTGACTTCCCTAAAGCCTTTGACTCTGTAGATCACAACAAACGAGAAAACTTAAAGGCCACCTTACCTGTCTCCTGAGAAACCTGTATGCAAGTCAAGAAGCAACAGTTAGAACCAAACATTGAACAACTGCCTGGGTCAAAATTGGGAAAGGAGTATGACCTGTATATTGTCACCTTGCTTATTTAACTTATATGAAAAAGAATGTATGTATATGTATAACTGAATCACTGCTGTACAGCAGAAATTAAGATATTGTAAATCAATGATACTTAAGTAAATATTTAAAGGAATAAGAAAAAAAAGTCAAAGGTGTCAGTAGGTTCACTATTAATAATATTTACTCTGGTTAGTTACTTAGCCAGGTGTTTGCCAGACTTTTCCACTTTGAAAATACAATTCTTCCCTAAAGAATTAATCTGAGAAGATACTTTGAGTCTATGAAAATGCTGTGTCTCCCCCTACCCATGAACATTCACCATATATTCAGACAATGATGAATTTTGTCTGAATAATTTATGACAAGGATGGCTATTATACGGTACTTTTCTGTCAATCTGTCTACATTTGTGAGTTGACCTTCTACTGCAAAAAAGGGCTTTTTTTCCCTACTATATATTTTATGTCTTATAGGATTCAGTATAAACTCATGGACTTTTAAAATTTTTTTAGTGTTGTAAAAATGTAGGGTTTAAAACTCCTCAGTCCTCTGTTTATTGTTATTTACTTATGACATTTCTAATGTGATAAAAACTTCATCTCAGAGACTCATGTTTTGTCTAGATAATCTGAAAATTTTAATTTTAAAATGTTTTTCCTGCAATGTCCTCCAGAATTAAATATGTTAAGCTTTTGAATCAAACACTGTTTTGGAATACCCAAAGCTTCCACCTATTGGGATGGATACTTGTGAGCATGTTTGCTGAGTGAAAGAGTGAATTTTCAGGATCATCCAATGTAAACTTCTTGTAGAGCATTCCTAGTGTATCTAAGTCTTTACCTTCAGTTCAGTTCAGTCACTCAGTCGTGTCCGACTCTTTGCGACCCCATGAATTGCAGCACGCCAGGCCTCCCTGTCCATCACCATCTCCAGGAGGTCACTCAGACTCACGTCCATCGAGTCTGTGATGCCATCCAGCCATCTCATCCTCGGTCGTCCCCTTCTCCTCCTGCCCCCAATCCCTCCCAGCACCAGAGTCTTTTCCAATGAGTCAACTCTTCGCATGAGGTGGCCAAAGTACTAGAGTTTCAGCTTTAGCATCATTCCCTCCAAAGAAATCCCAGGACTGATCTCCTTCAGAATGGACTGGTTGGATCTCCTTGCAGTCCAAGGGACTCTCAAGAGTCTTCTCCAACACCACAGTTCAAAAGCATCAATTCTTCGGCGCTCAGCCTTCTTCACAGTCCAACTCTCACATCCACACATGACTACTGGAAAAACCATAGCCTTGACAAGACAGACCTTAGTCGGTAAAGTAATATCTCTCTGCTTTTCAATATGCTATCTTGGTTGATCAGAAATTTCCTTCCAAGGAGTAAGCGTCTTTTAATTTCATGGCTGCAATCACCATCTGCATTGATTTTGGAGCCCCAAAAAATAAAGTCTGACACTGTTTCCACTGTTTCCCCATCTATTTCCCATGAAGTGATGGGACCAGATGCCATGATGTTTGTTTTCTGAATGTTGAGCTTCAAGCCAACTTTTTCACTCTCCTCTTTCACTTTCATCAAGAGGCTTTTTAGTTCCTCTTCACTTTCTGCCATAAGGGTGGTGTCATCTGCATATCTGAGGTTATTGATATTTCTCCCGGCAATCTTGATTCCAGCTTGTTTTTCTTCCAGTCCCGCGTTTCTCATGATGTACTCTGCATAGAAGTTAAATAAGCAGGGTGACAATATACAGCCTTGACATACTCCTTTTCCTATTTGGAACCAGTCTGTTGTTCCATGTCCAGTTCTAACTGTTGCTTCCTGACCTGCATACAGGTTTCTCAAGAGGCAGATCAGGTGGTCTGGTATTCCCATCTCTCTCAGAATCTTCCACAGTTTATTGTGATCCACACAGTCAAAGGCTTTGGCATAGTCAATAAGGCAGAAATAGATGTTTTTCTGGAACTCTCTTGCTTCTTCCATGATCCAGCAGATGTTGGCAATTTGATCTCTGGTTCCTCTGCCTTTTCTAAAACCAGCTTGAACATCAGGAAGTTCACGGTTCACGTATTGCTGAAGCCTGGCTTGGAGAATTTTGAGCATTACTTTACTAGTGTGTGAGATGAGTGCAATTGTGCGGTAGTTTGAGCATTCTTTGGCATTGCCTTTCTTTAGGATTAACCAATTATCACTACATAAAACCCCCAAAAAATGAGTTTCAGAGAGCTTCTGGGCTAGTGAACATCTGGTGGAGCTGAAACGGAATACAGGATTCTGTTCACAGAGCCAGAGAAAGAATTTCACAAACCAACAAACACTCACACAGGCAAAGCTTACGTTTTAAAGGATAGAGATACAAGCCCTCAGCATAGACACTGAAAGGGGGTAAAGAGCCCCCAAAGGTGGGAATAACAGCAGCTTTTATATCTTTATTAGAATTGATCTGCTCATTTTTGGTTGACTTGAGCCCAGATATGTGTAATTTTTGACCAGTTTAAATTCTGCAACTGTTTATCATTTTTATGGCTTTCTTGGGTCTTCCAGTTTTTCAGTTTTTCTAGACATATCAATGTCATCCCTCGACCATTTCTCAAGACCTCCAGACCATTATTTAAGAGTTAGATGGAAACCCACTCCAGTGTTCTCACCTGGAGAATCCCCATGGACGGAGGAGCCTGTGGGGCTACAGTCCTGGGGCCACAAAGAGCCAGACACGATTGAGCGACTAAGCACAGCGCAGCACAGATGTATGCTTAGGAGCTAATTGTCTACCTAGAATTTTTCTCCTTGATAATGATTGTCTTGTCCTGGGTCTGAATGTTTTATGACACTCCAGATCAGGGAGGCATTCCTCTGAATGCCTAGAAACTGGAACAAATACAGCTTTAGGCTAGTGGAGCCAAAATGCTTGTGTGTGAGAATTAAAATTGAAATTAGAAAAGGAACCGAGAGTCTGACTTGTACACTGACTGTCTAACAATTTCTACATCAGTACTTTCTCATACAAATCCTTTTTCAAATATATATATTGTGACTATTTTCTCCCATTCTGTGATTTGCTTTTTTATTTTCTTAATGATGTCTTTTGAAGAGCAGTTTTAATTTTTTTTGAAATCCAGTTTATCAATTTTTCCTTTTATGGTTTGTGCTTGATTGTGTGTCCCAAGAAATCTTTGCCTACATGCTGAGTTACTCCAACGCCTTTGTCAAAATCAGTTGGTCATGTATCTGTGAATCTGGATGATCCATTTTATATTATTTGTGTATTGATCTTTACATCAGTACCTCACTCTTTTTATCACTGTATCTCTAAAGGGTCTTGAAACTATATACTATAAATTCTGCAGCATTTCAAGATTGGTTTGACTTGATATCAGCTGCTTCCCTTTCCCATATAAGTTTTAGGTATACCTTTTCAGTTTTTCTTAAAAAAAAATAAAAGCCTGTTGGGATAGAGATTGAAATTGCATTTGAATTTAGAAGTCAATTTGGGAAGAAGTGACAAACAACACTGAATCTGCCAACCCATAGATGTGACATATTTCCATAGTTATTTGAACCTTTTAAAATATATCCCAGTAATTTTTTTGGTGAAGAAGTTTTACACATATTTTCTCAAATATATTTCTAAATATTTTCTGATTTTTATGCTATTATAAATGGCATTTTAAATTTCATTTTCAAGTTTGTTTCTAGTGTATAGAAATGCAATTTATATTTGTACATTGATTTTGCATCTGAAATCTTATTAAATTCACATATTAGTTTAGTATTTCTTTTAATTTTTTAATTTTTTTATAAATGCCTTAGAATTCTTTTTTGTACAGTTCTTCTGTGTATTCTTGCCACCTCTTCCTAATATCTTCTGCTTCTGTTAGGTCCACACCATTTCTGTCCTTTATCGAGCCCATCTTTGCATGAAATGTTCCCTTGGTATCTCTAATCTTCTTGAAGAGATCTCTCGTCTTTCCCATTCTGTTGTTTTCTTCTATTTCTTTGCACTGATCGCTGAGGAAGGCTTTCTTATCTCTTCTTGCTATTCTTTGGAACTCTGCATTCAGATGCTTATATCTTTCCTTTTCTCCTTTGCTTTTCACTTCTCTTCTTAACCTTGGTTTGTATTTAAAAAATCATCCAATCCCAGTTTGACTCCTAAAGCAAGTCAGATGGGCCTGGAGTACAGATGAAGGTCTCATAGGGCTGGGGCATGCGATTCCTTCTAATAATGTTATTTTTTAAGTCTAAATTAAAATAAAAATATATTTCTCACAGTTTTCAACACACATTGCTGTTTTAGTTTTTGGAAAAAAGAAACACTTTCCTCAGAACATTGGGTTTAAAAAACAAAAGCTCAGTTAATCCACATTCTTTCTGTTTTTAAAGGAAAATTAACAGCTTACACTTAAAACCTTGTGTTTAAAAAAATTCTGAAGGTTTTAAAGGGGCCTATTGTACTTCCGGGGACCTTCTTCAACAGTAGTACCATGCTGTTGATTTAATAATAGAACTGGTAAAATATATGCACAGTATTGCTTTTAGACTTGATAAAAACAAACAAAAAACTTTTAAACTTGAACAGGAATTTAATTATTTCTAACTTTTTAATGCTATTAAAAGCATTGATAATGTATAGTAGGGCCTTTTGAAAGCCTCTGTGCTCTCATTTTAAGATAAATATGATCGTAACCATTAATAAAGAGGATAGGGCTGGAGAGGATAGTACCGATTGACAGATAATCATATATCCAGCATTGTTCAAAAGCAGTGTTTCTCACCTGTCTGGGATTAAATATCAGTTTTATTTAACTTTACATTTTCAGCCATTGCAACCTAATCAATGACCCACTGTGCACGGCTAGTGTGCAGCTCAGCCACGGGCCCCTCCCCCACCCCACAAGTGCAGCCTCACACTGGTCCCCAGGGTGTTCAGGATCCCACCCATCCTGAGGGTGGATGTCACAGCTCTACAGATGGTTGTGCGTTTCTAGCTTTCTTGAATTTCCTGTACTTATTTCTAACCAGGTCACAAACAGGTCAGGGCCTGGCACTAGTGCACAGACCACACTGTCACTGTCATAGTTGATCTCTGCAGCAGCCCTCTGAGAATCCTACTATCCCCACCTCCCCTTTCAGACAAAGACACTGAAGCACAGTGGGCTTCCCAACCTTAAGAGCCCACACTTACCAGGTAGCAGAACTTGCATCCAAACCCAGTCAGTGCCCAGAGGAGCCAAATTTCCTGTACTTATTTCTAACCAGGTTACAAACAGGTCAGGGCCTGGCACTAGCGCCCAGACCACACTGTCACTGTCATAGTTATCTCTGCAGCAGCCCTCTGAGAATCCTACTATCCCCACCTCACCTTTCAGACAAAGACACTGAAGCACAGTGGGCTTCCCATCCTTAAGAGCCCACATTTACCAGGTAACAGAACTTGCATCCAAACCCAGTCAGTGCCCAGAGGAGCCAGTATTTGTCCCTGACTCCAGAGTGTGTGCTCCTCCCCATGTGCTTGTGTCATTTTAACTACATGTGGAAGAGGAGCAGTTTGGTTTAGGCCATCAGATGAGGACCTCCTCAAGTACACCTTCCACAGCCTACAAACCTCCTTTATCCACACCCATCCTGTTCTCTCCAGGTGATAAGAATCACCAAGTTCAGTGATTCCATCCTGTGTCTTTGGATGCTCTTAGTCCATCCATCATCCCAACCAAACCAATGGCTCAAGAGCAGGAACTGTATTCATTTTCCAGACAAAGAAGCTGAGATTCAGAGGTTGAGATGCTTACCCAAGCATGTAACTAAGACTACGTGGCTGTAGGGTGTCCAGAGTCTATTTTGTCAAGGATGGTGCCATTCTAATGTCCTGGCACCTTGGCTGGTTACTGCTTGCCCACACCCACACTGCTAGTGAGTAGTAGAGAAAGGACAGACCAGCGTGACTGGCTCAAAAACCAGGGCTTTCTGTTATCCCAGGCTACCTCTTAACATCTCAAAGTTATACAGTTGAGAAGGAAGGCTTGCTCTCAGTCATCATTTGTTCATTCCACAAACACTTACTGAGCACCCCCTGTGCACAGACACTCTGCCGGAAGACAAACTCAAACAGTGAACAGGGTGTAGTTTCGAGTCTTTTTCTCACTTAGTTTAGTGAGAAAATAGACCACGTGTGAACACTCAGAGTCAGGGCAGGCCACATGTGCAACAGAAAGAACAGGCCCCTTGTTTAAAAATAAAGTCTTTCAAGATGGTGACAATAGGAAACTAACCAAGCATGGTTCAGTTACCACGAGAAGGGCTCAGGGTAACACACAAATCCGAGTTACCTAGGATGATGACTGATCTTAACGTTCTTAACGCCTAGAAGAGGCGTTAAGATGACTGATCTTAACGATCTTAACACCTAGAAGAGGCGACAACTTGGGCTGACCCTGGACAAGGAGGATTTCTCTACTACATGGACCTTCTCCTCTATTTTTTAGACTCAAGGGTATTCATGAGAATCACTGAGTCATCATTTTGACTTAAACATCAGTCATCAAGAGTTTCTCCCACAGTACACCCTCATCACCTACCTCTGGAGCTGTGATACATGCCGAGGGGGGACATGGAGACATGCTGTCCTGACCTCCCTTCAGGGACTTTTGTCCAACAGCTGGAAGTGCTGCCAGTGGACAAGTTTAAACCACCAGCCCCTCCAAGAGCAGCCTATGTGCACTACCCATCCAGGGGGAGGTATGACAGCCTGGCCAGTGGACGTGTCGGGACAACCCTAGAGAGCCCTCATCACTCCAGACCCCCATGTGGTCAGCTAAGGCCATCTGGCCAGTGTTCCTCTGCCCTATCCCGTTTCGTCCCTCCTGATTCCACAATGTTGACCCCAAGGACACCCCTGATACACATCCCAGCACTAAACTCCATCCAAGTCTGCATCCTAGAGAACCAGCCTGCAGGTATCAGAAAACATTCCAGTATTTGGGGGAGGATTTTTATTTGAAAATTACTGGTTACATACATATTTATAGCATTATAAAACCCCC